>JAHDVF020000783.1:0-362138 GCA_022606425.2 Lepidostoma basale | reverse complement strand
GATAATAATTTATATTTCACCTTACTATGGCGTTATCAACACATCACATTTAATAATGCTGTTGCAAGCATAACATGTTATTCTCATAAAATAAAATAGTATTTCTAGAAAACGAAATGTTTTAATTCGTAATAATTAAAAATATCTACTTATTTAAGAATATTTACACTTTTAGGTTTTCATAATATAAAGCTACAGTGATCAAACTTCTAATACCAAAATATAAGAACTTCAGAACCATGGCCTACAAGAATACGTAAAAAAACACAATTTAATCAAATTCGATTTGATATATAAGCATATTTATAATGACAATTACAACCAATTGCTTCACAAATAAATTGAAATTGATATGTATGTATCAATTCAAAACATATGTTACAAGTACATAAAATAAAACGTGAACGGTTGGTTTCTTTCAGTAGTAATACAAACGCCATGTTGTTAACTAACTTATACTGGTCGAGCTGTATAAAAAATCAATACAAGTGTTTATTTAGGAAAAAATATCTATTTTATTTATTCAATAGTACACAATAAGAACAATCGACATTGGACGAGAAACACAAATATTTGGAATTCCCGACGAGAAACATCAAACAATTAGTTCGTTTCATTTAGTGTTTGATTATGTAATAAAAATAAATGTTTTCTATCAAAATAAACAATCAACCCCTGACCGTGACGTCACTGAAGGGTGGCACAATCAATCATCGAGCGGGGAGGGGGGGATGGGTAGCTACAATAATGTCTCCTGTATCGGGGGATGTTTGTGCGAGTAAATACGCTCACAATACCTGTCATTCTTCCCTTCGGATGTTACGGCAAGTGGGATGCTACTCCGGCTAAATGTCAGCGGATTTCCCTCCAAGTGTCCCACGTGGAAAAGTTCATGTGCCGCGTCAATGTGGGTTCGAAGAAAATATTAGACACACCACGTAGAGTGCTTGCACATGTTATTTATTATACGTTGTGTAAAATGTACGAAATTTTGATATGAAGCTTGGTGGTTTGACATATTTAAAAATAAAGTTATACACTTTTTCACTTAGTGTAAAACCAGTTTATTTGAGTTAGTGGCGCCACACGGTTTCACCATGTAGCGAGCTTCCTTAGGGCTATACACAAACTGTTAGTCTATAGCCTTGATGAAACTCGCTACAGAGAAAACCCGGTTAACTCTACTTTTGTTTTCTTTATGAAATTCTTTGAAATATTCAATATGAATGATAAAATCTGTTTTCTAGGAGATTTGTTATATTTTCTAAAAATTACATGTTTTGCATTGCAAAAGTATTATTAAATGAAGCGAGAATCAAACGAATAATTAACAGTTATTATAAAAAAATACTTTAGATTCACCCAAAGTAATTCAAATCCTGATATCAGGAAATGTAGAGAGGAAAGAAAGTATTACGAAAAAAAAATTAAATCTGAACATATGGGACGCATGGAAACATATAGGATAGTTAAGAAAGTATTCATTAACGATGTGGATGGATAACGCTGTTGAGGAAAACATGGCATGATCAAATTAATCGAATATTAAAGGTTGGCTGAAATGAAACAAGAAGAAACGTGAGAGATGTGTTAGGATAGAGCAGTGTTGCAGTACATTCTCTTTGCCTGCCCTTCCAGTTAAACAGAATGATGGTTTGTTTGTTGATGTATTTGCCATTATGAAATAATTCGCTTTAAAAGATTTCCGATACGCCCGCGTAACTTTTTAATTTATTTATTGTTTTTTGAACAATGGTGTAGAACTCCATCATAATATAAAATAGGCAAAAAACTAAGATGTTATCAAGAAAGAGCACGAGAATATTTTGAATACAAGAGAGAGGAATACTTATTTGAATTTTGTTCTCATTATTGTTATATGACGTAAGCGTAGAAAAGAAAAGAAGAACAATTCGGTATTGTAAATTGTGAAATTTCAACGTGTGTGAAAAATATATATATTAAAAGTTAAAACTGATTACAATTGTGCACTGAACCAAGTTTTTAAAGAATAAAAATTCTTTATTTCAGTGAATATTTCACCAGTTGCAACTAATATTAAATAAGTAATAATAACATCCGTTTTCTAGAAGTGTTATTATATTTTATGAGAATGACAAATTTCGCCTTGCTCAATTATTATCACATAATAATGCCATAGCAAGGCGAAACATGGCATTCTCAAAAATATAACAAAACTTCCAGAATACATTACTTTTTATTAGTATTGATTAACGTTCACGTAGCTACATATCACAGTACTGTTACACAGGTGAGGTCGGGTGTTTGCGTTCACGGTGAGAACTCAATAAAATTGCAGAATTTTTTAATGAAATTCCTGTCGACTAACGACGAGTGAGCCATCGTGTCAATAGGCCGGGGGCGGGGGGCACCCTGGCGGCTGTAAAGGGTGGTCGGAACGTTAAATTCCTGCAAAGGTAAGGGTGCCGTTTCAAGTTTCTAACGGTTAAAATACTATCACATAGTTGTAAAATAATGTTACGCTAAAATTAAAATGTTTAATAATAATCAAATAAAACGATATATATATATTTATTTCATAGCAAATAATAATTATTATTATTATGAAGATTCGAAATATCACGAAAATTTTATTTTAACGTTTGATTTTCGCGACGGTTGACGAAACAGCCGTTGCGAAAAATAAATAAATAAAAAATTTAAATTGTGATACAGAAACAAAGTTTTATAATTTTAAAGTTAATAATGAAGAATGAAAACAAAAAAAAAAGTATATTTTGTTTTCATTATTTAATATGAACTTCTACCAAGAAATTTCCATTAAAAATATTAATTATTTGAAGTTAATAATGAATTGATTTCAATAAAGATTTATTTGAATTAAAAAATATCTACTTTTGAAAAACTTGCGAAATAGAGGATATCGTTCAGTGGAGTAGGATTCAGAAGAAGATACTGGAGGGACGATGTATCCCGAATGGATGGTGAAAGACTTGCATATACAGCCGCTTATGAAATCCCCTCCGGACACCGCCCACCTGGAAGACCGCCTAAGAGAGGAAGGACAGCTGGATCTCATCATCCGACAAGACATGATTTCTGTGTCATAGATAGTTAGATCTTTTAAAAGAAAAAGAAGAAAAAGAAAAATAAATATCTACGTACTTTCGTATGAAGCACTTAACTTTTGGTGTGGGATTATTAAATATAATATAAATATAGGTTACAAAAAACACTCAACGTTTTAATACTTAATAAATAATTGTTTAGTTTTTTTTTTAACTCTGACGAGGCTCCGACAAGAGCGAAACCGGTTGGTTGTTGTAAAGAATTAAGTGGTTTAATACGAATTTACAAGTTATAGTTATATTATATTCTTATTTATTCTTTCTTGAATAATGATGTTAAACTCAATATTAAATAATTAATATAAATGAAAACGTCTCTCTTCTAGGAGTTTTATTAAATTTTATATGTAATGACATGTTTCGGGCGAAACATGTCATTACATTAAAAAAATAATAAAACTACTAAAAGACAGAAGTTTTCCTTTATAATAATTAGTTTAATATTTAATATCTACGTTTAAAGATATTGCAAAACTTTACAAACTATGAAATAAAATAGAAATGAGATAGCATTATGTAATCGACATTTCGAGAATGTCATTCCAAAATCCTTACTAAATGTTGGCATACTAGCGCATGCGGTGAAAACGGGGGCGCTATTTCTACGAATGTGCTAAGCACTATATACCTTGGCATCCTGAAATAATGCCGGAACAATGGGACAATAATGCATTTCACTGCACGGTCGGGTATATTTTGGAGTGCATCTGGGATATGTGTGTCTCTCACAAATACTCCGCAAAATAAAATACCATCAGATTTCTAGTGAACACTCGTATGCATTTTGCCCCCTAAGTGAAATGATTTATTCATTGGGTGAATACAATGTATCGAAAAATGTAACACCTGGAAGCATATTGAGTACTTTCATTAGTATATTCAGATTGTCGGGGTTAAATGCATAACCCAGATAAACATATTTCATGAAGAAATATATGACACGAATAAACACAAAAACGCTGACCCAAGACCTAATTATCAAATTTGATGATTCGCGGGCCCTGAATTCTTCAAGTTGGTCACTAGGTCAGGTCATCGGATCAGGTCATCAGATGACGAAACCAAAGCATATAAAAGCAGTACTTCCGAGCACCCAATAGGATCAGTTACTCTTACGACTTCTAACAGACGCGAGTCTACGTTAATAAGTCCACGCCACGAGGGATATCGGACTCCCTCCGACGCCGAGCTACGAAGTTAAAGCAGTCCACTCTAAACGTCAGTCAACTCTAAACGGCAGCCAGTATCGCGATCTCGAAGAGGCACGAGTCTCCACTACCCAGTCTACGTACGAAAAACCTCCGACGACTCCTCGCTCCAGCCACTCGACGATACTGCCCAGCGAGCCTTCATCCTCTACGACTCACCACTGGACTCCGCCCCGCTGCTATCGGCATCCAGCAGCGCTCCATCACGAGTATATCATACAGTTACGTGTAATTACTTGTGATCCGCAATAAACGCTGAAACCTCCGCCGTCTTTCAACTCAACCACCACAAATCCCCACAAGATTAATAAAATGTAAAAGGAATTAAAAAGGCGCCTAGTTTTATGTATAACTGCAATCTGCATAACACGTGTAAAGATAAACTTTATTATTTCTACCCTTAACGGTCTTTTGTGGTACAGTGGCAATAGTTATGACTGCCGCACCGAAGGTGAAAAAAAATCACATTTTCTTTGATCTGGTAGAATTCACGTGATAATAAAAATGGCGATACACTAGCTAATTATTACACGTCATGAGAATCGATAGTTAAAATAATGTATACAGTAATTGATTCAAATAACCTGCTGTATACAAAAATGTGGATACCATCGGAAAACTACCACAATATGGGCCCAAACAGCATCCTTAGATACAGTAAAAATGTAACGCATTGTTACAAACAAATCCCTAGGATTAAAACTGTAGGTGATCCACATAAGTGGACTTTGACGCTGAACCAGCATATTCCATGACAAGAATAAACACAAAAACGCCGACTCAGGACCAACTTATCAAATTTGATGACTCGAGGGCCCCGATTATTCAGGTTTGGTCACTAGGTCAGGGCATCGTGGATGACGAAAGCAAAACATATTAAAGCAGTACTTCCGATCACCCAATACGTCAGTCAGTCAACTCTAAACCGTCAGTCATTCTTACGACTTCTAACAGACGCGAGTCTACGTTAATAAGTCTACGCCACGAGGGAATTCGGACTCCCTCCCCCGTCGACCTATGAAGCCACGCTACTACGTCAGCCAGTATCGCGATCTTTAAACGACAAGAGTCTACACTACCAAGTCTATGCACGAGAAACCTCCGACCTTCCTCCCGAGAACACAACTGTCTACACGGCTACGTCACGAAATCTTCGACGACTCTTCGCTCCAGCCCGCCGACGCTACCGCCCAGCGAGCCATCATCCTCTACGGCTCACCACCCGGACTCCGCCCCGTTGCTATCGACATTCAGCCACGCTCCATCACGAGTACATCATACTGTTTACGTGTAATTACTTGTGATCCGCAATAAACGCTGAAACCTCCGCCGTCTTTCAACTCTCACCACAAAACCTCCAAAGTGGTGACCCTGACGACGGACTGTCATCACCCACAAAACTTTTAAATAATCTACCTTCTTTTGTTTATGCTGTTTGTAATGTCTTTTGAGTAAATAAAATGATTTGATTTTAATTGAATTTAAAATCTATCACTCGATTAGGAGAAGATTGGTATAAAATGAATTCATTTTTAGAAAAATAATTTAGTATACATGCCAATTATCTGATTTTACCATAAGTTTAACATTTCAATATTAAGTGCACTAGTGCGAACCAAACTCACAAATGAGCGAGTTTGTTCGTGGTTGACAGCACGGTATCGCGTCTGGGTAACTACGCAAATACATTTTAATTAGGTGTTGCTGATAGTACAACATGTAAAACTAGTTATAAGTTATATAATAAAATATTTATTATTTAATTAACTAACTAACTAACCATCACGCCGTCTCCCCGGAGTGGTAGGCAGAAATAATGGAACGCCACACTGTTCTGTCCTGACATACTTCTCTCGCTTCCTCAACATTCATACATCTTGTCAAGCACCCACGTCGATTTCTCCGACTCCTCACGTGACCGACATTTAACATTTGACACGTGTTCCTCGGTCTTCCTCTATTTCTAGCTCCGTTCACGTCGTTTACATATACCTTCTTCACCATTCTCTCACATTCTTTCCATGTGTCCAAACCATCTTAACGACCCTTTCATTATTTTGTTCATAACACTTTCATTCGCAGAGCATTTAATTATTACACTTGCATTTGACACTCTATTATACACAGATTTATCACACATTTGTCTTAGAGATCTCATTTCTACTGCATTTATTCCACTTTCATACTTCTTTTGCCAGTTCCATGCTTCACTTCCATACATAAGGATCGGCACAAGAACAAAATTATGCACTGCCATCTTAGCTTTTTTGGATAGGCTTTTGTTTGCGATGACAACTTTTTAAGTGCACCATTTACTCTGTTGCCTGCCCCAACCCTTCTTTCAATATCCTTCTCCACTCTCCCATCCTTTGTAAGCATACTTCCTAAATAAACAAATTCTTCCACTTGTTCCAGATTTTCACCGTTTACATTAATGTTGCAGACTGTCATGTTTCCTTCTATTTCGAAAATCATTACCTTGTACTTATTCACATTCATCATCAATTCGTATCATTTGCATACCTCATACATATACAAGACACCAGGGTTTGTAGTTCATGTTCGTATGCGTATTGTATATAATAATCAGTACGGATAAACTAGTTCAAACTTCATCTAAATTCTGAAGGAATTTCAGTGCACCCAATAATTTTCGATTAGGTATGCAAGAGAATACTGAAGGATGGTCCATGTCAAAGGCCCGTTACCCAAAAGGAGGACAGCGTCTTAGCTCGTATAATGTGCCTTCTGCCAAAGATTTGGCTAATGGCAATATAGACTTTCCCAATATCGAGTAATCTAATTATAATTAATGGTCTATGGTACACAAATACATATTTTGAATACGTGACGTAGGAGTATTCGAGTGATATATTTGGGCACTCGTGTACAAATAAAGGAACGCAATTAAAATTAATTCCCGCGCTAATCAGTAGCAGAGACGCTCTGCGATTTTAAAGGAGGCTTATAAATTTAGATATCCTCGAATGAAAATTCTCAGGAAGCTGTAATTTATCCAATCTGCTTTGGCATTTATCCGCCAAGCGTCCCAGGAGCATAACAACAGCAAAGGATATCCACTCAAATTTAACGCCTCTTGAACTTTTAAATAACGAAATATAAACGAGCCTGGATAACAGATGCTAAAAGTAGAATTACAGATTAACTCCGTCATAACCAAACAATTCATATTTAAATAATTTTAATCAATAATGTTTCTGGGGTTCAAAAGGGTAGTAGGGCTACGATGGGGTATGTTTTGCTGGAAAGCATGCCTCTTCAAAATGTCGTAAGGTGCCATGTTGCATTTACAACAGCAACACTACTATCAAGTCCAACTCTCTAGCGTCCACGAGAGGTATTTTAAAGACCCCGCGAACACCTGGCAATGTGACACATATTACTTAGTGCCATAGCAGATAGAGAGAGGACGAATGGCGAGCTTCCAGCGCCATAAAACTGGATACACCCAGCTAAGGGAAGGTAACCCCAACAGAAAATCCTCCAGAGAAGGCAAGGGATATTTTTCCCCAGGTCATCACTATACTCAAGGGTGATAGTCAACGTTGGGGAGACCTGACAAGACACAGATAGAAGAAGAATAATAATGTTTCGAACCAACTAACTAACTAGCCATCACGCCGTCTCTCCGAAGGGGTAGGCAGAAAGAAAGAACTGCCATACCTTTCTTTCCTGATATATTTCTCTCGATTCCTCAACATTCATCCATCGTGTCATGCACGCGCGTCGATTTCTCTGACTCCTCACATGGCCGACATTCAATATTTGATTTATTTGATCGTGTCACGTTTTCCTCGGTCTTCCTCTATTTATTTCCATTTACATCGTTAACATATAATTTTTTTACCATTCTTTCTTCATTCATTCTTTTCACGACCTTCGTGGCAGAGTGGTTACAAGCTCTAACTTCCATGCCGAAGGTCCTGGGTTCGATTCCCGGCGATGGCAGTGTGATTGTCACACTGTCTTTGGTCTGGTGTAGAATTCACGTGACAATAAAATGGCGATAGATTGGCTACCTATCACATGTCACGAGAATCAATATAATAGCTAAAAAAATTAAATTGTATACAGTAATTGGGTCCAAACGACCTGTTGTGTACATAAAAAAAAAAAAAAAAAAAAAATGTCCAAACCATCTTAATGATCCTTTCATTATTTTGTTCATAACATCATCATTCGCACCGCATTAACTTCTTATATTATTAATTTATAATGTTTCTCCAAAACAAAAATAACTATATGTTTAAATCTTTCGTAAACTAAAGACATGTTATTAGAGAGGTGCAAAGTGGTTTAAACATGAAACAAATAAAAGAGAAACTGTTGATTGTACCAAGTGTCTTGTAGGACGGATGGCATCTTAAGTGTGATGTTTTAACTACACTTTATTATTCAATTCACTTCGCACTTTAGTGCAGATGTTTTATTCAACAACACCAATTGGGCTCGAAAACTCATTTTTAACTTCTTTAATATTCGGCCCATTTGTAATGATCAGCCCTCCACACACAAAACCAGTATGATTAAAACCAGAATCCAATTGTGTATAACTACCTATTCGCAAACTATTAGAAAATAATTCTTTTGCGTCTCTGGCCAAACATCTATTTACCAACTTTTTAAAATTTAGATTGTTGGGATGGTAACATTTGGCCAAATAGTACATAAAATTAGGCTAGTAATATTAAAGGGATTGCTTGATTATAAATGAGATTTAAATTCGAGCATGAGTTTTATGATTTTTTCAAAGCGCGTTCATTTTGTAAGCTTAGCATGTTTTTTTTATGAGATTTTTTTTATTAACATAAATTTCTATATTCTCTATCCTTTGTTCGATCGATTTACATTATGAAAAACATTGAAATTTCACTACATTTTCTTACACGTTTCTAAAACATTATTTACAGTGGAAAATGCTGAGTACCACCTGAAAATGTGTTGAAAATCACAGGGTTTTCGATTTTTAATTGTTCAATTTTTTTTTTAAATTACAGTTTTATAGAATTATTTATATATTTTATGGGGGTGACAGATTTTGTCAAGTTAATACATTTTCTAAAAACGTCTTCAGTGATATCAATTTTAAAGAGTTTTATGCCTTAGTTTATGTTTACGAGGTCTGTTCAAAAAGTATCGCGAATTTTGAATTTCCGCTGGCTACGTATATTTGATTTTTGATTTTTTTGTAGCGTTATGTTGGTACTCATGTCCCTTACTTATGCTGACAAGGTCGGCCATTTTGAATGTTTAGTTAATTTTTGACAGCTGTTTTGCTTGGATGTGTTTTGGCTCGTCTTCGATTTTTGCCTATTCCAAAAAATGGATCAAAGAATCTGTATCAAATTTTGTGTGAAAAACAAAATAAAGTGCGCGGACGCATTTCGAATGTTGACTGTGGCATATGGTGAAGCTACCTTGGACCAAAGCAACGTTTATCGGTGGTACAAAATGTTCTCAGAGGGCCGAGAAGATATGAACGACGAAGAGCGTGCCGGACGCCCGAGCACGTCAACAACAGACGAAAACATTGATAAAGTGAAGAAAATAGTATTAGCCAATCGTCGAATCACCGTTAGAGAAGTTGCTGAGGACCTAAACATATCGATTGGCTCGTGCCATTCGATTTTAACCAATGATTTGGGCATGAGTCGGGTCGCCGCGAAATTCGTGCCAAAATTGCTCAATTTCGACCAAAAACAGCATCGCGTTAACATTGCTCAGGAGATGTTGGACTCGGTCCGTGACGACCCAAATGTGCTCCAGAGGGTCATAACTGGTGACGAATCATGGGTTTATGGTTATGACGTGGAAACCAAAGCTCAATCATCCCAATGGAAGCTGCCGCATGAGCCAAGACCAAAAAAAGCGCGCCAAGTTCGGTCGAACGTGAAGGTTTTGCTCACAGTTTTCTTCGATTGCAGGGGCGTGGTGCATCATGAGTTCTTGCCACAGGGTAGTACGGTCAATAAGGAATATTACCTGCAAGTTATGCGCAATTTGCGCGAAGCAATCCGCCAGAAACGCCCGGATTTGTGGAAGAACAAAAACTGGCTTTTGCACCATGATAACGCCCCTGCTCACACATCGTTGCTTGTGCGCGAATATTTGGCCAAAAACAACACAGTAATGGTGCCGCAGCCACCGTATTCCCCAGACCTGGCCCCCTGTGACTTTTTCCTGTTTCCAAAACTGAAGAGGCCCATGAAAGGACGACGCTACGCCACGATTGAGGAGATAAAGACGGCATCGAAGGAGGAGCTGAACAAGATCACAAAAAATGATTTTTTTAAGTGCTTCGAGGATTGGAAAAAACGTTGGCATAAATGTATTATATCCGAGGGGAATTACTTTGAAGGGGACAAAATAGATATTCATGAATAAATAAATACTTTTTGAAAAAATATAAAATTCGCGATACTTTTTGAACAGACCTCGTATGTAAAACAATAATTAAGACATTAATTTCTTGAATATAGGCATTAAAAATATTTCATTTTCATAAAATACTCGGACTTCTGTAGTTTTAAATGAATGCGTGTCTTTGTATTTTACGGGAATAAAGTTTGATTTACCTCATATTCAAAATTATTTGTTTTGAACTATTTTAATTAAATACTGATGGCTATTTTAATCAGTGGTCAAAACAAATCATCTTAAACCGTAGTATAACGCAGACTTAACGGAATTAATGAAACCGTGCCAGAACATAAACAAAACACTTCGAACTGAATACTAACTAACCATCACATTGTTCTTTCCTGACATACTTCTCACGATTCAAATTCTCTTCAAAATTCATACATCGTGCTATACACGCACGTCGATTTCTCTGACTCCTTACGTAGCAGACACTTATTGTAATCCAGTGGAACCTTGATAATTGGCATTCCAAGGGACCAGGCCTACGACGCGACGGTCAATCAACCAGGTTTTCGTGTATCTAGGTCCAGATTGTGCTTTGGTTTTTAAACCACATTAACAGAAAAGCAATAATAACAATTCATGGATTGATGCATACAATAATCAATAAAAATTTAATAAGTAATTTGTAACTGTTCATGCGTGCATACACATACAAATAATACATTTAATTATTGTGGCTTGAAAATCAGTTATATGGGCCTGTTCCACACGCTAAAAATGTTGCAAAAAGAGTTGTGCAACATTTTTGCGAGATTTACTGACGTCAAATTCTTGGATTAGTTTTAGTTTCGAGCCACGGCCGTTATATTTACGTTTGTGAAACAGTGCGATCTAAAATGGACCACTTTTGATGAGTACAGAACAGATACGGAGGAGTTTTCAGTTTACAGAGATCGTGAAGGCAGTGTTCTCCAATTACAGAGGTCGAGAAGGCAGCGATCTCCAATTACAGGGGTTTAGGACCAGAATTTTGAGTTCAATTAAACAGGTTTCTTTATTCCAATTAAAGAGATTTTAGTGCTCCAAGGGTGTGGGACCAGAACTTTCCTACCAATTGTAAAGTTTTGCCAATTAACCAGGTTCTACTGTATAAAATAAATATAAAAATGTTATACGAGTATTCAATATGAATGAAAACGTCAGAAT
Source organism: Lepidostoma basale (assembly GCA_022606425.2). Lineage (NCBI taxonomy): Eukaryota > Metazoa > Arthropoda > Insecta > Trichoptera > Lepidostomatidae > Lepidostoma > Lepidostoma basale. Next base: position 350,227 of record JAHDVF020000783.1, on the reverse strand, counting down.
TTTTATTTTATTATTTGGAAGTGACATGTTTTGCACTGCTAGGGCAACATCATTGGCATGAAACATCTCCTCAAATTTCCTTTATTTTCGGGGCAAACATTTATGTTATAGTTGTATAAACATTTATGTGTAGTAATAGTTATTAGAGTGACATCTCCAGGCGGTTTCTAGCAATGCGGTAAATGGCGGTAGCCTTTCACATTGCGTTAAAAAGATCTTCTGCTTAATGCTTAAAATACAATCTTCATAGATGGAGTTAGTGTGTAGATTGAATATATTATACTACCATGCAAAGGTTGGTGTTGCCGATTAACGTATATACAACTTCCAAAAATTTGTCAGACATGGTGGTCATAAGAAAAAATAATGTGGAATGGGGAATGTTGTATTACATAAAGTGTGCGCTTAACCCAACCAATGACAGGTCATAAGTCCTGTAAACACCTTGATCAACCATATTATGTTTCCAATTTGCATCTTCGTCTCTATTTGAGATACAATTGATTCTTGAATTTATATTATAATTCACATTACAACTATTAGGATAGGATAGGACATAGTTTATGGTAGTGACTTTTAAGTTTTTCTATTATTAAACGTGCGTAGATGCCTATAGTCTCCCACTGTAATATGTGCCTTATGTTCCTATAAAAAAGGAGTTATTATTATATAGCTACTCCGAGTTTCGCAAATTTTCTTTTCTCGGCGGTAATATCCAGTCTCGTGCGAGCTACGGGGGTTGATGGGAAGTTACTGGATACGGGAGATCCACCCTTCCGATGCACAGCACAGGTGAATAAAATACAATACATTTTGTGCTAAGTTAATGAAAAACTTTTCTTTCTAGATTACGCACAATAAATAATTTTATGTCTATTTTTTTAAACAACCCCCTATTTTATTATTGCAAATTAATTTATCATAGTAATAATATTATCATAGTAATTTATATTTAACTTTTAAAAAACTTAAATTTGAATGCAATTTTTACTTGCCGTAATTTGTTATTTGCTCGATTGTTTAGTTTAGTTAATTTTAAGTAATTATATAATATGTATAATTTTTTTACAATCTACAATAAGGTTATTTCCTGTATATAATAATGTATAAAAAATTCATGTCATAAATAGTGGGGTATCAGTAATGAGAGTCCTCTCACGATACTCCCATATTAAATCGTATAAAAAAAAAATAATAAAGAAAGGCTACAATTTGTTAAAATAATAAAAAAAATTCAATTTAATTTGTTTACTTTGGTGATGTTGGTTATTTATAGCTGATTTATATAGAAAGAGTAAAAAATACGACGACTGAAAGAGTATGGGATGTTCAAGGCGCTTTTATGACCGGAAGAGTATGTATGGATCAAATTTTTGCACTTCAAACGCTTGCGGAGAAGTTTATTTGTCGAATATCGAGCAATTAGTTTGTATGACATTCATCCAATATCGAGCAAGGAAGTAAGTCAGAAATTTTTAAATATCAAATAAGTAAGAAATTGGTCTAATACCGAGCAGGTTAGCAAGTTAGGAAGAGTTTTGTCCAATATCGAGTAAGGAAGAAATTTGTGAAGAAATCCACAGAAGCAAAGATGGCAGTACACAATGGAGTTCTAGTGCCAACCCTCATGTATGGAGGTAGAGCTTGGAGCTGGCAATAGAAGGATGAAAGCAGGATGAATGCCGTAGAAATGAGATCACTAAGAAAAATGTGCGTGAACACGTTGCATGATAGAATACCGAACAATGAAATAAGAAAGAAATGTAAGGCAGATGACTGCATCATGGATAAAATTAAAAAAGAAACCCATGAGATGGTTTGGACATAAGGAACGAATGGATGAGAGTAGAATGGTTAAAAAGTTGTACACAAGCAGCGTGAGTGGAAAAAGAAGCCGAGGACGACCGAGGAAAACATGGCATGACCAAAGTAATCAATTACTTAAAGGCGGTCACATTCGAAGTCGGAATAATCGACGTGCGTGCATGGTACGATGTATGAATGTAGAAGAAGCCCGAGAAGTATGCCAGGACAGAGCATTGTGGCGATTCATCCTCTCTGCCTACCCCTCCGGGGAAACGGCGTGATGGTTGGTTAGTTAGTTAGTTAAGAAATTTGTCCAATATCGAATGGAAGTAAGAAATGTGAATAATAAAATATGAATAAAGTTATATATTTTCACATTTGTACAAATTTTGTACAATATGGAGTAAGTAAACAATACGACAATCAAAAAGCGTTTTTAAAAGGAAACCAGTAGAAATATGATTGATTCGGCAATACAGATCCAATGGGCAAATAAGCCAAGATTCACCGCGGTGTGCGTGGGCTTGGCAAACATAATTTACAATGAGGCAAATACCAGTCGACGAGTTACGAAAACGACCCCCGCGTCTACCCCTTGGGTGGGGGCTCGATGGCCGATTAGCGAGAGTACAACGAGTACACATCGCGGGTCACGGGGGAGACAAAAGATAAATCTTGGGAGGCAGATTAGTTGGATATTTCGTTTTTAAAAAGATTGATTAATAAATATAATTGAATGAGAATATAAAATGTAAAAGAAGCGGCCCCTGTTCACAATGACGCAAAAAGCTATTCAATAAAACAATATTATAATAACCGCAAGAGTGTATCAAAAATACAAAGATTGCAGTGCACAATGGTGGTTCTTGTACCCACCTTTACGTATGGTAGTGAAGTAAGGAACTGGCAAAATAAGGTTGGAAGCAGATTAAATGGAGTAGAAATGAGATCTCTTATACGAATATTTGAAAGCATATTTTCCCTCCGTTTCCCCGGAGGGGTAGGCAATAAGAATGGACCGCTTCAATCCTTACACACATCACTTTTTCTTCTCTTCTTCCTCAGCCTTTTCCCGTCCACTCCTGGACAAAGGCCTCCTCCATTCGTTTTCATGTCACTATGTCCTGTGCAGACAGCATCCAGATTATTCTGATGTGTCTGTTCAGATCACCCTTCCATCGTACTTGCGGTCGCCCTGCACTTATTCGCGGTCCACACATCTCTAGCTTCCTTCAAATTAATACAGCAAGCTATATACGAGGTCTGTTCAGAAACTATCGCGAATTTTATATTTTTTCAAAAAGTATTTATTTATTCATGAATATCTATTTTGTCCCCTTCAAAGTAATTCCCCTCGGATATAATACATTTATGCCAACGTTTTTTCCAATCCTCGAAGCACTTAAAAAAATCATTTTTTGTGATCTTGTTCAGCTCCTCCTTCGATGCCGTCTTTATCTCCTCAATCGTGGCGTAGCGTCGTCCTTTCATGGGCCTCTTCAGTTTTGGAAACAGGAAAAAGTCACAGGGGGCCAGGTCTGGGGAATACGGTGGCTGCGGCACCATTACTGTGTTGTTTTTGGCCAAATATTCGCGCACAAGCAACGATGTGTGAGCAGGGGCGTTATCATGGTGCAAAAGCCAGTTTTTGTTCTTCCACAAATCCGGGCGTTTCTGGCGGATTGCTTCGCGCAAATTGCGCATAACTTGCAGGTAATATTCCTTATTGACCGTACTACCCTGTGGCAAGAACTCATGATGCACCACGCCCCTGCAATCGAAGAAAACTGTGAGCAAAACCTTCACGTTCGACCGAACTTGGCGCGCTTTTTTTGGTCTTGGCTCATGCGGCAGCTTCCATTGGGATGATTGAGCTTTGGTTTCCACGTCATAACCATAAACCCATGATTCGTCACCAGTTATGACCCTCTGGAGCACATTTGGGTCGTCACGGACCGAGTCCAACATCTCCTGAGCAATGTTAACGCGATGCTGTTTTTGGTCGAAATTGAGCAATTTTGGCACGAATTTCGCGGCGACCCGACTCATGCCCAAATCATTGGTTAAAATCGAATGGCACGAGCCAATCGATATGTTTAGGTCCTCAGCAACTTCTCTAACGGTGATTCGACGATTGGCTAATACTATTTTCTTCACTTTATCAATGTTTTCGTCTGTTGTTGACGTGCTCGGGCGTCCGGCACGCTCTTCGTCGTTCATATCTTCTCGGCCCTCTGAGAACATTTTGTACCACCGATAAACGTTGCTTTGGTCCAAGGTAGCTTCACCATATGCCACAGTCAACATTCGAAATGCGTCCGCGCACTTTATTTTGTTTTTCACACAAAATTTGATACAGATTCTTTGATCCATTTTTTGGAATAGGCAAAAATCGAAGACGAGCCAAAACACATCCAAGCAAAACAGCTGTCAAAAATTAACTAAACATTCAAAATGGCCGACCTTGTCAGCATAAGTAAGGGACATGAGTACCAACATAACGCTACAAAAAAATCAAAAATCAAATATACGTAGCCAGCGGAAATTCAAAATTCGCGATACTTTTTGAACAGACCTCGTATGAACATCGATCCTCCCGTCTCCTAGAATGTCCGACCATTAAAATTTTATTAATTTGATCATTAGAAATTCTCGGTCTGCCCATTCATGCTCCATTCAAATCCTTAACGTATACTTTCTTAAAATTTATTTCTTCTTCCATGCGTTCCATACGTCCAAACCAACACAGCGATCATTTCATAATTTTGAAATGCATATATTAAAAGCGATTGCTGTGCAAGTGAATGCGAATGATGATTATGAAAGGTTTATTACGATGGTTTGGACACATATAAAGAACGAATGAGGTAAGAACGGTAAAAAAGTATAGGCTATCGATGTAAATATAACTAGAAATAGAGGGAGACCAAGGAAAACTTGGCACGATGCATGGCACGGTGAAAGTTGAGGAAGAAAAATAAGTATGCCAGGAAATAAAAGTGTGGCGGTCCATTCTTTCTACCTACCCCAACGGATAGACTGCGTGATGATTAGTTAGTCGGTTAGTTATATTTAATATGATATTTACCATATTTTTCTAAACGTACATACAAAGTTTAAAATACATGTTTTACGATACCGTGATTAAATGTTTAAGAAAGGCTGTACTTTAGACAATCTAATACGTAATTGTACGGGTAAGTCTCTAAATATATTAAAATAAGAGAATGAACGGTTGTTTAAGAATTATATATATATAAAAAAACATTCATACACGCCTTATAGTTACTATTTGATATAAACGCATACAAGAGCTTCGGAAATCCCTTATATTCAAGGCGATTCGTCTTCTCAATTAGGTGATGTTTAAGATAGTCCTCTTTAGTTGCAGCCATAGAACATTTTTGAATACTCAAAAGATATTTTTTCGTACACATGCTTCTATACACATTTCCTTTGTTGTCATTTTTCTAATCTTCTGATCGATTTAGCTGTATGATAGTATGTATAATATACTAAATCTTCTAATTCTTGTACAATATCAGGTTTTCCAATTATGGCCATCACTTCTGGAAAAGCTTCTATATCTTGCGCTACCCAGAAAAACTCCTTAACACTCCATATTTTAGTACCGTCTTTAATATTGCGTAGCAGAGGCAGTTGCCTTCTAGAACGACGTCTCTCTTCTCCGGTCTCAATCTTAAGATTGGTCTGCAGCAAGGCGACGCATCTCCTCTTCCACTCCGCTTGGTCCTCGCCAACTCTCTTCAACTCTGCATAGCAGGTGTAGCCCATATCTCGGCATATCTGGTCTAGGTACTCCTGACGAGGTCGTCCTCTGCCAATCAATTCCTCGACCATCCCTCCAATACATCATGCAGAAAACATTCGTGTCGCAACACATGACCAATCCATCACGCTCACGAGGACGTCGTCCTTCAATATTACTCATCATAATTGATAATTCATTAAGTATAAACCATAATATGGTACGTTTTTCTTTTAAACGTATCATTTACAATATTAAAAAAAACAATTTCGTTACTGAATTGGTATCAAGCTAATGGTTGATGTAGGACAAATCTGGATGCTTTAAAAATGTGGATATATTGTAGAATATTTAAAATATATTTGACAGAATCAAATTTTAAAGGTCGGTCATGTTAGAAGTCGGAAGAATCGACGTGCGTGTATGACTCGCTGTTTACCATTTATTTTATTTATTTATTTATTTATACATAATACACAAATGAGACATAACAAAGGAAAAACATTTAGACGACTCATTTGGACATAAAACGGTGTTACAAAGATAAGACAAAGTTGTAACAATATAACTGTATGAATGTGGAGGAATCAAGAGAGGTGTGCCAGGATAGAGTTGTGTGGCGGTTCATTCTCTCTGCCTACCCCTGCGGGGAAACGGCGTGATGGTTTGATTGATTGACTGAAAGAGTCACGAACGAGGAAGTAATGAAGCGAATGAAGAAAGAAAAAGAAATTATCGCGATCATAAAGGACAGGAAACTGGAATATACTAGGCACATTATGAGAAACGATAAATACAAAGTGCTGCAACTAATTATCCAAGGTAAATAAACGGAAAGTAAAGAGTCAAGAGAAAAAGAAAATCTTGTCAGAAAGCCTCCGAGAATGGGGCAACATCATTGTTTAGAGCTGCTACATTAAAAGTAAAATTAACCAGGATATTATACAATTTTCGATAGACGAGGAAAAAGAAGAATTAGAAAAAAAAGTATTTACCTTTTTATCCATCTATCTATTTACATACCTTACACACGCTAATGGGACAGTTATTTATACGGGGGTCATCTCTTGCGTCACTGGTGTAGGTGAATACATATACTGGAGTGATCTTTAGATAGCGATAAGTGTTGGCGAAAAGAATGAAAGGCTCTGCTGGCGTCGGCGGGCGACGGCCCAACCCTTGAGCGCCGCGACGCTTAGATTTGACGTCATAAACATCCGACGCTCGGGAACAAGAGTCTTCGTCGCCGCCGAAAGCGTGCGGTAGACAAAATGAAAATTTATATGGCCAAGAATATGTTACAATTTTAACAGGATAAAATAATATGTGAAAAATAAAAAAAAATGCCATACAGAGTAGAATAATACAAAATTTCTTAATTCAATATGTAAGAAGGGCCATAGAAAGATTTAAATTGATGATTGTGTGTGTATTGGAAAATTGTATGTTACTTAAACTCATTGTCAGTTATTGAGTATAAGCGCAAAGAAGGCCAAAGTCACGAAATCGAAACATAGCGTCCCACTTTATTTTAAGAGATTTTTGGAATTAAAGTTAAATTCGTTACATTAATAATGAATATGCGAGAAAAGTTATTAAAATTCTTTAACAAATATAATAAAAATATTACATTTAATAGGGCCCACTAGATTTTAATAAAAAATGTATTTTAAAAATGTATTTGTTCCAATGACAATTTGAATAATTTCTTCAATATTCTTTTAAAGTTCTTGCTGGTGTTGGTTGGTTTTAAGTGCCTAATTACTGCCAAATAAAAAAGTGGATACGTGGAACATTAATTAAATCATATAAGAGCTAATTTAAAAAACGGTGGATACGTGTAACATAAATTAAATAAACACAAAAGTCCGGATCGTCCATGTCAACATGTGCAACATCGGAAAAAATTATGTGTTATTACATTATGTGCTAAATTAAAAAACGGTGGATTCGTGGAACATAAATTAAATCGACAAATGTGCACCATCTAAAAATAACATTTTGTGATAAATTATTTTTATTTTGTTATTTTATTTTATATCATTGTATTTTATATTATTTGTTTTAGATTTATTTTGTGGATGTTGGAAGATCGAAGTGTGCGCGGGAGATGCCTATTGGTGGCGATGAGGTTCGCAACCCATCACACCGCGTCTCCCGCGGGGCGAAAAGAGAAGGATGGAGTGCCGCATCGGTTAAAGTGTGACAGTCCATTCTTTCTGCCTACCCTTTCGGGGAGACGGCGTGATGGTTAGTTAGTTAGTTAGTTAGTTGTATTTTATTTATGTTTTATAATATTCTCGTATAATATGAAACAATTCGTGACCAATTTCGCGAATTGTACAGTGGTTTATTCCGTGTATCAAAAGATCGTTCAACTCATATCCAAAGAGCGGGAAACAAGGACAAGGAAGTTCCCACATCTACTCGTATGTGCGTATATAATACGTAGTGGTACGTGTCTTACATAAATTGTAGCGTTCTCTGATATCTTGGTGCTAACCCGTTCAGTCGATTTTGTTTTATAATGAAATATATTTTCCGAGTTCGATAGATGCACAAAGGAGAATTCTGTTTTTCCTTCTAACTTGTGATCGCAAATAATAATTTCATTATAATGTTAACGATACATGAATCGTATACATAAATTGGCACGGTTTCTTCATGGTAACAATCTTGCGGATTGCTCTGCAATGAGCTTCACTCGTTCCCTCCACTTAGTCCTGTCTCCAGCCAGTCTTTTCATCTCTGTGTAGCTACCACACCTCTTATCACTTGGTCCATATAGGCGTCCCTTTGGCGACCTTTGCAATTTCTGCCTTCAACCATCCTATCTGCGAAAGTAATAAGCAGGTCCGGATGCCTAATGTTATGGCCTCCTGCCCTTTTTAGTACTTCGCTGTTTTGGATGTGTTCCGACCAATGGATCCCTATCATGCGACTGTAGCACCACTATCAATATAGTATACGAGTATACCACCAACAATATAGTATAATATGTACCTTTATCAGAGCAAATAAAAATTGTATTTAAAAATATATATAATTGATCCAGAGTGAGCCTTATCTCAAATAAACTTGGAGAAAACCATCTGAGATGGTACGGCCTAGTTATGTGGCGCTCAACCAACCATGGAAAGTGATGGTAACCGACCGGCAACCCAGAGGACGTGGTAGCCAATAGTTGACGTGGATTAGATTTATTCAAAGGAGTCTAAAAAAAGACCGGATTCCACCAGACGCTATCTAGAACAGAGAGTCCTGGAGACGATTTTACACTATTTTATTCGACAGCATTTGTTTTTTTTTAATATTCACTAGATTTTAGAATTTTTAATTTAATTTTAAACGAATATTTTACAAGAGCAGAAAAATATGCGGTTCATATCTTATAATTTCTTATTAAATATACCAAAATTTTTGGTGAGTATTTAATTTTTAAATTAAACTTTACAAATCCAAATAATATATTATGATACACGTATGTATATATACCGTTTTCTATAAGCTTAATTATATTTTTAGGAGTGCATGTGTTGCCTTGCTAGTGCATTATCAAATATCATTATTTGTTGAATATCATTGTCCAATACACAATAAATAAATAAAATAATGCCAATTTGATTTGGTAACCTAAAATTATGATGAAATATTAATTATTTATTAAATTTTAAAGCGCCATTTTTGTAATGATGAAATTTTAATGGGCAATTATAGAAACGTTGGTATGTTGAATTAGTTTATGCTAGTAAAATTGAAGATTTATTAAAACATCTCGTGTAAACATTTTTTGTTGAAATTTTTTTACGAGCCTTTCGCCATTAGTTAAATTAATCAGCTGAAATAATCTACGGTACTTATAGCAATAGAGTCCGGTTGATGCGGCCTTAAACGTAAACGTAGAGTTTCATTGTGGAACAAAAAAGCTAAACTCATAAAAAAGTATCCCTACCAGAAGGCGTCACAATGGGTTAAGGCAACCTGTTGCCGCCTCGGAATATGATATCCGAGAATAGCGGATACCGCAGAATTATCAATCTTGTTACTTCTGCGAGGGAATTTATCCTTTCCGAGGAAAATAAGTTCAAAGCATTTCAGTAGCATTTTGATGAATTACTCGCATCTAAAGACATCTAAGAGCATCCATAAATTTCTATTATTATCTCAGGAAGGAAAATTATCATTCGCACGAATGAGATTTGTATTTTCGATGCTTAGATTTAATAACATCTTTGAATTTTTTACTAAAGGAATCATGAAAACTTATAAATTATCAATCTGTATGTTAAGGCACATTAGATACAAGAGACAATCAAATTACTGAATACTATCGCTTCGGAGATCATATTGATAAAACAACGATCAAGATGGATGGGTTCACGCTTACCCATTTCTTCAGACTTATCAGGGGATTCTTTGAGAATTCTGCCATCTTGGAGGGTATTCATCTTTATGTTCCGGATGGTTATCTTCGACAGCGTCAGCACAGACTGTTTTATGTCCCAGTATGCGGAACCAACCTGCCTCTGGTGATGCCGGTGGGGAGAGCAATCAAAAATCAAATACTCTAGATTTTAGAGAGTATCTTGTATTCCTGAAGTCGAACCATCTCTCATGCGTTCCTGGTATTATTTTAAAATAATAATTATTGTTTGTAATATCTTTTGAGAAAATAAACTGATTTGATTTGATTTGATAATAATAAATTTGGAAATCACCGGGCAATAAGTCTGTTAAGTGCCGTTGGTAAACTCTACGGCCGAATTTTAATAGAAAGAGTAAAAAAGACGACGACTGAAAGAGTATGGGATGTTCAAGGCGCTTTTATGACCCAAAGAGGATGTATGGATCAGATTTTTGCACTTCAAACGCTTGCGGAGAAGTTTATGGCCAAAAACCGTAAGCTTTTCTGTGCGTTTGTCGATTTGCAAAAAGCCTATGATCGAGTGAACAGAGATAAACTGTGGTCAATCTTGTCCGAGTACGGAGTGAGCACAAAACTGATACGGGCGGTTGCTTCTCTCTACGAAGGGAGCACTGCCAGTGTTAGGGTAAATGGAGACATCACGCCTTGGTTTGATATCACGAAGGGTGTTAAGCAGGGCTGCGTGATGTCTCCATGGTTGTTCAATCTGTATATGGACAAGTGTATGAAAGAACTTAAAGGTATAAATGCTGGTGCTAAGATTAGTGATCTGTCTGTAAACTGTCTGCTTTACGCGGACAATGCCGTTCTCGTTGCGGATAGTGCGGACGAATTACAAGTCTTGGTGTCGAGAATGTATGAGGTATGCAAGTCAAATGATTTAATGATGAATGTCGGAAAGTCAAAGGTGATGGTTTTCGAAAGGGCAAATGACAGTTTGTAATATAAGTGTGAACGAAGAGAACTTGGAACATGTGAGGGAATTTGTGTATTTAGGTAGCATGTTCACAGCAGATGCCCGAACGGATAGTGACGTCGAAAGAAGGGTTGGTGCGGGTAACAAAGTGAATGGAGCTTTAAAAATAGTTATTGGAAACAAGAATTTATCAATGAAAGCGAAAACGGCCGTTCACAATGGAGTTCTGGTCCCAACCCCTAATGTATGGAAGCGAAGCATGGAACTGGCAGAAGAAGGATGAGAGTAGAATAAATGCGGTAGAGATGAGGTCCCTAAGACGTATGTGTGGTAGAACGATATATGACAGAATCTCAAATGCTGATATAAGAAAGGAATGTAGAGCGGAAGAAGGTGTTATGAACAAAATTATGAAAGGATCGCTGCGTTGGTTCGGACATATGGAACGCATGGATGGAGAAAGAATGGTTAAGAAAGTATACGTTAATGATGTAAATGGGGTACGAAGTCGAGGCAGACCGAGGAAAACATGGCATGACCAAATTAATCAAATTTTTAAGGTTGGTCATGTTAGAAGTCGGAGGAATCGACGTGCGTGTATGACTCGTTGTATGAATGTGGAGGAAGCTAGAGAGGTTTGCCAGGATAGAGTAGTGTGGCGATCCATTCTCTCTGCCTACTCCTGCGGGGAAATGGCGTGATGGTTTCTTGTTGTTGTTGTTGATAATAATTTGATAAGATATATGGGATCAGAAGCAGGGCAGTACCACAATTACTAAATACGAAAACGCTTAGAAAGACACTACGCAATCGAATTAGGAACTCATAGATAAAGAAAAAGAGGTCGAGAATAACTTTAGGCTGGGGAGGCAAAGAAGAAGATACTGATTAATTAATACGAATGAAAACGTGATATATTAATACGAATGAAAACGTGATATATTAATACGAATAAATGCACTAACATCCTCCAGCATGTCCGAGCTCTCGAAATATTAATTGATGCCCATGAGATGCCCATCTCTTCGAAGCTGCAGACAGTTGGTCCCCAGTATTCCCAAAGGAAATGACGTGGGATAGAGCCATAAATATGGTAAGGGTCACATTAATAAGTGTATAAAAGTAATTTTTATATATTATATAAAACTTAATACATAAACAAGTCGTAATAAAATAACTGTGAACCTATGTTTATGTAGAAGCTGCGGGGGTCGAAAAATTGAGTTGAAAAAGAACCACCCACAAGATGATTTACGTACAGAAGTAGGATGTGGGGTAGGAATGAGATCATAAAATGATTCGATAAAATAAGATAACCAACATAATATCATAGGATGTAGCCGCTGCTATACCAGGATCACATGAGCAGAGGAAAAATCGCGTAAGTGAAAATCTTTACGGTAGCTTAACAAAGGAAACGATTGGAGTTTTAACAAAGTAATTAAATATCTATTTGATTAAAATACTATCAGAATAGTGAAATAATACAAATACATAAGTACATGAGTTCGTGTATTTGCGTAATACGTTTACAAAAGAGGGATATTGAAAGAAGGGTTGGGGCAGCTAACAAAGTGAATGGTGCAATCAACAAAAAAAATCCAAAAAAGCTGGCTGGATACTCTGTGTATGATAGAGTGTCGAATGAAAATATAAGATGTGAATGCGGTGCGAATGATGGTGTTATGAACAAAATAATGAATGGATCATTAATATGGTTTGGACATATGGAAAGAATGAGTGAAGACAGAATGGTAAAGAAGGTATATGTAAACGGCGTGAACGGAGCTAGAAATAGAGGAAGGCCGAGGAAAACGTGGCACGATCAAATCGATCAAATATTGAATGTCGGTGACGTGAGGAGTCAGAGAAATCGACGTGCGTACATGACAAGATGTATGAATTTAGAGGAGGCGAGAGAAGTATGTCAGGAAAGAAAAGTGTGGCAGTCCATTCTTTCTGCCTACCCCTTCGAGGAAACGGCGTGATGGTTAGTTAGTTAGTTAGTCAGTTAGAAAATATAATATAACGAGAATAAAATAAGATCATTTAAAAACTGTTAAATAAATAAAAAAACTTGTTTTATGTAGCACAATTGTATTTTTATTTTTATTTTACGCGACAGGTGTTTCATCAAACCTATGTTGACATCATCAGGTGTTAAAATAATATATCAACAAAATAAATAAAAATAAAATACAGCTGTGATACATAAAGCAAAGGTTTTTTAATTTAACAGTTTATAATGTTAAAGTATCACGGTGTTTCGGCCAAAACAATGGACTATTTAAGATAATTTAATACAATATACTCAAAACACACATACACCCACTATTATATAAAGACACTTGCCGAGTTTTGCCCTTAGTTAACCGAGGGAATATGTGATTGTACTTTTGAAACTAGAATGTTCCATCGCGACCTTTATGACACGATTTGAAAGTGTCACAACCCTTTTAAATCACGGCGGGAACAAAAGCCGGGCTGTCCCGCATAAAGGTGTGGTGATGGTCATAAAAAAAATAATAACGATTGTTATAGATCGGGGCATGGCGATATCGGGGCGTAACTCGCTCTATTATTATTTCACCCCCGCCGGGAGGGATTCCATTTGCCCAATGCAGCGAAGATGAAACAAGACTAGAAACGTCCTTTGAGTTCGTTTTAATGAGTAACACTTCCACTTGTTTTCTATTGTTATAAAATAATAAAACATTGTAATTCAATTAATTTTAATACACAATATTATAACTAACTAACTAACCATCACGCCGTTTCCCCGAAGGGGTATGCAGAAAGAATGGACTGCCACACTTTTCTTTCCTGACATACTTCTCTCGCCTCCTCTAAATTCATACATCTTGTCATGCACGCACGTCGATTTCTCTGATTCTTCACGTCACCGACATTCAATATTTGTTCATTGATCGTGCCACGTTTTCCTCGGTCTTCCTCTATTTCTGGTTCCATTTACATCATATACATATAATTTTTTTACCATTCTTTCTTCATTCATTCTTTCCATATGTCCAAACCATCTTAATGATCCTTTCATTATTTTGTTCATGACACCATCATTCGCACCGCATTCACTTCTTATATTTTCATTCGACACTCTATCATACACAGAGTATCCACACATTCGTCTAAGAGATCTCATTTCTACTGCATTTATTCTACTTTCATCCTTCTTTTGCCAGTTCCATGCTTCGCTTCCATACATAAGGGTCGGTAGAAGAACACCATTGTGCACTGCCATTCTAGCATTTTTGGATAGGTTTTTGTTTGCAATGACAACTTTAAGTGCACCATTCACTTTGTTGCCTGCCCCAACCCTTCTTTCAATATCCCTCTCCACTCGCCCATCTCTCCATAATAAAACACTGTTATTCAATTAATTTTATTATGCAAAATTATAACTAACTAACCATCGCGCCGTCTCCCCGAAAGGGTAGGCAGAAATAATGGACTGCCACACTTTAACCGATGCGGCAATCCATCCTTCTCTTTTCGTGTGATGGGTTGCGAACCTCATCGCCACCAATAGGCAAGTCCCGCGCACACTTCGATGGTCCAACGTCCACAAAATATATCTAAAACAAATTATATAAAATACAATGATACAAAATAAAATAACAAAATACATTTTTTTAAACACATATTGTTCTTTTAGATGGTGCACTTGTTGTCAGCTGGACGATCCGGACATTTGTGTTTATTTAATTTATATACCATGTATCCACCGCCGTATATTTTTAACTAACTGTAATTAGGCACTTAAAACAATCCAGCATCAGCAAGAACTTTAAAATATAATTAAAGAGTTTATTCAAATTGCCATTGGAACAAATGAAATATTTATTTTTGCACCTGTCAAAATTATTTATATTATATAAACGAAAAAACATATAATAATTAAATAAAACGATGTTTTTTAACTACTTCCACTTTTGTCTTTATTTCGTCTAGCGCCAGTCACCAATCTGTCGATGCCAGCGAGACTGGCGAAACCGGTCGCTGTTGAAATAAAGACAAAAGTGGAAGTAGTTTAAAGAATGAATTTAGAATGAACTTCCATTCAGTAAAAAAAATTGATTATCGAAAAAACTTTAACTTTAATTTTAACATCAAAACAGTAAAAATGTATTTCGTGTCACAACTAACTATTATAAAATGCGGCAACAATCAAATTTACCTCCAAATTTATGGGAGCACAATATTATATCAATTATAATATCAGTAGACCGAAACGTGGAGGTGAAATACAGGGTTAAAGTAGCCCGTAGTACTCGATCATTAAACAAAATTAACACACCATTTTGCTATAATGAACTGAATTTCAAACTTAGGCAGAGAGTATTGTAGTGTTATATCATCTTTTGCACGGTTCAGAAGCCTGGACTCTGAAATTGCATACTGAACCGTTTAAAAGCATTCTAAATGTGGCTATACAGAAAAAATGCTTCGGAAACATACCGTGGACAGATTTGATCAGAATTCCGACGTCCTAATGAGAACTCTTTGAAGCAGTGAATTTCCCAAAATTTTCTATCTGGGTTCACATATTGCATGGAAACAGATAAACGATCTTCCAACTTATAAAAATGATGAAGATTGAAGGACGACGTAGAAGGCAAATGTCTTGGTATGGCAAAATTGATTGGACTAGAATGAGAACCGTGGAGAAGATGTGCGGGGCAAGAAAGAAATGGCTTTTCACAAGTGATGGTCACCATGGAAGAATTCTGATATGGCACAAGGAGGAAAACCTTAGTATGAATAATAATTTATAATATATTACATTTTGCATATACGGAAAATGACAATAATTCAAGGAAAAGTGTAAGATGTCATTTTCATTATTTCGCATTAAAAGCACAGTCCTCCGAAATCATATTGATGGTTGAGGTTTTTTGTTTTATAAAACTCCATTTTAATTATTGTATATAATAATAAACGCGATTGTTTAATGGTTTTACTTGATTTAATTCATATAATTACTTATATAAATAGTAGTTACAAATTTGTTTTGCCTTGTGAGGGCATTTCCAATAATTTATTACTAAAAAATATTTATAATCAACTAACTTTCTAACTAACCATCACGCCGTTTCTCCGGAGGGGTAAGTAGAAAGGATGGATCGCCACATTGTTTTATCCTGGCATAATACTCGCGCCTCTACATTCACACATCGTTACATACACGCTCGTGGATTGTTCTTACTTAGAACATGGCCACCTTTCTATAATTGATTAATTTGGTCATACCATGTCTTCCTTGACTTCTTAATTAAGATATGCTTATTTTATTAGAGTAACAAGCAAACGTAGCAAATGTCGTTAGAAGGCGAAACAATACACTCCCAAATAATAAAACTTCTAGAAAACATACATTTTCATTAACAATAAATATTTTGTATAAAGTTGTAGATCATTGTTCAAGAAATAAAAAAATATAAAGTTAAACTTTTTTACATCTGTTTTGCGGTGTTTCTCTTAAATTCTTTTTGCATCGATTCAATGGTTAAAACAAATACTTTTCTCTTGTTATGGGGCACTCTTGGGAAATTACACCGTGGTAAAATGTCCAATATCATTCTCGTGGGACGCGAGGAGTATAACGGTCCCTTGAAGGACAAGGCGCGGAATAAAAATATACGGCCTGTGTGGTAATAACGTTATCTCTAGTTTGAAACTTTGCAAAGGGAAAACTTATTCAAGGACTGTCCGCGTACAACCCTCGTCGAATTGATGGATATGAATATTCCATGACCATTTTTTTTCTTTCAAATTAAATATTTATAAAAACACAAATATTTAGAAGTTAAAATATTTTTGGTAAGATTGGCATGTTTTTATTCATTTATTTATTTTTTTGTTGCATACAACATGTCGTCCAAATCTAATTACTGTATATAATTTGTTTTAAGCTATTATATTGATTCTCATGACATGTGATATGTAGCTAATCTATCGCCATTTTAATGTCACGTGAATTCTACACCACACTAATGGCAGTGAGAAAATCACACTGCTATCGCCGGGAATCGAACCAATGACCTTCAGTATGGTAGTCATAGCTATTGCCACTCTGTCACAAAGGTCATCATTGTTTCTTGAAAATAGTGTAAAACTCCATAAAACATCTAATATTGTTGAAAACATCTATATCTGTATCCTATACATACCTGATTGACAATACTTTCGTTCCCACGCTTTGCTGGGGTATTATTAGAGGTTAACATATGTATTGAGTTTGATTTTTTTAAAACAATAATGTATAACTCTTTATTAAATATTAAATGTCAGTTTTCTAGAAGTTTTACTATATTTTATTGAAGCGACATGCTTAGCATTGTTGGGACAAATGATAATACACATATCCAAAGCAAAGCGTAACATGTCATTTTCAATATTTAGAACTTCTGGACGAAAACGGTGTCCAATACCGTTCTATGGGTAAAAAACCAGTTAAAAAATATTATTGGATTGGGAACATTTAAAAATGAAAGCCCAGCTTGCATCGACCGGACCGACTAGACCAGTTCCCGGAGCATAGGTTAAGGAAGAGAGTAAGTCCTAGAGTCAATATAAATATATGTATTTTTTTTTTTGCCTTGATGAAAAATATTCCCTGACATAGCTAATATCCATATTTGCATTTTCATTATGCTAGTGGAGATAGCAATCTTCTATAAGACTTATCACTGATGGAGATAAAAATGATTATGCGATAACATCCATAAACGATAGCGGCACTTTTCAAGTAGCTCGTGTTAAAATTTCAGGTTATTCTAAACTACAAATAGCACAAACAATTTTCATTTTATTAAATTAAAAGATAACTTAAGCGAAAATATTTGAAAATTGTTTTCATTTTCGAACAAAATGAAGTTATAAATATACGTTATTTTGATTTTTTTTTTCACAAATGGGTTGTTGTTTGCAGGCCTTCTATATCTGGATTAGGTGGCAAGTGTTTTGTCTTTAAAAATACCATTCAAATAACCTGAATGAGAAATTAAATTAAAAACAAAAGTTTCATAATTTTTACTCGAAATCTCAAATATTTGTTCAAGTGCCATGGCTTTTGCCAATGAACCTGAATATTAAACAAATATAAAAATTATCACGAATGAAAACGCCCGTTTCCTAGAAGTTTTATTATATTTAATTGGAATGACATGTTTTGTCCTTATTAAGGCTTTATTCAATGTCTTCATTTAATAATGCCTTAAAAGGGCGAAACATTTTATTCCCATAAAATATAATAAAACTTCTAGAAAACTGGCATTTTCATTCGTATTAATTATTAAATATGGAGTTTTACATCATTGTTCAAGAAACCATTATATTACAATAAAAAAAAAATATAATATGAGATTCAACAATAATGCATGAATATTAAACAAATATAATATGAAATATAAACAGAGCAAGAATATTAAATAAATATAATATAAAAATCGACATTACTGCACTAAGGATGTCGGGGTTTCTTCGTCCGGACAGAGATCCTCATGTGCTCAGAGTCCTATACAACGCATTGGTTTGGAGCAGACTCGAAAGTGGTTCTTTGATATGGAGTTCTCGCGAGGCGAGATATTCCATTATACTGGAGAGGGTTCAGAAAAAAATTCTGAGGTATCTCTACATGAGGGAATATGGTAGCTATTCGTGGCTCTATCCCACGGCATTTCTTTGAGAATGCTTGGGACCAACTCTCTGCAGCTTCGAAGAGATGGGCATATTATAACCAATTTCTTTAGATTACTCAGGGAATATTTCGAGAACTCGGCCGTGCTGGAGAGTTTTAGGCTTTTTGTTCCTGATAGATATCTCCGACAGCGACAGCATAGATTGTTTTACCTACCGGCTGCCAAAAACCAACCCACCTCTGACTACACCGTTGGTAAGAGCAATTAATCTGTTAAACGCGGTCTCCCGGAGATCGACGTCTTTCATATTAGTGAAAGTATGTTCAGAAGGCAAATACTCTTGATTTTGGAGAGTATCTTGTCTTCCTAATGTCGAATCATCTTTCATGCGTTTCTGGTAGTATACTATATACAATATATTATTTTAATTGTTCTTAATAGATGCCTTTTACCTTAATTTTGTAATGTCTTTAAAATAAACTGATTTGATTTGATTTGATTTGAATATTTTCTAGTATAAAATAATCTGGAGCATAGATATTTCACTCGTGATAAAAAAAAACTTTTTCATATCATTCATGGAAATGATATGGAAATAAGCGAAATCATATAATTTGAAGAAAAATAACGAAAGGATAAAAAAAAACACATTGTAATTTTAATGCCAAAGGGTCGTATAAAAGGCGGGTTGGATTGAGTTTATTAAAATTTACGGTAGACTGCTATATTCGGATGTTATCGTTAAATGAATAAATTGAACAAAGTGGCTAACAAAAATAAATTCAAATTTTACGAAAACACAGGCATTTTTTTGTGTTATCGTATAACGATAGATCAACAAGCAATATGGTTTAAAAAAATCGAATAATTGGTTACTCTCTAGACAATTTTGAATTATTACTTAACATCAGATAACGTCTATCTTATTTTTTCCTTATGTGTCTACCGGGTTCCCTCGACGTCAACTCTCACTTGATACTACACGTCGTAACACATTTAAATCTTGATATGCCACCATGTTGACATCAACATAGCAGCATATATACATCTTCCAAAAATTTGTCAGTCGCGGTGGTCGTAAGAAGGACGGAATGGGGAATGTTGTTAACATAAAGCGATCGCTTAACCCAACCAATGACAGGTCATAAGTCCTGTAAGCGCCTCGACCACCATATTCTGTTTCCAAAAAACAATTTACATCTTCGTCTCTATTGAGATACAATTAATCCTTAAAAAATGACTAACCCGCAATGGGTTAAATCCAGTGTTGGTCTACAAGTATTTGTATACATTCAAAATGTTGTATACTTATTTATCTGTTTGATCAGATCAGGAATCGAACCACGATATTATCATCTTACTTTCGACGATTTACTTGACACCGAGTAATTATATCCGAGATCAGTAACCATCGATGGGTCGGCTCTCGAAGTGGTAATAGAATACACATATCTGGGCCAAACCATACAACTGGGTAGAAATAATTTTGAGAAAGAAGCTGACCGAAGAATTCAGTTGGGTTGGGCGGCCTTTCGAAAGTTACGCCATGTTCTCACCTCTCAAATACCACAATGCCCCAAGACTAAAGTCTTCAACCAGTGTGTCTTGCCAGTTGGAGTACGTACGGAGCCGAAACGTGGACACTGACAAAAGGTCTAGTCTACACATTCAAGTTCGCCCAACGCACTATGGAAAGAGCCATGCTTGGAATAAACTTGAGGGACAGATTTAGAAACGAATTTATTCGACAACAAACCAAGGTGACTGAGGTGGCTCTGCGGATGGGCGGGCTAAAGTGGCGGTGGGCTGGCCATATCTGTCAGAGCCGACTGCCGATGGGGAAGACGGATTCTAGAATGGAGATCGCGTACAGGATTCCGTAAAGTTGGACGTCTCCCTGCCCGCTGGACCGACGATCTGAAGAGGATTGCTGGGCATGGATGGGAGCGGTAATGGATAGGGGGCGGTGGCGTGCTTTGGGAGAGGCCTACGTTTATCAGTGGATGACAGACGGCTGATGATAATCGAGATGAAGTGATTATAATTCTTCAACACAATGATAATATATTGTTTATTGTTTCTTGAACAAAGATGTAAAATTCCATATTCAATAATTAAAACGAATGAAACCGTCTGTCTTTTAGGAGTTTTATTATATTTTAGATGTAATGCCATGTTTCGCCTATCTAAGGCATTATCAAATGACGACATACAGACGTTTTCATTCATATTAACTAGATAAATTATTGAATAATTTTATAAATTACGAACAGTATTATATGTCGATAAATTAGGTTACTAAACAAGACGTAATATGTCAACAACTTAATGTTATAATTACAAATAAATGCCATATTTCAATATATTATGAGCGGTGTGTATGATATTAGCGATATAATAAGTAGTCGAGGTAAGATTAATAAACAAATTTACAAGTTGTTTGAACCAACTCAAGAGAACGATACATTTAACTTAATGAACATCACCTGGGGAGGGTACCGTGGGGGTGGGAATAGGTAAACAAGGAGAAGGGTTGGGGGAGATGGCGAAGGAAGGAGGCTAATAGGAATTTATATAGCCTTACTTGTTGACACGAACGGGATTATGGAGCCAACTGCCAAGAAGTGAGAAAAAAATTTAGCCCGTTGGAAATGTGTCAGATTTGTTCACGCAAATTTCGCAACGGGGGAAAATGTGGAAAAATATGCATTGTCAAATTTCTGACGAGGGGATAATCTTATCGGGGTGAATAGAGGTATTCCGAGCTTTATTTGCGCAACACTTTTTTTTCTGGCCAAATGCTCGGAAGATTCGACTATAAAAACGGGTACATTTGACAGGATCATTATTTTCAACAGATGTAATATTTTATATATTATTTAAACACAAAGTTTAAAAAAATTGTACACGTAAGTTAAAAATATAGAAATTAAGATCAACGTTCAAAAATAAATATTGTAGATTATCAAAATAACAAATCATGGTTATTGTCTTATTCAAGTTCAATTTTTTATAACAACAATATATCACACTTATAAAATGAAAAATATAGTTATAAATACTAATCAATCATATACAGTGCTTGGCGATAAGTATAATAATACACATTCGCTTTAAAAATGAGACTGTCGACTATGATCGGCAAACTTCGGCTTTGTAAAGTGTCGTCTCTATCGCCCGATGCACTACAAGTGCATTATGCACAAATACGTGTATAAATGACAGAGACGTCGCTATATAAAGCCGAAGTTAAACGATTATTTCCGACAGTCTCTTTCTTAATTCCGATGTGAATTACTTACCTCCGGGTACTCCTTCTTATTTTCAATTAACTCAAGCATATACTCACATAAACTCAATTCCGATTCAAGCCACATTTAATGATGCAAAAACTGGTAAAAACGCATTTTAAAACTCATATACGAGTATTTATCTTTTTTTATACACTTTGTTTATACAACACTCACATTAAAAAAAAATTAATTACATATACACGTTTCGAACAACTAGTCCTTCATCTAACTAACTAACTAACCATCACGCCGTCTCCCCGGAGGGGTAGGCAGAAAGAATGGAACGCCACACTGTTCTGTCTTGACATACTTCTCTCGCTTCCTCTACATTCATACATCTTGTCATGCACGCACGTCGATTTCTCCGACTCCTCACGTGTCCGACATTCAATATTTGATTGATTTGATCTGCCACGTTTTCCTCGGCCTTCCTCTATTTCTAGCTCCGTTCACGCCGTTTACATATACCTTCTTTACCATTCTGTCTTCACTCATTCTTTCCATGTGTCCAAACCATCTTAATGACCCTTTCCTTATTTTGTTCATAACACTTTCATTCGCACCACATTCACTTCTTATACTTGCATTTGTCACTCTATCAAATACAGATTTGCCACACATTCGTCTGAGAGTGATACATATTATAAAGATCACTGAAGAAGGATTGGTTGTCCGAAACATGTCCATGTAATTTAATTTTTTTAATGTAAGTGTTGTATAAACAAAGTGTATATAAAAGAGAAATAAAGCAATTACAACACAAAGTATGGCGAATATAGAAGAAACTCAATATTTATTTTATTATTTACTATTGTTTAATGGTAATATTTTCACCATTGTTCAAGTTAAAAAGAACCATTGCTGTAAAGCACGAAGAAGTAAATATGATATCTATGAATGGAAATATTAACCTTAACGACCTTCGTAGCCGAGTGGTAAGTGCATTGACTGCCACCTTGAAGGTTCCAAGTTCGATTCGCGGCGAGGGCAGTGTGATTGTCACACTGTCTTTGGTCTGGTGTAGAATTCACGTGACAGTAAAATGGCGATAGATTTGCTACCAATCACATGTCACGAGAATCACTATGATAGCTGTAATACCATTTACATCGATTTGGCTCATGCTGTCATGATGTAAAGAGCGATTCAACAAAATAATAATAATAAAAACATACAAGAAAATTCCCCATGCAAAATATGAAAAAAATCTGAAAACATACAGAGCTGTTTATACTATTTTGATGGTAAAAATAGAAAGAACAACCTTGAAAGAAAATTGGCAAATACAAAAATGTTTTTATATATTTTTGGTTGTTTCCCCCCTCCTTCCCCCCTCCAAAATAATGACTCCCTACAGCCTAAAGAAAGTAAATACAGACAAAATGTTTAATATAAATACATGAGTTGAGATGGAGGCGAATAAAATATAGGGGGGCGGAACCAATTAAAAATGTAAATTCGAAGTTAACGATTCCACGGGGAACATGGCTAATTTAGTGCTTAAAGTTACAAAAATAATATCAATGAACCGTTCAAGTATATATTTTAATTTTATTATTTTCCCAGTAATATTCAGTACACACGTGGATTATATTTAAAAGATAAAAACAATATACAAATTATTACAAAGAAGCTAAAACAATACAATTTTAATATTGTTTCTTGAACAATGCTGTCAAAAGTGATGGTTTTTGAAAGGGAAGAGCAAATGACAGTTTGTAACATAAGTGTGAACGAAGAGAATTTAGAGCAGGTGAGTGAATTTGTGTATTTAGGTAGCATGTTCACGTCGAAAGTCAAAGGTGATGGTTTTCGAAAGGGAAGAGCAAATGACAGTTTGTAATATAAGTGTGAACGAAGAGAACTTGGAACATGTGAGGGAATTTGTGTATTTAGGTAGCATGTTCACAGCAGATGCCCGAACGGATAGTGACGTCGAAAGAAGGGTTGGTGCGGGTAACAAAGTGAATGGAGTTTTAAAAATAGTTTTTGAAAACAAGAATTTATCAATGAAAGCGAAAACGGCCGTTCACAATGGAGTTCTGGTCTCAACCTAATGTATGGAAGCGAAGCATGGAACTGGCAGAAGAAAGATGAGAGCAAGAATAAATGCGGTAGAGATGAGGTTCGTAAGACGTATGTGTGGTAGAACGATATACGACAGAAACTCAAATGCTGATATATGTAAAAAAGGAATGTAGAGCGGAAGAAGGTATTATGAACAAAATTATGAAAGGATCGCTGCGTTGCTTCGGACATATTGTGCGCATGGATGGAGAAAGAATGGTTAAAAAAGTATACGTTAATGATCTAAATGGAGTACGGAGTCGAGGCGAACCGAGGAAAACATATTATGACCAAATTAATCAAATTTTGAAGGTTGGTCATGTTAGAAGTCGGAAGAATCGAAGTGCGTGTATGACTCGCTGTATGAATGTGAAGGAATCTAGAGAGTTGTGCCAGGATAGAGTAGTGTGGCGGTCCATTATCTCTGCCTACCCTTACGGGGAAACGGCGTGATGGTTTGTTGTTGTTGAACAATGATGTAAAACTCCATTTTATAATTAATACAAATGAAAAAGTTTTCTAGAATTTATATTATACATAATTTATGGGAATGACACATTTCACCTGTCGAGGCATTAAAATGTCACTTTTAGTAATAATTATATTAAATAAATAAGTAAAAATATGAACATATAATTAACAGTGATTACCTTAGCTAATTAATACGAATTAAAATGTATGTTTTCTAGAAGTTTTTGTACCTATAATTTATCGGAATGACATATTTTGCCTTTCTAAGACATTGGTAATTTGTTTATTAAACAAAAACTATACAAAAATATTTAATAATGCCTTAGAAAGGTGAAACATGTCATTCTCATTAAATACAATAAAACTTCTAGAAAACAGACCCTTTCATTCGTATTCATTATTTAATATGGAATTTTACGTTATTGTTCAAGAAACCATATACGAGTATTACCTTAGCCTTTCATACATCTAAATAATAGGTTGAGTCATAAATAATTTCCCTCTGAGGTAGACAGTTTTTACTTTTTGGATTCACCTACAGTGAGTTACCCGACAAGTGGCCCATCAGCTATTCGACATCTATTTTAGTGTGGCGGACGTTACAGTCGTGTTATTGCGTACCATTAAAATGGAGAATCAAAAAGTGCGCATTCGTCATGTGATGCTTTGGGATTTTAAACAGTTCTAGAGCTACGGTCGAAAAGATATACAGTGTAAACGGTAAAGGTCTGATAACCGATCTGGCAGTTAGAAAATGATTTTTGAAATTTTGTTCCGGAGATGAGTCTTTGAAAGATTCAGTCGCCCTTCCGACTTTGATGACAACGAAATGCGATATTGGAACAAAATCCACGTCAAATGACAAGGGAGTTGCCAGAGAGGCTCTATACGTCACAATGTATAGTTTATGGCCACCTGGAAAAATTGGGTAAAGTCAGTAAGTTAGGCATATGGGTACCACATAATCTCAGTGACCGAAATAAAGCAGATCGAATGTCTATTGCCACAAGTCTTCTTTCACGTCATAAAATCGAACCTTTTTCGGACAGGACAATAACAGGCGATGAAAAATGGATCACGTATGAGAATGTTGTCTGCATAAAAACGATGGTTGGATAAGGATCAACCACCCCTACCGGAACCTAAAGCCAATATTTATGGTAGGAAAACTTTTTAGTATATATGGTGGGATCGTCGAGGAATAATCCACCACGAGCTGATGAAGTACAACGAAATGATTATTCCCGATTCATACGTCTAACAGCTGCAAAGAGTTCTTGTAAAACTACTGGAAAAGCGTCCTGCACTCGTCAATCGAAAATGTGTTATTCTGTTACACGTGTTATGAAATAATTCTGTGACAAAAATTATACCATTTCAAAATAATTTTTCAAACGAGCTTGCGTTGCAATTTCGTTAAAAGTATCACAAAAGACCCAAAATGTTTCACGCCGGCTTATCTAGGTAGGAATTCCTAGAAGGCTACAGGCTCCTTGCTCCGAAGGAACAAAGGCTTCCTACCCCTCGGAGACCTTCCCCTCAAACAACCCCCGCAATGCAAGTTCCGAAATGAACGGAATCGCCACATATAGTATGAAAGTGACAGTCGGACAGATAGTATGAAAGTGACAGTCGGACGAACACGTCGCGACTTAATTAATAAATTAATAAACAATGTACGAGTATTAGAAGTGTGAAAAAGTGAAGTGAATCGCCTCCTCGCGATGTATATTCCGCGGGGAGGGCTTAAGAAACAATTGGGTGAACAATAAAGTGTAAACTGTTAAAATTGTGAACATTAGAGAACTTTCTTTCGCGCCAAGCCGAAAGCGTGCCAAAATGGGCGCGCACGAAATATTGTGCGTCACACGCGTCTCCGCCACGAGAAGCCAAGAGCCGGGCCGGTCCGCTTATGATGTCGCCGCCCTCAGCCGCCTTCCATTCCGCGGAGAGAGGATAGACCGCCGCCCCCGTCAGAGAACGAGAGTGAGCCGTGGTCATCCTCCTCGCCGTGACCCAGCCGCCGCCCCGTCAGAGAACGAGAGAGCCGTGGCTGGTTCACCTCCATGTGTCTTCCCGCCCTTTGCGCAGGCTCGCCCTCTCGGCTGGAGCCGCGCTCGGTGAACGTCGCGCCGTTTCTTTTAGATATAGTTAGTTTTAAGCGTTCCTTAGGCTAATTAGTTTATAATTAGGTGGCCACCATAAGGATAATTATATTTAGGGTAAGTCTTTTATTTTAATAAATTTTTATATGTTAAAATTGACAAACCACGCTTTTATTTGCGCATTCCGGCTTGTCTACCTTCCCCGACTGACGGCATCGCTGGACCTCCCTTCTGGTGAGCTATTCTCGCGAGGACCCTGGAGCTGCTGATGCGCGAGAGGACTCGGCGAGGATCCGGAAGGTAGGTCAGGTACACGGCGATGAAATAGGCCGGAGCGTCGATAGGACGCCTTGGATCGCCTTTTCCCCCGATCTTCGGTGATCGTTGACGCTCTTTTTCCCGCGCTTTATTTCTCTGCTTGTTCTGTTTGGGAGGGAGGATGACAATTGGCTGCCCAACATATGGGGCTTATTGTTTAAAAATATTTTTCAGTAGGGTATCGGATTGTGTCCGATTCCCCGATCCACGACCCTGAGCTAGTTGTAAATTATCCCGAAATGCGTAAATGAATAGGGCTGGTTTGTCAATCGTAGTTTTAGAAGTGTCGCTCGTATAGATTTAAAATTTTCATGTATTGTTTTTGAAATTTTGTTTGTTATTGTGTGCCTGTTTTCTTTCCCATTAAGTCGACAGGTACCGTAATGCCAAACAATTACCTCTTCTGGGAGAGGTTCATCAAAACCCAGTGGCGCCCAACATTAAAAAAAAAAAAAATCTTAAGAACATCTCGTTGTGGTTATGTAGGCTAACTGCGACGAGAAGACGACGCACAGTGGACGAAATGACCAAAAAACGCGAATTAAGTGCTTTTTGAAAATTTCATTAACTGGCTTTTTTATTTATTTTTTAGTGTAGCATTATAGCCAGTCTAAACTTTGTGTTTCTTGGATTTTGTCAAAAGCTCGTAACGGCAAGTTGGCAACGTCGCAAAATGGGCCTACGCTGGAAGTTCAGCAGGACATTTTTTAGTTCGCTTCTGCGCCCGAGCAATGACGGTTGTGTATTTAGTGTTTTTTGAAGAAATTTACAAAATAAATAAATGGCCGATGTTTCTCAAGGTATTTTCTATTCAATTTATAAAACTATGCTGATTTATCATATACGCGTGAGATATAAACTAACATCAAGTAAACCTCTAATTTTGTCATTTTTTGAGTTTTAAACTCATATTTCAATTAGAGATTAGAAACGAAGCATTCGTTGCACCCATTTGACAATAAATACATCTTATAGACTGTACTTTATACTTTAATGCAATATATAAATGTTTCTCCTCTTTTGTCCTTTTTTGATACTCTTGGTGTTTTTAGGGAGGGCTGTTTGCGTTTCACGCAAAGAATTATTTGAAAAATTAAGAGAACGAAGAGCATTAAATGCTAATTGTGGGAAAGCAATTGTGTTTTTAATAACATATATCGCACACAAATACCACGTAGTAGCAAATTTAAATATTTCCAGAACCAAATTATGCAAGATCATCAAAAAATTTTCAATACAATTAATGAAGAGGTGGAAAAAAGTCGCAGTTACATTGTGAAGTTCGAAGAAGAAAATTTAGCGTGGTGAGAAGAAAAAATAGTGTTTTCGAAATCTTAAGGCAGGCCAACTAAATCATTTACAGAAAGCGGTGTCAGACTAGACAGAAAATAATACAAGATCAGACAGACAGAAAATAATACATCAGTACTGCAGAATCGCAGTACTGATGAACTACGATTAGCAAATGAAATGAGTTTACGTAGCGCAGGGAAAAATGATGCTGCAAAACTCATTAAACAAATTACATTTTCACCACGTCGGGCATCAAGGATACGTGAAGCTTTCATCGTATACACCAGAGGAGCCTTTAGCGCTTATCGTCAGCTCAAAATTGACCAAAGATCAACACAAAGGTTTAAGAAAGGAAGCAAAACTCAGGTGTCCGGAAACGTTTTTATCCGTCTTACGATTAAATATAAAACAAAAGTGCTTCCCTAAAAAAGAAGCAATCATAGTAACTGATCGATTGATGGAAGTAAAACTCTTATCCCTTGTCGATCATGCGGCTACTAAATTATCAGACCCTGTAATTTCTTCTATTAGACCATTGCCTATGTTTTAAGTTTACTAAAATTTCCGTCCAATGACTCTGAAAATTTAAGTGATGATTCTGATGATAACGAAGACTCTTTGAACACTTAGGTTTTGTATCATTTTTCTATGTGTGTAGATAAGTTTGTTTGTTTTTTGTAAATCGGTGGGGTTGCAGATAGTTAGGTTGTTTGTTGGTTTGATGAAGTATTAAAGGATCGTTTAATTGTTGTAGTTGCAGAGGAGTGTGCTAGTAGTGCTGAAGCTGCTCAATGTTGTTTTTTTTTCCTCTTTTTTAAACTTTTCAACTTATGATTGTATTATAATTCTCTGACGAGCTAAATTTACGAGCACTTGTAATTGTCTTTCAATTTTAATTTCCTAACTGTGTGCTTTTTTTCTCATGTATAAGCTGCATGTTCTCTAATAAAATAAATAATACATAATAAATAAATAAATTTTGTCTATATGATTACATTTCTCTTCTCTTACAGAGCTTTTTGGGATGGTTGGCAGAAATCACATCTAGGCAATTAATTTGGTCTTATGTATCATTTCAGTATATATAAATACACGTATATATAAGAGTCATGTTTGTGAATGTGTAGATTATTTTAATAAATAACAATAAAATATATTAAAATAATATGTGACCTGCATAATATACTGTTAATATTTGTTTACCTGCAAAATCCCATATTATTTTTTTTGCCAATTTAAATATAAGATTTTTTGATTAAATTTTACTTTAAAATAATAGTTATGTATAAATACAACAAGCAAAAATTTTTTTTTTCAATACCTTACCAACAAACAATTAATTCGCGTTTTTTGGTCATTTCGTCCACTGTGCGACGTTACCTCAAGTAGGTTACGCAAAATTAATACGTTTTAAATTAACTGAGGCAGTAGGTACCGGTAACGCAATATTATCGACGAAAAAAATTGAATCGCCGCTAGGCAGCAACGGTCTGCCAGCCGCCATATAAAAATGAAAATTGAGAGGCACAGCCCCAATAATATAAATTAGACACCGTCCACCGCTGGGGATTTGCTATGGCAGCATCTTTCATTCCAAACCGGCTTCAGTGGACGGAACTTCTAATATCCCGGCAAAGATCCGGAGTTACGAGTAGCCGAAATTGAAAAACGTGTCCCCGACCCGCTGATGAACAATGTCGAACTGTAGGCGGTCTAAAGGACATCCTAATGGTGTTCGACTCTCAGCGGGTAAGGCTTGAAGTTATCCTCTGGCTTTGGAGTTGAACTATACATACAGAATAATAACTTACTTGATACGGGATCCGTTGCGAAACGGATAGGTGTTCTCTGCAAATTTCGGCAGAGAGACTTCAACCTCACGTCTTGATCGCGCTAGCTCCCGCCGTACGTGAGATACAGGTGACATTCCACCTGGCCACGTAACGAAGAATATTAGCGCACCGTGTAACTGAACCTCCCTCACATGGCCTTCGTACCTACCAGTTAGGACCTCCATGTGAGATTACAAATAATGATTGGCCTACCTCAAGCGGACAACTCGTACCAATCAGCTCACAGAAGCTACACAAAAAACGTACGAGCCGATGAGATCCAGATAAGGAGACCACCGGTCCTTATCAAACCATATGATTACAGCCCCTCCGGTTTTTAACTCCAAGAGAGTATTCGAACCTATTCCACCCCAAAGAGCGATCCCAGGTGTAATTTTTGTCAAAGAAGGCAGGGTCGATTGTTATGAAATAATTCTGTGACAAAAATTATACCATTTCAAAATAATTTTTCAAACGAGCTTGCGTTGCAATTTCGTTAAAAGTATCACAAAAGACCCAAAATGTTTCACGCCGGCTTATCTAGGTAGGAATTCCTAGAAGGCTACAGGCTCCTTGCTCCGAAGGAACAAAGGCTTCCTACCCCTCGGAGACCTTCCCCTCAAACAACCCCCGCAATGCAAGTTCCGAAATGAACGGAATCGCCACATATAGTATGAAAGTGACAGTCGGACAGATAGTATGAAAGTGACAGTCGGACGAACACGTCGCGACTTAATTAATAAATTAATAAACAATGTACGAGTATTAGAAGTGTGAAAAAGTGAAGTGAATCGCCTCCTCGCGATGTATATTCCGCGGGGAGGGCTTAAGAAACAATTGGGTGAACAATAAAGTGTAAACTGTTAAAATTGTGAACATTAGAGAACTTTCTTTCGCGCCAAGCCGAAAGCGTGCCAAAATGGGCGCGCACGAAATATTGTGCGTCACACGCGTCTCCGCCACGAGAAGCCAAGAGCCGGGCCGGTCCGCTTATGATGTCGCCGCCCTCAGCCGCCTTCCATTCCGCGGAGAGAGGATAGACCGCCGCCCCCGTCAGAGAACGAGAGTGAGCCGTGGTCATCCTCCTCGCCGTGACCCAGCCGCCGCCCCGTCAGAGAACGAGAGAGCCGTGGCTGGTTCACCTCCATGTGTCTTCCCGCCCTTTGCGCAGGCTCGCCCTCTCGGCTGGAGCCGCGCTCGGTGAACGTCGCGCCGTTTCTTTTAGATATAGTTAGTTTTAAGCGTTCCTTAGGCTAATTAGTTTATAATTAGGTGGCCACCATAAGGATAATTATATTTAGGGTAAGTCTTTTATTTTAATAAATTTTTATATGTTAAAATTGACAAACCACGCTTTTATTTGCGCATTCCGGCTTGTCTACCTTCCCCGACTGACGGCATCGCTGGACCTCCCTTCTGGTGAGCTATTCTCGCGAGGACCCTGGAGCTGCTGATGCGCGAGAGGACTCGGCGAGGATCCGGAAGGTAGGTCAGGTACACGGCGATGAAATAGGCCGGAGCGTCGATAGGACGCCTTGGATCGCCTTTTCCCCCGATCTTCGGTGATCGTTGACGCTCTTTTTCCCGCGCTTTATTTCTCTGCTTGTTCTGTTTGGGAGGGAGGATGACACACGATAATGCCATACAACACACGGCAAAAGTGATTCAACAAAAAAAATCTGAAGCTCAACTGGTGTGTTTTGCCATATCCACCCTACTCCCCAAATCTTGCTCCTTCGGATCACCACCTTTTTTGTTCCTTACAGAATTTCGTGAATGGAAAAACTATCTTTAATGATGACCTAGTCAATCAGGCGCTCGATATTTTATTGCAGTCCAAACCAACAAAATTTTACGAGGAGGGGATCGATTAGTAGCTAATAAGATGGGAAAAGGTTATATTTAACAGTGGTGAATACATCTTATTTCGGTACCGTGTCAGGTCCCCCCAACGTTGGCGATCACAGCAACAAAGGTATCTCTATCCTGCGCCACTTGGAACGGGTTCTGAACTCTTGTTATTCCTGTCCACTCTTTGATGTTCCGCAGCCAGGACAGCTGCCTTCTACCAACTCCCCGACGTCCCTCCACTTTACCCATTAATATCAGTCGAAGGTGGTATTTTTCTCCCCTTAGCACATGACCCAAATATGAGACCTTTCTAATTTTCACACTCGACAACAGCTCTCTATTGGCTCTGGCTCTCTGCAGTACGTCCGCATTACCGATGGTCCACGGTATACGGAGCATTCTGCGGTATATCCATATCTCGAACGCTTCGAACCGGTTCATTACATTCACTTTCAGAGTCCAGATTTCGCAGCCATATAGTAGAACAGATATAGAGTCCAGGTTTTGCAGCCATATAGTATATATAACATTGAATCATTCTTAATCGGAGTTTCAAGTTAAGATTATCGTTGCAAAAAAATGTTCTCATTTTATTATTATAAATGCAGCTCGTGCAACTTCAATTCTGCATTATATTTCAATGTCAAGCGCTTTAGTGATAATGCTGCCAAGGTATTTAAATTGGGCCACCATTTCAACATTCGCACCATTCAGTTGCAGAGTGGATGAAGAATAATTAAGTCGCCCAAATGTCCATCTATTTGGTCTTCTTAACGTTGATTTTCAAGCCCAGATCTTCTCCTGCTATATCAATTTTATTTCCGAGTTCTTGAATAATAGATTAATATTTTAAGAATTAATTGTATCTCAATAGAGACGAAGTTGTAATTTATTTGGAAACAGAATATGGTGGTCGAGGCGTTTACAGAACTAATGACCTGTCATTGGTTGGGTTTAGCGATCGCTTTATGTAATACAACATTCCCCATTTCTCCCTTCTTACGAACACCATGTCTGACAATTATTTTTGAAAGTTGTATATATGTTGAGAAACATTTCACATATTTTAGTTCAATATACACTAGCGTCATCTATTGAGATTAGATGTAAGCATTAAGCAGATTATTTTTATTAATGTATTGTGAACGTATATCAACCCAATTATCACATATTACTAGGCAACGCCTGGAGAAAAATCCCAATTTTTATATGCTTTTAACTTTGACCAGTCTTTTTATGCAACATTTTTATTTTATTTTTTATGTACACAAATACTTTTTTTGAATGTATACAAATCCAGTATTTGTACACATTAATTAACCTTTACGGTGCTTAAATAAAAACGCGCGTTCCGGTGTTGGGCGTCAGTACCCGATCAAAAAATTTCGATTTGAAATCGGAAAAATAAGAACATTCATAGCTAATCACTTTAATTAATTATATTGATATAATTATAATTGAAGTCAAAAATTATAAGAATTGAGATTTTTTTGCTGAAAACATTAAAAAACCATCTGACAATGCTCACGGAACGAGCATAGGTCCACTCTGGTTGCAAGCCCAAGAGCTGCTGCCGGGGGCAGTGAGAACATTGAGCTCCTCGCGCTTTCACAGTGAAGTATGCAAGAGTGAGATGCGAATATAGAGTAGCGCACTCACAGCGCTGTTTATACGCGAATTCGTTTCCGATCTTCACAAAATACCTCCGATGTACCCGATAAATTCTGATTATTATTAATATTATTTTTTAAATCGATGCGTAAATATATTATGGAAGAATACCTTAAATCTTAACCTTGTATTTATTATATTTATAGAGATATTGGTGGTTATTTGAAGCAACGTGTAGAAGATACCCATCATAGGGAAGATAGGGTTAAAAAAAGTATTTATGACTCTTCCTAATATAACGGTCGAGTTTCTTTTTCCTCGCGGAATGAGTGTCCACAAGCTGGTCTCAATCACGTCGCTGTCTGATCCAGGCGGTGGTATTCAGTGCCACTGAAAGATTCAACATAATTATTTTTAAGGAAACTAAACAAAATGGCATTGGAAGCGTGACACAACGACGCGATGAAAACACGGGTTGGTTTAATGAAATTCAGCCTGAATTTTTGTTTAGAAAAACGTTAAGGTAGGAAGCGAACGATTCCGCCTTTTAATTTATTTACGAGAGCAACATCTAAAGAGAGATTTAGATGTTCACATTGCCGTCTCCTAGTCCTACGTTATTTTTTGTATAGAAAAATAAACGCTCTTTCCCTCTATTCCGGGAACTTTTAAAGACGCTGTTTAATTTTGTTTTTTCTAATATTGCGGACAAATTTAATAAAATTAAAACCTTAAGTGTGGTAAAAACAGATTAGTTTTTGGATGTGACAGATGAAAGCTTTTTGATGTAATCCGGTTTTAGGAAGAAATTCAAATTTAATTTAAGATCAAGTCTACTTTTGATTAATTCATAGCTTATAGTTTTTGTTTCGATGGGTAAATAAAAACACGAATTAATTATTATAAATAAATGAGAATAGTAATCATTTCTAGAGATGTCATTGAAAATACAATGATTGCTACACACAGCGCGTGGATCGGGTGAATTATGCGGTATTTGATATTTTTCAATATAGATAAATTATATTTGATATACTGTACGATTTGAGTGATCTTAGACCATATAAAATACTATTCATTTATTATATAATAAAACATTTTGTATCAGAATTTTTTATTATTATATTTTTTTTCCTATGAAATAAAATGTTTTACTTGATTAGTAGATAAAAATATAGATTATTTCACCTGTAACTGTGTAGAACCAATTTACCTAAGGTTATGCCCGTGGGCAGGGCAATAATCCTTCTAAACCGCATCTCTTCAGATGTCGACATCTTCCACGATAGTGAGGTTATCCTCAGAAAACACCTAACTCTTAAAGAATGTGTTGTTCTTCTTATTGTTTCGAATTACTTAATTGGTCTTAATTTTTTAATTATCTTGTTTTTTTTTGTTTGTATTTTGTAATGTAGTTTTTATATTTCACAATTGTATATTACGTTTAAAATATTTTTGTTGTTGTTGTTTTTGTATTCTACCTGTATAGTCATAAGCGCTTTGATTATAAACTGTAATGTTAATGATTGTAAAAAAATAAATAAATTGAAAAATAAATTGAAAGTAATTTTTACACATTATTAAATTAAAAAAAGTATAAAAGTTCTAACGAACAAAATGTGATAAAACTGCCCGCTGGCAGATTTTAAAGTCGGCTAAGCGAGCAGCTGGAGAAATCGTCGGGCGGATTGACACGATGTATGAATGTTAGATAATCAAAATAAGTAGGTATAATATATAAAGAAGAAACAGTATCGCGGTCCATTCTTTCTCCCTATCCCTTCGGGTGGACGTTATGTTTAGTCAGTTAGTTACTTAGATGAAGAAAATAAATAGTCCATTGTTTTGGCCGAAACACTATGATATTTTATCATTTTATAACTGTTTATTCAAAAACTTTGTTTTATATCACAAATTGTATTTATTTTACTTTACGACAGCTGTTTCATCAACTAATGTTTTTTTGTAACACCTGATGAAGTTCACAGTCTTTGAATTAACAGTTATGAAGTAAATAAAAAAAAAAAAATTTCAAGTTACAATATTCGTAGCTTTGTATATTTGAAATGTGTAATAATGATTGGTTCTATAATCCAAGAAAGATTAGTAATTTACGTGTATCCGACACGTTATAATCCGCCGTTGTTAACATTTAAAAAATCACGACGCATTTTTACTAATCACGGCGTCCCCGTTTTGGGGGATAATCGAGAATTTGCGCTTTAGTTTAAAAGGTTTTTACGAGACTAGACTAAGCCGCTTACGACGCCTCGTGCTCGCCGCGCCGGGACGCTGGGAGCTTTAACTCTTTGAGACACGGTAGATCAACATTTTGAACCAATGACTGGTTACAATCGCACTACAAAAAATAATGGTTTTGAAATGCGACAGACTACATTTGCAGTTCATATTTGAAAAAAAACTAACTAACTAACCATCACGCCGTCTCCCCGAAGGGGTACAAAGAAATAATGGACTGCCACACTTTTCTTTCCTGACATATTTCCCTCACTTCCTCAACATTCATCCATCGTGTCATGCACGCGCGTCGATTTATCTGACTCCTCACATGGCCGACATTCGATATTTGATTTATTTGATCGTGCCACGTTTTACTCGGTCTTTCTCTATTTCTGGTTCCATTTACATCGTTAACATATAATTTTTTTATCATTCTTTCTTCATTCATTCTTTCCATATGTCCAAACCATCTTAATGATCATTTCATTATTTTGTTCATAACACCATCATTCGCACCGCATTCACTTCTTATATTTTCATTCGACACTCTATCATACACAGAGTATCAACACATTCGTCTAAGAGATCTCATTTCTACTGCATTTATTCTACTTTCATCCTTATTTTGCCAGTTCCATGCTTTGATTCCATACATAAGGGTCGGTAGAAGAACACCATTGTGCACTGCCATTCTAGCTTTTTTGGATAGGTTTTTGTTTGCAATGACAACTTTAAGTGCACCATTCACTTTGTTGCCAGCCCCAACCATTCTTTTCATACCCCTCTCCCCTCGCCCATCTTTTGTTAACATACTACCCAAATACACGAAATCATCTATTTGCTGCAAAATTTCACCATTCACGCTAATGTTGCAGACTGTCATGGTTTCTTCCTTTTCAAAAATCATTACCTTGGCCATATTAACATTCATCATCAGATCAAAATGCCTGCTAAAATGATGCCTATCTAAATATAATATGTTAGAAAATATTTCATACAATTCAAAATGTACATACACATGTATAATAAAGAGTTATTTTTTATAAATCCAACCGAGTCGATTGAGATTATTGTGTTCGCGGGAAAGAGAATTATTATTTTAAAAATTCAAATTACTCCGTAAATGTTCTAACAAGAACATTCTGACGTAACACGGTAATAATTCGGCGGAGGAAAAAAAAAACATCCCACACAGAACCAGGCCCCGCCCGTGTAGCGGGGTAGGTACGAGTACTAGGAAATTAATTATTTTTTTAAAACAAACAATAATACGCTAAAGCGATTTGGAGGGGACGCGAACAAAACAAATTTTAAGTAGAGAGATATTCATAACATGCTCCGGGGTTTAACGGACAAAATAATGAAATTTCGGTACAAATTTTTCGTTAATCACATTGGATTTGAAGTGTCAAAGATTAGACAAAAAAAATATACGAGCATATTAGAATATATTTTTACTTCTGCAAAATAAGGCTATCCGTTTATCGCTTAGTGCACCATCATAGATCAGGATCACACAACTGCACCTAGAATCGGGAATCCCGATGATAGATAAATTCATTCTGAAACTTGCCGAACGTTTTTACAAAGAACTCCCTTCACATCCCAACCCCTCAACCAATAAAAGTTTAGTTTAAGTTGACCTCTCAAATTTCGACACAAACACTTCCAGCCGCTTCAAGCGCCCTTAATCGATTCTCCTTCAGAGGAACACTCCGGGCCACACAAATCATGCCCCCGCATAAACTAACAACCCACCAAATCACCTTCCAACAATGTTCCCATCAGACGTAAGAGGAATAGCCACATGAGCTGAACCTCTGTAAGCCAGAAGATCCAATATTTTTACTTCAGTAAATACAGTGGCCGAATATTCAAGATCTATTGGCCCCAAACAGTATCAAATGCCGTTCTCTGGACCATGGCAGGCGAAAAGCCAATTAGAGAACAAGTCGCTAGACGCCAATGGCAGTGGATCGGTTACACTCTGAGACGGAACCCAGCCTGCATCGCTCAGGGCGCACTAAACTGGTCCCCTATGGGAGGGAAAGACGAAGAGAGGCAGACCTAGAGCCACCTGGAGAAGAGCCCTGCAGGACGAGGTTAAAGCAGCAAGCCTCACTTGATCAGGCATGCGATAGAGTCGGGTGGAGAAGGTTCCTTGAGGCCCTATGCACCACGGAGGTGACAGGACAGAAAGAAGAAGAAGAAGAAATACAGTGGCGTAGAAACCGTTCAAATTGCATAATAGTAATTATTTAAAAAAGATATACTTTAGTCGTTATTACTATGGAATTTCATTATATACTTTTTTCTGAATTAAAACTATTTTGTTCTATTTTTGAATTTATTTTCCTTGACATATTTTTCAATTATATACTTTTATCTTCTGGCGAACCATATAAACCGTTTATATTGTTTTCCCGATAATGATGACATACAAACTTGTTGAAAATTATTAACTCGATTGGGAAAAAAATCAGTGTTTTGTTATATACGAGTATGTACAAAAAAAAATACAATTTATCTTTTTTATTAACAATTTTATCGGTGTTAATGAAATCAGTTGACCTCGATGTCATTTATTTTGACAAAACCAGTCATTAAATAATAAACTTCAAAAATATGTATTAAATATTAGGTCCTTACATATGAAATTGGCGTTTTGTATGGGAGGAACATAAAGTTGATTTTTTTTAAATATAATATATTTATTTAATCAAAGTATGTACCATTGCTATCTATGCACTTTTGCCATCTCATAGGGAGTTCATCGATCCCTTTACTAAAAAAACATTCGGACGGGAATCAATAAAATCTTTGAAGTCGGTTTGGACTGCCCCATCGGAGTTGAATTTTTTCCCTTGCAAGAAGTTATCCAAATTTCGAGAAAAATAGTAATCTGTTGGGGCAAGGTCCGGAGAGTACGGTGAATGTCTTAGACATTCCAATTGAAGCTCTTCTAATTTGGTAGCCGTCTGTTGTGCAGTGTGTGGTCTAGCGTTATCATGAAGCAGCAGTGGCCTCGAAACACAAATACTTGAGTAAATAGCTGTATAAATTTGAATTTGGAATTCCTAACCAAAGAGAAGATATTTGTGATCAAAGTTGCCAGTACGGCAAAACGCCAATTTCATACGTAAGGACCTAATATGTAATGACCTATTCCTTTCTGGGCAAAATCCGCCGAAACGTGCAATATTTGCTAAATAATCAAAATATGAATAATATAAAAAAATTCACATCTGAGGAGCATCATTAAACCACTGTAAAATAGTAAGATATGACCAAAAAAAGTAATTAAATAATGGTTAT
Source organism: Lepidostoma basale (assembly GCA_022606425.2). Lineage (NCBI taxonomy): Eukaryota > Metazoa > Arthropoda > Insecta > Trichoptera > Lepidostomatidae > Lepidostoma > Lepidostoma basale. The sequence continues at coordinate 311,255 of JAHDVF020000783.1, read as the reverse complement.
ATTTTTGATTTAAAAAACGGTAGTATGTTTTTTCTTCCGAAAAGAGGGTGAGAAGTATTTTTTAAGGGGCGGTTAGCCAAAAAAGGTTAGCCAAAAAGGGAACCTATGGTAAAAAATAAAGGCTTCATTGAAACAGTAAATTTGAAAGAAACGCGATCAGAATAGGAGAAAAGTTCTTTGTTTAAATTAACAATATAATCTCCCTTGAATGCGTACTGTTAGAACATAAACAAAAACAAAATAATTGTTGCTTGTAAATTATTAATTGTAATTAATGACATTTGTTATTTTGGAATGCGAATAATTAAATTGTTAAATAGATTGACTTTTTAACATTCATGATTATTATTATTCATATAAATATACATAAAATATGTTTATTTATTTATTTGGAGTATGGTTTTATCCAAATATCGAGAATACATATTTTAAAAACATTAACATTTATCCTGTTTGTATATGGTACTTGTTTTTTTATGGCAAAAAATCATACATTCGATTTAAGCTTTTATTTATATATTTTTTATGTGAGCAATAGTTATGCGATGTATTTCCTTAAATTAAAAAAAAAACGGCGTAACTTGTTTTTATTTATTTAATTAATCACTTCCGCGAGAGTCTTGACTTGATACCCAGCTGGTCCAATGATTGACTAGTTTGTTCTTCTTCTACCGTCCAGGGTATAAGCAGCATTTATCGCCAGCACCACATCTCGAAAGCTTCAATTTTGGACCTCTCCGATGTTCGCATAGTCGAAGACTCGCAACTATAATCAATTCCATATGAAGAAAACAAGGATTTGAACCAGTCTCGTCTTGGTCTTGTGGGAGATATTTTTGTCTTGTCATATCTTGGTGAGCTTTGTCATGGCAGTTTGTAATAAATTCTCTTAAGTCTGTTGACTTAAGAGTCTGTTTATACAGGATTCCCTCCTGTGATGCTGAACTTCAGATATTTATCGAACGTTCTTGTAAGATTCATTCTCTGGATATGTTGGTACCAGTACCCTGGATGATATCATCCCTATTTGACCACATCTTAAATCTCACAGGGTTCTCGCATTGTGGTTGTGTGATCACATAGAGTCGTCCCGGCAATACAATATATTGATATATTTTAACATATATTATTTAAGTGACTGGCTATGTGTATAATACTCGTATGGATAGGGGAACAATTTAAGAGTTATCTTATATCTGATACAAATGATGGATGCGTATGTTTCCCTTTGTTGGGGAGCAAAATTATCTCATTATCTGTTTATTCTGCCCTGATTACTCGATTAACTTGGAAGGGTCGCATTTTTCTTGTTATTATTCTCGGAGGGAAATACATTCAGAATACATCGAGGACACACATCGAAAGTGCCAATTTTGAACCAAATCGTGCAAATTTTTGCTGTAGAAATTTGTCGGCATGCCTCTCTTAATCGAGCAATAAATCTATAGAGGATGTTACTTTATATTTATACATTTTCACGTATAAAAAATTACGCAATTAAAAATATGATATTTTAGAATTTCGTTTTTGTTAACAAATTAACTTCGTTAAAATTGCATAATCTGCGAACACTAATATATTATTCAAATTCGAATTCAAATTATGTAATTAATTTTCTCAACAGATATTACAAACAATATTAATGTTTAGGGCATCTATTGAGTACAGGTGAAATAATATAATTGGTATGATGAATTACAATGCCGTTTTTTTAATTACTTCCACTTTTATTTTATTTCGAGAGCGACCTTTTCGCCAGGACCACTCGCATCGACAGACCAGTCTGTTTTATTTAAATATTATTTATAATAAAATGATATCCCACAATTTGTTGCCATTGTCTTCTTTCACAGACAATGAATTGGGATAGCGCCAGTCAGAAGAAGAAGAAGAAGGCTTGTTGCGTTTATTCTGATATTGAAAGACAACAAGAGGATATAGTTAATAAAAATTATATCGTTTTATTTAAAAGGAAACTTCTATCAAGAGATTTCAGTTATATCATTAGTAACATTCTTGTATTAATGATGTTATTTGAAATGTCTTTTAGCCCTGTATTAAATATTTATATACAAGCTTGTAATATTGAGAGTGCCCTTGAGATGAATAATTTATAAAAACGGAGCTTTAAAACCATCGCACCGTTTCTTCGCAGGGTGGCCAGATAGAATGGACCGCCGAACTACTCTATACTGACACACCTATCTAGCTTTTTCCACATTCATATAACGAGTCATACACGCACGTCGATTCTTCCGACTTCTAGTTTGACAATATATAAAATTTGATTAATTTGGACATGCTATGTTTTCCTCGGTCTACCTCGACTCCGTACCCCATTTACATTATTAACGTATACTTTCTTAACCATTCTTTCTCCATCCATGAGCTCAATCTGTCCGAACCAGCACAGCAATCCTTCCATAATTTTGTTCACAATACCTGCTTCCGCTATACGAGTACATTCCTTTCTTATATCAGCATTTGTGATTCTGTCATACATTATTCTACTACACAAACGTTTTAGGGACATCATCTCTACCACATTTATTCTGCTCTCATCCTTATTCTGTCAGTGTGATGCTTCGCTTCCATACATAAGGATTGGTGCCAGATCTCCATTCTGAATGGCGCTTTATAACTCATGATTCTTATTATTTGATAATATTACATTTCAAATTAATTACTATTAAAATTTAAAACACTGTTATAATAACACAATTTCTTTTTATTCACTGAGAGTGTCGCGACAGTTGTTTCGCCAACCGATGTTGGCATCTTCAGGTGTTACAATAATAAAACAGTTTTATTGTAACACCTGATGATGCCAACATCGGTTGGCGAAACAACTGTCGCGGCACTCTCAGTGAATAAAAAGAAATTGTGATATTATAATTTATTTTTAAATTTTAACAGTAATAATGTTAAAGTAAACTGATACCCAACAAGGCTCTCTCCATTGCTCTCTGGGTGACTCTTAGCTTGTTGGCACTTTTTTGTGACATTGTGACTGTCTCAATACCATAAGTGAACACTGGCAGGACACAGGCATTGAACACTCTCCTTTTCAAGTTGATGGGTATTTTCGGATTTTTCAAAATGTGACCAAGATTTTTGAATGCTGCCCAGCTTAGTCCGACTCTTCTATTCAGGTCTGCTATCTAGGGATATCTGAATGTTGGGTATCAATTTACGGGACAGACTCAGAAATGAGTATATAAGAGTCAGGACAAAGGTTTCCGATGTTATCAAGATGGCCGCAACCCTCAAGTGGCGATGGGCGGGACATGTCGCTCGCGATCCAGATGAAAAGTAGACAAGGAGACTGCTGTGCTGGTGGCCAAGGACGGCAAAGCGTGGAGTTGGGCGCCCACAGTTGCGTTGGCGCGACGATGTCCGGAGAAGTGCGGGAAGTGCCTGGATGCGGATCGCTCAGGATAGAAGAGAATGGAAAATGCGAGAGGAGGCCTACGTCCAGGAGTGGACGGTCAATACAGGCTGAAGAAGAATGTTAAAGTGTCATAGTATTTCGGCCGACCGAATGGGCAATTTAAAACTTATTAAAATGTATCCTCATTTTAAGCACATTGCACACAATTGAGTAAAAATATGGCCAAAAAGCTCGCAAGAAAGCTGTAGGCGATGTGTCATCAAATATTCAAGAAATAAAGATTGATTGCCTCCTTTACCCTTTATCCTACTAAATGATGGATAACGAAAGTTCTCGAAGCGAGGATGTATCAGGTAATCAACATTAGGCAGGGAACTTTACGGAAAGTGAAAACAATCGATTTAGACAATATTCAACGATCTTGGACCGAGCGTTGTGTATGGAAGCGTAGCATTTTATTGGCAAAATAAGGATGAAAGTGTAATTAATGCAGAAGAAATGAGATCTCTTACGAATGTATAGAAAATCTTTCTATGATATAGTATCGAAAAAAAAAACTAACTAACCATTACGCCGTCTCCCCCAAAAGGGTAGGCAGAAAGAATGGACTGCCACACTTTAATCGATGCGGCACTCCATCCTTCTCTTTTTGCCATCGCGAGAGACGCGGTGTGATGGGTTGCGAACCTCATCGCCACCAAAAGGCATCTCCCGCGCACACTTCGATCGTTCAACGTCTACATAATAAATCTAAAACAAATTATCTGAAACACAATGATATAAAATAAAATAACAAAGAAAAATAATTTAACACATATTGTTATTTTAGATGGTGCACTTGTCGTCAGCTGGACGATCCGGACATGTGTGTTTATTTAATTTTTGTTCCACGTTATCCACTGTTTTTTTTTATTATTTGCTGTAATTAGGCACTTAAAACAATCCAACACCAGCAAGAACTTAAAAATATTATTGAAGAAATTATTCAAATTGTCATTGGAACAAATGAAAATTTTATTTTTACAAATTTTATTTTTTTAATTTTTATTAAGATGGTTTGGACACATTAAAATAATGAATGAAGAAAGAATGATAAAAAAAAAATTAACGATATAGTGTCGAATGAAAATATAAAAAGTGAATACAGTGCGAATGAATGTGTTTGAACAAAATAGTGAAAATAAATTAACATTAAGATGGTTTGGACACATTAAAAGAATGAATGAAGAAAGAATGATAAAAAAAAAATTAACGATATAAATGGAACTAGAAAAAAAGGAAGGCCGAGGTATATGTGGTACGATCAAATAAATCAAATATTGAATTTCGGCCACTTGAGGAGTCGGAAAAATCAACGTGCGTACATGACACGATGTATGAATGTTGATGAATCGAGAGTTATTACTGTTAAGAAATAAAATTGTGGCAATTAGTTGGTTTTTTATATTCAATGATAATAAATAAAGGAATTATGAATATTTTAATATAAAAAAACTGTTTTCAATGAGTTTTGTTGTACTTCAAGGAAAATACATGTTCGCCATATTCTTCTTCTTCTTATTTGTTGTAGACCTATGTGGTCTGTTCTCCAAAGTGTTGCTCCTCCTGTGAGGTAGACTCCTAGACCTCTTTTTAGGAGGTCTTCCACGAGGACGAGTCCCATGAGGCTGATTAAGCAATGCAATATAGAGGAGTCTGGTGGTGTCCATTCTTTGAACATGACCGTACCAGTTACTTTTTCACTGTCTGCTCTATCTTATAATATCTTCAACCTCACGTATCTCTCTTATTCTGGTGTTCCTCACGCGATCTTTCAGTGTCTTGTCTGCTATCGTCCTCAGTGTCTTCATCTCGGAAGTCCTCAAAACTTATTAGGTCCTTACTGTGTTTGCCCTTGCTTCGACGCCATATGTTCGCCAAGCATTTGCAAAATTGTTTCTTTTTTTAAAACTCGTTTCAAAAGCTCAGTATTCCCCATCGTATAAAATACTCGATATTACAGTGTGATATTTGTAATTAATATTTTAATTTCAATACTGAAGAAGGAAGTGAACAGTACGAAACACGTTTGTAAAAAGTCCAATATGTATTGAGAAAATACAATGGTTTTCAATAGTTATTTAAATTTGATTCCTAGACACAAAGGACACTGAATAAAGAAGAAAAATATATTAAAAAAATTGAGTTAGACAAATATTGATTGAAGAAATAAATATTAAAATAATGCAGACGAATAATTTTTTTAAGTGCCTAAATATAGTTATTTAAAATATCAGCCGATACGTGGAATATAAATGAAATAAACACAAAAGTCCGGATCGTCCAGTTTACAACATTTGCGCCATCTAAAAATATCATTATTTGTTATATTATTTTTATTTTCTAATTTTCATTTATATCATTGTATTTTATATTATTTGTTTTTCCATTTATTTTGTGGACGTTGGACAATCGGAGCGCGGGAGATGGCCAATTGGTGGCGATGAGGCTTGCAACCCATCACACCGCGTCTCTCGCGAGGGGGAAAAGAGAAGGATGGAGTGCCGCATCGGTTAAAGTGTGGCAGTCCATCCTTTCTGCCTACCCCTTCGGGGAGACGGCGTGATGGTTAGTAAGTTAATTATCAATATTATAATATAAAATTAATCACATAAGATGAAATTCCTGTCATTTTTGGGGGTTAAAACGCAGAGAAAATATTTGAGTGTGTTGTGAGATGAATTGTCTTCAGAAACGTGAATTGCATCACCTTATAAATAATTCGAATAAACAAGGGCCTCCGTCCTCGGGCCTGGTAAAGGGCAAACATTTTACTTGGCAGAGTTTTTGTTCCGCCCATACAAAATGTTTGCCGAGGCTCTTCAGGCCTTATTTATGGGTATTTGCTCTTTTCCTGGGGCTATTTTTCGCTCAATTTTCTCACGAGTGTAAGTTTTTGGTTGATTTAATGCGGTATATGTTATCCGTATTTAAATTTGAATAAATCCAAGGAGACTCGCAGCGGGAACACTCAACACGTTATAAAATGTGAAGAGTGATGTGATCAAAACCTGAAGCTAATGAAACAATTATTTTAATGTATTGTTTCTTGAACAATGATATAAAACTCCATATTTAATAATTAATACGAATTAAAACGTCAGTTTTCTAGATTATCTTATTCGAGATCTAAAATATAACAAAACTTTTAGAAAACTGACGTTTTCATTCGTATTAATTAATAATTTTAATCATTTTAAATCTCCTTGGCAAAAAAGGACGAAAGCAGAAAAAAATACCGTAGAAACGAGATCTTTTAGACGAATATGTGGTAAATCTGTGTGAATGATAGTGTCGAATGAATATATAAGAAGTGAATGCGGTGCGAACGATGATGTTATAAACAAAATATAGAAAGGATCATTAAGTTGGTTTGGACATATGGAAAGTATGAATGAAGAAAGAATGGTAAAAAAATTATATGTTAACGATGTAAATGAAACCAGAAATAGGAAGACCGAAGAAAACGTGGCACGATCAAATAACTCAAATATTGAATGTCGGCCATGCGAGGAGTCAGAGAAATCGACGCGCGTGCATGACACGATGTATGAATGTTGAGGAAGCGAGAGAAATATGTCAGGAAAGAAAAGTGTGGCAGTCCATTCTTTCTGCCTACCCCTTCGGAGAGACGGTGTGATGGTTAGTTAGTTAGTTATTTAGCGAATGAAAGTGATATGAACAAAATAATGAAAGGGTCCTTAAGATGGTTCGTGAAAAGTATGTGCAGGAAAGAACAGTTGGCGAACTATTCTTACTGCCGGGAGACGGCGTGATTGTTAGTTAATTAGTTGGTTAGGTTAGGTTAGGTTAGGTTAGTAATCTTAATTATCTTTGGTAAACCGAGGCTCCGACAAAATAAAGATGAAGTTTCTGAAAGAAAAATCTGACTCCAAGTGATTAATTATTTCGGGCACGTGATGAGAAATGGTTTTAAAATTAATAAAGATTGCAGAAACTGACTATCCAAGGTAAAATTTACAGAAAATGAAGTGCCGGGAAATGAAGAAAACCCTAGCTAGAAAACCTTCGGTACAACACCGACGTAACATGCAGTACTCCGGGGAAAGATGTGGAAAACGCATGGGAAAGACGCTGGAAAAGCTTCTGATCAACCGCATCTCCTGGAGATTTGGAGGACGGGGAGCGCTCAGCGTCCGCCAGTACGGATTCACCCGGCAGATGGGCACTGAGGACGCGATGGTATCTGCGGTCGGCCTTATCAAGAAAGCAAACAGCGAGGAGTGTCACGCTTGTGTGATATCCCTAGACATCAAAGGGGCGTTCGACAACGCCTGGTGGCCCCATCTGCTGTCGCAGCTCGCCCGACATGACTGTCCGAGAAACGTCTACGGCGTCTTCAAAGATTATCTCTCGGACAGGACTGTGGAGATACGATACGCAGGGGCCTACTCGAGCAGGTCGACGAGCAAGGGCTGCATCCAAGGATCAGTCTGCAGACCGGTTCTCTGGAACGTAGCGCTGGACGAGCTTCTGCAGCTGCCGTATCGCGAGGAAGTCCACATCCAAGCTTTCGCCGATGACGGGCTGCTGATCGTGAGGCACCGAGACGTCGGAGCCGTGGAGGCGATAGTCAACGATACACTCGAACAGGTCACCTCCTGGGGGAGCGAGTCAAATTGCAATTCTCAGAGGAGAAAACTAAGGCTTTGTTCATCACGAGGAGAAAGGCGTCAGCCCGATGAACGGGAAGCCTCTCCCGCTGTCCAAGGACTGCATGGTTCTGGGGATTGTACTAGACGACACTCTCAACTGGAGCAAACACGTGGATATGGCGTGCAAAAAGGCCGTCAATTACACCAAGAAACTGACGTGCATGGCGAAGCCCAATGGGGACTCAGCCCGGAGGTACTGCGGGCCCTATATATCGGCGTGGTGGAGCCGACCATCACCTATGCGGCGAGCGTCTAGGCGGAAGCTGAACAAGGTACAGAGAACGATAAGCATTAGAATTTGTAAGGCCTATAGGACCGTTTCTCTGACCTCTGTTCAAGCGATAGCAGACCTGATACCGCTGGACCTGAGGCTCAAGCAGCTCAAAATGATAGGTGATGTGAAGAGAAACGGCTCGATCGAACTCTTACCGGGGGGACCGCGGGTACCAAGGAGTCGTCAAGTGGACGGAGCTGCCGCATCCTGTCGAGCAGACCGGAGAATTGACGGCCTACCCTGAGACATACAGAAGAGATGCATTCCCCCCGGACGAAATTGATATATACACCGACGGAAGCAAGACCGAAGGAAAGGTTGACGCGGCGTTCGCAGTGTTTGGCGCGGCCGGAGAGTTAGAGTGCAGGAAGCTGCCCATGGCGGATTACTGCACGGTATTCCAGGCCGAACTCTTCGCCATCGCAGAGGCCCTGAGATGGGTCGTCGCCGACACCTCGTGGAGGAAAGTCAACGTGTTGACCGACTGCATGAGCGCGACGAAGGCTCTGAGCGACGGCGCGCCCACCAATCCGATGGTCTTTCAGATTCAAAAGTCTTCCAAAATCCTTAGAGACCGAGGCACCGAGTGCAGCTTCCTGTGGATCAGAGGTCATAACGGACTGGAAGGGAACGAAAGAGCAGATGAGCTGGCTAAAGCGGCCGCCCTTAGGGTCAAAACTGCCAAGCTCTACTCTGGGTTTCCTCTCAGCTACGCAAAGCGCACGATCCGAGAATACATGAATCAGCTGTGGGAAGAGAGATACGAGAACAGCGCCACCGGAAGCGGGACCAAGAATTTTCTCCCCTCCATAAGAGACGTGAAAGAGCTGAGGAAGAGAATTACACTTTCGTTCCAGCTCTCGCAAATTCTCACTGGGCAAGGTGCCACCCTCTCGTATCTACACAGGTTCAAGATCAAAGACTCACCGCACTGTCCCTGTGATTCACAAACAGAGCAAACAGTGGAACACAACATCACCCACTGCCCAATCTTCACGCGTGAGAGATGGAAACTGGAGAAGGAATGTCAAAGAAGAGACATCCACATCACAGATCTCCCGGCCATCCTCCGCAACAAAGATACACTATGCAGTTTCGTGGACTTCGCAACCACGGTGGTGGATCGGTTGCGAGACTGGTTTTCCATGGTTTCCTCAGTTGTAAGGCAAATGTCGGGATGCTTATTAGCTAGTCCATGGAATCTCATATATAGGAACTCCACTTCTATTCTCTTTCTTCTCACCCCTTTAAACTCTTTACAATTAACGAAAGATTTTCTATATAAATCTACGATTAGTATTAATTCTAAGAATTTTTTGTTTTTTTAATAACACTGTTCTTAAACACGACGATTAAAATAAAAGCATTATAAATTAATTATTCTAAATAAAAATGTTGAAATGGTCGACCAGTTTAAATACCTTGGCATCATTATCACTAAAGGACTTGACCCGGACATTGAAATAAAATGCAGAATTGAAGTTGCACGAGCTGCATTTAAAAAATGAGAACGTTCTTTTGTAACGATAATCTTAACTTGAAACTCCGACAAAGAAGGATTCAATGTTATATATATTATGGTCTGTTCTATTATATGGCTGCGAAACCTGGACTCTAAAAGTGAATGTAATGAATCGGTTTAAAAAAAAAAAATTACCGGTTGGAGGCGTTTGAGATGAGGATATACCGCAGAATGTTCCGTATACAGTGTACCGATAGGGTCAGTAATGCAGACGTACTACAGAGAGCCAGAGAGTACAATAGAGAGCTGTTGTCGAGTGTGAAAATTAGAAAGGTCTCATGTTTGGGTCATGTGCTAAGGGGAGAAAAATACCACCTCATTCGTTAAAGAGTGGATAGGAGTTACAAGAGTTCAGAACCTTTTCCAAGTGGCGCAGGACAGATATGTCTTTGCTGCAGTGATCGCCAAAGTTGAGGGGACCCGACACGGCACCGAAAGAAGAAGAAGAAGAAATATAAATAATAATATTTCTTCTTAAACACTCTCTCCAATAATATTATTCTTTGCAGAATATTATTTCTACAGTAAATACATTTCATAAAAAAATATTATAAAAAAAAGAAAACAACCTTCTAACCCAGAATGGTCCGTGTCTTCCTTTTTGTGTATGAGATTTAATAATGTACGTGTATTTACATCAAAATAACATTTTTCTTAATGTTTGAAAAATATTTTTTACCTATGAAAAACAACCGAGATTGTGAAAGACATGACATGCACAGATTCCTGCTTCATTTTACTCCGTACACATATGTATGAGTACGGAAAACATTTGTAGATATAATGATGTACATTTGTATAAGTGCCATACGTATATGAGATTATTATGGGGTAGTGTGTTATAATATAATATTAAAGTATACACATTTATCGTTTAAAGTGGGTTATTATTATTCACAGATTTTATGTACATGTACCATATATAAAACATATAATAGCTATAATAAATAAACAAAAAAAAAACATCGATGAAAATAATTTATCAACACTGATTTCCTTGTCCTATAATGACATATGGAATAGAAACGAGAGCTGACACCATCAGAACAAAAAGTCTCCCAAGAACTACAGAAATGAAGACTCTCCGATCCGTTGCGGAAACGAAACTCTGAGACAGAATAAGATTTGCAATGTAGAAGATGTCGTGCGATGGGGAAGACTGAGAAGACGCTACTGGAGAGATAACGTGGAAAGAGCATGTTCTGAAAGAGTGATCAATATAGCCGCAAATAAAGTACTAACAGGAAATCGACCTGCAGGAAGACCACCTAAAAGATGGCGAAACAGTTTGACTTCTGCATCCCAGGAAGAGGCTCCGACAAATAACAGGACACAGTCCTAAATAAAGCAGAAGAAGAAGAAGATTTCCTAGTTAAGGAGAGTTGAAAAAAAAGAAAAGTATTCATTGACGACCTTCGTGGCTGAGTGGTAAGTGCATTGACTGCCACTCCGAAGGTTCCGTGTTCGATTCCCGGCGAGGGCAGTTTGATTGTCACACTGTCTTTGGTCTGGTGTAGAATTCACGTGACAATAAAATGGCAATACATTAGCTACCTATCACATGTCACGAGAATCACTATGATAGCTATTATTATAGCTATTATTATTATAGAACCCTTTACATCGATTTGGCTCATGCTGTCATGGTGTAAAGAGCGATTCAATAAAATAATAATAATTATAAAATAATAAAATCAAATCAAATCAGTTTATTTAATCAAAATACATCACAAACAGCATGAATGTTTAAGGCATCTATTGAGTACAGGTAAAATATTACATACATTCAACATAATACCAGGAACGTATTAGAGATGGTTCAACATTAGGAAGACAATATGATTTCTCAAGTCGAGAGTCTTTGTAGCCCATTTCTTTAGATTACTCAGAGGATATTTCGAGAACTCGGCTGTGTTGGAGGGTGTTCGGCTTTTTGTCCCTGATAGATATCTCCGACAGCGACAGCGTAGATTGTTTTACCTACCGGCCGCCAAAACTAACCTGCCTCTAGTGACACCGGTGGAAAGAGCAATCAATCTACTGAACGCGGTCTCCTCGGAGATCGCGTCTTTCATAGTAGTGAAAGTAAGTTCAGAAGTCAAATATTCTTGATTTTGGAGAGTAACTTGTCTTCTTAATATCGAACTATCATCTCTCATGCGTTTCTGGTAGTATACTATATATTATCGAGTGGCGGTACTCCCATAGAAGCCCAGAAGCTCGGCTTGCGTAAGAAATTTTGAATCAAACCCCCCAAATCTAAGTAATAATGCCCCCGCATAAACCAACAACCCACCAAATCACCTTCAGACGTAAGAGGAATAGCCACAAGAGCTGAATCTCTGTAACCCAGAAGAGGTTTTGATACAAAATTTCTTACGCAAGCCGGGGTTTTGGGCTTCTATCTTAACAGACATTTGATAATGGCGTAGAAAGGTGAAACATGTCATTCCCATAAATTCTAATAAAACTTCTTCTGTTTCTTGGGATGCCACTTATGTGGTAGTTTCCCGTTGCTTTCCGCATTTGTATACAGCGAGTTATTTGAACCTTATAGCTATTTATTATAACAATTTTATAGCTATTAATTCTCATTCGTATAAATAATTTAAAATGGAGTTTTATAGTTCAAGAAATAATAAATATTCTATTGTGATTGTATTCCTACAGTTAAAAATGTCTTCTTTAAATGGGTTTCCCCAGTTGGTAGATATGAAAACAATGTACTGGGTAAATTATGAATAAATTTATAATTCAATTTTCTAAGTAAAACGTGAACCGCGCAGAGGCCAAATGAAGCATCAAATTTTCCGCGTCTGCGAATAAGGTGGAATATATTACGGGCGAGGGATAATGCCCTTACCTAGCAGACACCCCACAGATTAGGGCCGGCGGACCGGGGTTAGTATGCACGTCGCGGGTGCTCGGGGCTCGGTCCCCGATAGGCGGTGGAGATATTGCGCGCGCGAGCCTCAAAATCGATAAACCACATTTCTCGGCTGCACCGCGCTGGGGTTCGCTGCAGGCCGCCGACGGGGTAGGAAATCCCCAGATTCACCCTCGAGAGTAAATACCGGTGTGAAACGTGGCTAGAACCCAGTGAGAGGCAGCGAAGCGATGGGAGTCTCTAAAAGTCGCTCTCGTTCACAATACTCGTAACACATATTATCAAGAAATGAGATCTCTTAGACGAATGTGTGCATACTCTGTGTATGATAGAGTGTCGAATGAAAATATAAGAAGTGAATGCGGTGCGAATGAAGGTGTTATGAACAAACTAATGACTAACTAACTACTAACTAACCATCACGCCATTTCCCCTAAGGGAAAGGCAGAGAGGATGGATCGCCACAATGGCTTGTCCTGGCATACCTCTCGGGCTTCCTCTACATTCATACATCGTACCATGCACGCACGTCGACTATTCCGACTTCGAATGTGGCCGCCTTTTAGTAATTGATTAATTTTAATTTTTGTTCATGATGCAGTTATCTGTCTTACATCTGCCATACATGAAAGGGTCATTAAGATGGTTTGGACATATGAAAAGAATGAATGAAGAAATAATGGTAAAAATATTATATGTTAACGATGTAAATGGAACCAGAAATGGAGGAAGACCGAGGAAAACATGGCACGATCAAATAAATCAAATATTGAATGTCGGCCTTGTGAGGAGTCAGAGAAATCGACGCGCGTGCATGACACGATGTATGAATGTTGAGGGGCGAAAGAAATATGTCAGGAAAGAAAAGTGTGGCAGTCCATTCATTCTGCCTACCCCTTCGACGAGACGACGAGATGGTTAGTTAGTTAGTTACTTAGTTAATACGAATGAAAACGTCTATATTCTAGAAGTTTTATAATATTTTACGGGAACGGTATATTTCGACATTTGATAAGACCTTAACAAAGCGAAACATGGCATTCCCATAAAGAAGTTACAATAAAATTTCTAGAAATTAGATCTTTTCATTCGTATTTTATAGAAAAAATACATAATGGCAGTGTATAATGGTTTTCTTGTACCAACCCTTATGTATGGAAGTGTAGTATAGAAATGAAAAAAGAAGGATGAAAGAAGAATAAACAAGCCGAATGTACGAGTATGTAAATCTTTATTTAATAGAGTTTCAAATGCAAGTGATTGCAGTGTGAATAATAAAGCTATGAACTGTCTAATACTCGTAAAATGATAATAAAAAATAATAAAGAAAGAATATTGATGAATAAAATATATGTCACAATGTAAACGAAACAAAAAATCGAGGAGACAGAGAAAAATAAGGTTCGATCAAATCAATTAAATATTAAATGTCGGCATGCAAGGAGTTGGATAAATCGACGTGCATGCCTGTCACGTTGAATAAGCAAAAAAGGTATACCAGGAAAGAGCATTGTGACGGTCCATTTCTTCTGCATGATATTTATTATAATAGAATAAGGTAATATTCTATGCTTTGTGCAATTTTATATTCTAAAAGGGAGTCATGTGTCTAATGAGTTTGAGAATCTATGGGGTAGAGAATCAATTGAGAAACGTTACCACATTGAATATACTTAAATGTTATCGGAATACGTGTGGCATAATGCATAGGTAGCTTACTAACCAGGTGCCGTGAATTCTATCCTGGATACAATGGGGATTCTATCTGATTCACATAATTTAAATTTACAGGTTGAGTAACACCATTGTGTGGGTGGGTATACAACTTGTGTGAGTAAACGGATCTACCGTGTGAGGTGATGGATCAAATAAATAAGGCTGCGGTTATCTCACCATGTTTGAAAAATTCAATATCGAAAAACCCTGACATGAAGATCGGCAGCAAAGTAAGGATTTATAAGACTTTGCGACCCATCATGACATATGGGATATAATGCAGGGCAGAACAATCACAAAAATGCACTGTCAAAAACTAGTGTCAGAAATAAATTCTCAGAAACATATCTGGCAAAACACTACGAGAACGAGAAACTGAACTCAAGGATAAAATAAATATTCGAGGTCGAGGATGTCGTTAGGTGAAGGAGGCAAAGGAGAAGATACTTGTATGTACACGTGAGAAGAATGGATGAATCCAGACTCCCTTTCATTGTGTTCCACGGCCAACCCCAAGGTAGACGACCCCTGTGCAGACCACCAAAGATATGGATTGACAGCTGGGAGTCGACCTCGCAAGAGGCCAATTCCTCTTAACCGTCGCGTTGCCATATGGTCAATTGAGTTTCCACTGCCAATTTAAAGTTGATTTTCTTAAAACTTATGGACCCTAATATTACAAAAAAAAATTGTAATCCTCCATTGAAGTGTTCTCAATATTTCGTAATAAAAAAAAAGCAAAAAATTACTTCCTTCATCCCAAAAAAAAATATTTTTTAAGACTGCCCTCACCTTCATTCGTGTTAAGGTAGAATTTGTTTTGCTAATATTTACAACTTTATCAAAAGTGACAAATACTTACTCGCTGTTTTGAACGTATTGTAAATGATATGTTTGGCCTTTTCTCATACGTAATAATACCGATTGTGGACGGAAACGCAGTACGCAACTTGATAATATCAGAACTGTGAAAATATTAACACTTTACCAAAAGGGACAAATATTAATACGTACTCGTTGTCTTGAACGTAGTATACATTTTGCCTAGGTGCCTTTATCATACGTAAAATTATAGCGCCACGGCGAGGCGGGGCGAGACAAGTTCATACTTGGTGTCAGTTGTTCATATGCGCTCTCGTCATCTATATCAGAAATCGCATGGTTCCAGAAAAAAATTAATAATGACATGTTTTTCAAATAATCCATGTATGTTATAGATATCGATCTATTTCTAATAAAATTCCCTACAAGATGACATAAATTAAATTTTGATTCATCGAGTCATATGCTTGATATTTGTAGATAAAGTTAGCGGTAAACTGAATTGACCACATGGGAGCGAGCGTTTTGTTTTGAACACGGAAGGGTTAAGAAACAGGTCACAAGACCTACACTAAGAAGAATAAGAAAAATAAGAGTTACCCAATTTTAAACTGTAACTTAAGTATTGGAATATACCTAATTATTAAGAATTTGTATTTTTACTACACTCTTTCACGGGTTACAAACATGTTTCATATGAAATACATATTTATTCTGTATAAAGTTTAATAACTTACAATTCCCATTTTTTACAAACTAAAGTAAGGTGGTGGATGGCATTTTGAATTGGGGTTATATGTTATTTAATAAGGATTGTAAGAAAAATGGTAATATATAGAATATGGCACTTGAAACTAAAAGGATATTTGTCATCTTTTATTTATTTTTAAATGCTTAATAATTTATTACATGCATTTTAATGAATTTCATATATCTATTATGAATATGTAAGATTGAAATACCCTATTTTTATGAAATTTACAAGGGCCCGCAAATTTAAAAAAACATATTTGATGTATTGTTCTTGAACAATGATGTAAAACTCCATATTATATAATTAATACATTTGATAATACCTTAGAAGAGCGAAACATATCTTTCCGATAAAATATAATAAAACTTCTAGAAAACTGACGTTTTCATTCGTATTAATATATTTTATGTCCTGTAATAGACGCCGCACGATACAGTGCCCAATAACGCTGTAATTGGTTATATAAAAAAAACATATATAATTAATTTAATGTAATTAATATTAATGTTTTAATTATTTTACGCCTAAATATACGTACAGCCTTTATCAGTACATAACGTAAATAACTAACTAACTAACTAACCATCACGCCGTCTCCCCAAAAGGGTAGGCAGAAAGAATGGACTGCCATGCTTTTACTGATGCGGCACTCCATCCTTCTCTAACAACTACTGCGTTACTGGGCACTATGTATCGTGCGGCGTCTATTACAGGACATAAAATATATTAATACGAATAAAAACGTCATTTTTCTAAAAGTTTTATTATATTTTATGGGAAAGACATGTTTCGCCCTTCTAAGGCATTATCTAACGTAAATATCTAAATAATATTTACTGTGAATCGAATGTAAGTTAAGATTTCCACTCGTATTTTGGCAATAACGATTTGACACGTAACGTCTATTTAATTAACTCAAACAATCTATTTTTAATAAGTAGATAAGACAGTGTGACAATCACACTACCATCGCCGGGAATCAGACCCGGGATCTTCGGTGTGACAGTCGTAGCTCTTGCAACTCTGCCACAAAGGTGGATTAGAATAATTGACTACACGTTATAGTTAAATTACAAATTGTCAAAATGGTCAAAATTATAGCATATAGATTGGAGTGACATCTCCAGCGGTTTCTAGCAATGCGGTAAATGGCGGTAGCCTTTCACATTGCGTTAAAAAGATCTTCTGCTTAATGCTTAAAATACAATCTTCATAGATGGCGTGAGTGTGTAGATTGAATATACTACCATGTAAAGGGTGGTGTTTGAGATTAACATATATACAACTTCCAAAAATTTGTCAGACATGGTGGTCCTAAGAAAAAATAATGTGGAATGGGGAGTGTTGTATTACATAAAGCGTGCGCTTAACCCAACCAATGACAGGTCATAGGTCCTGTAAACGCCTTGATCAACCATATTCTGTTTCCAATTTGCATCTTCGTCTCTATTGAGATACAATTGATTCTTAAATTACAAATTATTTAGTAAAGAAGGCAAGACAAGCCAACGATAGACAGATTATTTAAAAATTAGGAAAAAAAAGTCTACGTTAACTTCCATCGTCTCACGAGGAAAAAGTAAAAAGTTATAATTTGAAGACGACATTTTGATGACTCAGTATTTAAATTGAAAATCTTATCTCTCCGAAACCAATGATTCAGAAATTAAACAAAGTTTGGCACGAGGCGCTGCCCAATCAATTAATTTGTCAAAAATTTGAAAGAGGGGTATAGTCTCCCAATAACTAGAAAATTAAAGCTTTTTAATTCGGCGCTAGAAACTCGAAAGAATTTTTAAGATGACATATAAAATAAGATAACGATTAATTAATAGACGATCGTTCTTCGGGCGTGCAGTCAACAAGAAGAAAAGTAATATAGCGGAGTCCTCGAGGTCTACTGGCAATAATCCGAACCTTTTTATGAGAAAAGTAACTAACGAGGCGTTTGGAATTAA
The DNA here is from genome assembly GCA_022606425.2 of Lepidostoma basale. NCBI lineage: Eukaryota > Metazoa > Arthropoda > Insecta > Trichoptera > Lepidostomatidae > Lepidostoma > Lepidostoma basale. The sequence goes on along the minus strand of JAHDVF020000783.1, from coordinate 293,216 downwards.
AGTCTGGATCGGGGCTCGGCGGGCAGGGGGGTGGGGTTGCCATGGCGACGGCGCCGGAGATAGGTACCCTCGAGCTTCTTCGTGAATGGAGTGGGTAGGCGCCTGGCCTGTGACCCGCGGTCTTCCATACAATACTTTGCACATATACACACACATGGGCGCACACACATACACACATACACATGTTACACGCGAATGGATGGATGGGAAATACAAAAAATAAATGCTACCGTTTTTCAAAGAATTTTTTGTCACGGACTACTTTCAGGTTATGATGTTTAAATCACAAAGAGCCAGCATATCAAAATGCTTTAATGTTAAAATCAGTGACCGAAAATCAAGGCATGTTGGGGAGACATCGGAAGCAATGGTTCTAAATATTTGTGAATGAATCGGCAATGAATCATAAACGAACTACTCACTAACTTTCACCAATGATAAGTAATGAAAATAAATAAATAAAATACTAAAAAATTCCTTAATAATGTGTATTTAGTTTAACTCCGCTTGACTTTGTGACTTGTACAGAAGATGGCAGTGAGCTGCCGAAACTGGCCAAAAACATAAAATTACGTAGAGTTAAACAAAATAAATAATATATTATTTTTCTTTGAGTGCCATGTCAGGTCACCCCGATGTCGGCTATCACTCTAGCGTAGGCCTCTCTGTCCTGTGCCAGACGGGACAACTCGCCCACCTCCCGAATTCCGGTCCACTCCTTGATATTCTCGAGTCAAGACATCTGGGGTCTTCCCACACCGCACCTACCCTCGATCTTCCAGCAGATCGTATTTCTCGTTGCGGAGAATGTGTCCCAAATATACCATCTTTCTAGACTTCACATTAGACAACAATTCTCTTCCCACTCTGGCTTTATGTAGCAGCTCATTGTTGATGACCATATCAGTCCATGAGATCCACTACATTCTGCGATGGAGCCTACTTTCAGGTGACCTTCAGGTGGCACAGGACAGAGAAGGCTATGCCCGAGTGATAGACGACTTTGGGGGAACCTGACATGGCACTCAGAGAATATATGTCCACAACATTGATAGTGGCATTGATATTATAATCCAAACAAGAGTTACTATTTTATACAATGGTACGCCGCCATTTTAATCCTTAAATCACTTTTCAATCAATATTGTAGAATGCAGCTTAATAGAACTTTAAGCCGTAAGCTGAATGTTCCGCAATGCATATTGACACAATAGAAAACTTTGCGGTATTAGCATATTCCAAACAGAAAAAGCGCTGAAAAAGCGTTTATACAAACGGAAACTTTTGATTGAATTTTAATACAGTTTCCCGGTAACGGGAGGTGCGCTGGCACCCCCCGTATAGTCGGTTCCCACGCCCTGCAATCTCGATGCATCCCTAATGAATCACTCGATCGCGATATAACGCAATATCGGGTTTCAATCAGAGTACACAAGGTAAACTATTGCCTTTGTGCTGGGAAATCGTATTGTATTTCGCGGGATCATTTCATACGGTTATTCCATTTATATAAATACCTTGGCAGCATCATCACTAAAGCGCTTGACCCGGGCATTGAAATAAAATTCAGAATTGAAATTACACGAGCTGCATTTAATAAAATGAGATCATTCTTTTGCAACGATTATCTTAACTTGAAACTCCGACAAAGAATGATTAAATGTTATATATGGTCTGTTCTACTGTATGGCTGCGAAACCTGGACTCAAGTGAATGTAATGAACCGGTTGGAAGCGTTCGAGATTTGGATATACCGTAGAATGCTGCGTATACCGTGGACCGATAGGGTCAGTAATGAGAGTTGTTGTCGAGTGTGAAAATTAGAAAGGTCTCATATTTAGATCATGTGCTAAGGGGAGAAAAATACCACCTGCCTTGATTTATATTAATAAGTAAAGTGGAGGGACGTCGGGGAGTTGGTAGAAGGCAGCTGTCCTGGCTGCAAAACATCAAAGAGTGGACAGGAATAACAAGAGTTCAGAACCTGTTCTTAGTGGATAGAGATGCCTTTGCTGCAGTGATCGCCAACGTTGGGGAGACCTGACGTGGCATTGAAAGAAGAAGAATTCCATTTATATAAATAAACGCGAATATCAACGTTTGTCCTTCAACTAATTATATATTTAATTTTTTCAAACTAATGAATATATATAATAAATTCCTCTTAGGTTTATTGCTTTGACCGGTTTCGGCAGCCCAGAAGATGACGGCAAGGTGCCAAAACCGGTCGAAGCCACAAACCTAAGTCGAATTTAGCTATAAAATATGTTTTTAAAATGTTATTTAAAATGTTATTTAAAATGTTATTTTATAGAAAGTTATGACTTAGTGATTTTACATATTAAAAATAAAATTAAACACTTTTCATTTAGATTGAACCACTTTTTTGACTTATTAGTGCCAACGGATTTCACTCAGAGCTATGAAAAATTCCATTTGTTGTTTATACAAGTAAATTGTTGTTAAATCGCATCTAATCAATTGTATTATTTTATTGGAAGAGATGAAGAAATATAATTAAAACATTGAAAAACTTTGTAATCCACTATTTATAAAAACAAATATTAAAAACCACGACATGTTTCTAAAACATGTCGTGTTTTTTTTTTAATAAATAGTGGAATAAAAAAGGTTTTTCAATTTCCGAAGTATATTACTATGGAATTCCACAGTGTTAATGCCTTGGCGTTCAATAAGTTGAGATGAAGAAACATTGACATTTCTACACTCAACATTTTAACAATCGCACTTCATAGTTAAATATAATAGTGCTATTGAAAAAAAAAGCTGCTGTAAGTGTAATTCTTTCTACCGTGTATGTAGTGGTCTTAATAATATTCCAAAACGAATCAACAATACAAAGGGGATTTTTTAAATAAATTTTAAATCACTCACCTTTTCTTCACGACAGCAACAATGACGGTTAACTGCGTACACTTAAGATTCCGAAGGTTTCTGAAAAGTAAATAGAAAAACAACAAATTAGAATTTATTTTTAACCATGAAACACCCCACTATCCGCGTGTGATGCGAGTGAAATAAATATTCTGGCACGCGACGCACGCGTCTTCAAAACAAGTGAATTCTCCGACATCACACAAATTTTGTTTTCATCTGACGTTACCATCGTTTATGATTTGTTCTACTTGGTCTAGCCAAGCATTTGATGCTCATTAAAATATGAAAGAAACTTTTTCAGTGTCATAGGCATATTTTTTTAGAATACTTCACTTACGAAAACAAGAACAGCGAATGAACTGGTCATTTTAGAGAGTTTATGTAATTTTCACGATGAAACGTTGACGTTCAAAAAATATCATAAATACAAGTTTGTATAATGGACGTTTAGTGATATTGATATTACATATTTTTTACACTTATGCATAAAACATTATAGAATATAGAAGATATATGTAAAAATAATTTAACGATAATCATCAAGGTAATCCAAAGACATGTAGATATAATAGGAATGTTAACCCATTCATCGCCACGTGTTTTTAGAAAAAGCGCGCCGGTACGCCACGTATTTTCTTCCAAACTATCGAAAAATATCGATACTTTTTGGTTTGTTAATATTTTAAAATATTCATAGATGTCGTTGTGAGAAAATCGGAATTAATTTTGAAATACATCTTTCGAATATTGAGAAGCGCGCACAGCTACGCTTATGGCGATGGTCTACGTAGAGCGCACATGTGTGCTTACGGCGATCATCGGGTTAAAAATACACAATTAATACCAATGAAAACGTCTGTTTCTAGACGTTTTATTATTTTTTATGTGAATACATGTTTCGCCTTTCGTCCACTAGACATTTGATAATGTCTTAGACAGGCGAAACATGTCATTCGCATAAAATATAATAAATCTTCTAGAAAACAGACGTTTTCATTTGTATTAATATGGAGTTTTACATCATTGTTCAAGAAACAATATATAAGTTAAAAACACAAATCATAATTCAGCAATTACAACTTATTTTATAAAAATAAGATAAATTAGAGGGCACATTGATCTCAAATGAGGCTTGCAATAATAAAATTGCAGGGTTTGAGTATGAGCATAACATTTTTTTTCAACAATCGTATTTATTAATACGGTATTCATTATTTTATTTGGGAAAAAGTGTGAGTAAGTACTTCATTGTGATAGGTAGCTAATCTATCGCCATTTCATTGTTACGTGACAATCCAACCTCAGACCAAAGACAGTGTGACAATCACACTGCCATCGTTGGAAATAATACCCGGGACCTTCAGTGGTTATAGGTATTATCGATTGCCAAATGATTACTAATGCCATAGCAAGGTAAGATAAGTCGCTTCTATATCTTCTTCTTCAAGTGCCCTGTCGAGTCCCCCCAACGTTAGCGATCACCTCGGCGAACCTGTCCCTGTCCTGCGCCGTTCGGAACAACTCCTCCACACTTCGGATGCGGGTTTACTCCCTCACGTTTCGCAGCCAGGACATTTGTCTCCTTGAGCGCCCTCGGCGTCCCTCAATTTTTCCCTCTAATATCAGTTGGAGAAGGTGGTACTTTTCCTCACGTAGTATTTGACGCAGATGTGAGATCTTTCGAACCTTGATAGTTGATAACAGTTCCCTGTCAACTCTACCTCGCCTCAAAACTTCGGTATTGGTAACCATGTCTGTCCAGGGAACTCTGAGCATTCGGCGAAGGAGCCACATTTCAAATGCTTCCAGTCTGTTCATTGAGTTTACTTTCAAGGTCCACGCTTCTATATAATATAATAAATCTTCTAGAAATATATAACATGTTTTTATTAATATTTAAAAAAAACAATAAACATTTTTGAATCTCCTTGTAGCAAGATGAAAATTTTATTATTACATTCAATTACACGAATTCCATTTCAATTAGCAACACAAATTTCACTAATTACCTAGAGAATCTCACAGCACGTGTATACATGATATAATAGCAAACGAGATAGGAATGGTAAGGTATGTACACAGAGTACAGAATGTGGTCCAGAAACCGCCAGCAGCGAACTGTGGGGGAACAGTATTATTATTATTAGTATTCCAGGGGTCCCCCGGGGGTTGGCTTCGCTCAATTGTTTCCAAAAACAATGAACTTGTATTGAGCAAATACACCGAACACTGACCCCTACATAATACATTAAGTAGGTACACTGTTTCTCTGTAAACGGATCATAAAATCTTGATATTGAAATACTAAACCTCGCTTATTCACCGTCGCCATGAATAAGTCAAGCGAAGTCTTCTAGCAGCTCGAATATTCCCGAGTAACTACGAGCAATTTATAATAGTTACCAGGCGAATCACCAACGTATTGCCTTAGCTAAATCCATTGAAGGGTGGACTTAAAAGGTGCCAAGTGGTTTAAACATAAAGCAGAGAAAATAAGCAACAACTGTTTTTGTCCCATATGTCATTTACCATGGGTGGCATCTTTAGGGTGACGTTTGAACTACACTATATTATTTAATCATTACGTACATTTGCATAGTCATTGGCCTTTATGTTTAAGACCAATTGGCATAGAAAAATCAATTTTGATTTTTTATACACTTGGCACCTTTGTAATATTTTAAAAGTAAACCTGCCACTTCAAGTGAGTGATAACAATAAAATATTTGTTGTTTCCTGAACAATGATATTAAACTACATATTAAAAAAAAAAGAATTTAATGAACACGTCAGTTTTCTAAAAGTTTGATAATATTTCACTGGACACTGGAATGACATGTTTCATCGTGCCATTAGCTCGGATATACAAAAAGCTTAGCGTTTGATTCTCGCTACATATGACAATGCTTTAGCAAGGCGAAACATGTATTACCAAAAATATAATAGAGCATCTATAAAATATTATTACTATCGTTGTTATCGATGTAAATGGAACTGGAAATAGAGGAAGACCGCGAGAAAACGTGGCACGATCAAATAAAAAAAATATTGAATGTCGGCCACGCGAGGAGTCGGAGGAATATAAGCGCGTGCATCACACGATGTGCGAATGCTGAGGAGCACATTTTGTCTGCCTACACCTTCGGGGAGACGGCTTGTTGGCAAGTTAACTTCTAAGTTTTTTTTAAATATATGTTTTCATTCATATTATAATATAATATTTTCCTTCGAAACACGTCGAGGAAAATAAATCAAAAGTCCAAATAAAATAATTTTAATTCAAAAATTTTTATCCAAAATGTAAACATAAAAAAACATATTTACATAATTGATGTATGTATCTTTAAAAAATATATATATTTTTAATTGTAATTTTTTGGTAGAAAATCACTGAAAATAATGAAGAAAAAAAAGATAACATTTTGTATATTTAGTTTTGCTTCAATTTTCTGATTTAACAGGTTTTGTTTGCATCGTAGACATGAGTTTTCCTAACGAACCAATCATAAAAATAATAAGTCTGTGGTCGTAATAATTGGCTTATTTTATTGCCAAATTCACCAGTCGTTGAAATAAACAAATTTGTAAAAATTGTACAGATTTGATTTATAGTTTCCCATATCGTTATGTTTATCACATTAGTTACATCTAATGATGTAAACATCTGATGCTATCGTATGCTGAGAAACCGATTTGAAAATAGAAGGTCAAAATAATAGTTTTGATTAGAATCGATAAATGATATAGATAAGTTATAAGATATGCATATGACGCATTTTCAAATTCTTAATTTTTTACGTATGAAATGGTTTATATATTTAAGACGAAGACAATTTTTCAATATTAACATGTGGCGTTACTACAAATCAAATCAAATCAAATCAGTTTATTTTATTAAAAGATATTCCAAACAATAATTATAGTTTAAGGCATCTATTGAGAACAGGTGAAACATGCATATATAATACCAGGAACGCATGAAATATGGTTCGACATTAAGAATACATAATACTCTCCAAAGTCAAGAGTATTTTCTCCTGAACGTACTTTCACGAATATGAAAGACGTCGATCTCCGAAGCGATCATGTTTAGCAGTTTGATTGCTCTCCCCACCGGCATCATCAGAGGCAGGTTGGTTCTGCATGCTGAGAGATAAAACAGTCTGCGCTGACGCTGTCGAAGATAACCACCTGGAACATTCAGATGGATAGCCTCCAAGATAACGGAGTTCTCAAAGAATCCCCTGATAAGTCTGAAGAAATGGGTAAGTGTGCACCCATCTCTTCCAAATATAATACCTAGATGAAATAATGACACATGGTCGCTAAATCTTCCACCGCAATCTTGAACATTAAAAATAGAATCAAGGTTGAATGATATAACTAGATGATTAGGTTGTTAATGAAAAAACTGGATTTAAAAAAGGTGGTACATCGATGCACTGAATACATGAAACAACTTTATCCAATTTCAGTGTTATTTATGTAATAAATATAGGGGTATAAATCATGAGAGTCCGCTCACAAAGCGCTCCTATTTTAATTCGAATAAACAGTAGATAAATAATCGTAATGGCCATGTAATCGGTGTTTATTGAGTGTTAAAATTTGAATTTACATTCGAAAACGTTTCATTAAAAAACGTAAAAATAAACTCATTCACCTCTTTGTGGGTCGGCGGGTAGGTAGGTACTTAATTTATAGCATCTAATAAGATCGGTGGAACGCGTGCAAAATAAAGACGGGAAAATAAATTAAATTCCACCATCAATTCTAAACAACCCTCGTGACTTAACTGAAATTACCGAAAACAAAATAACAAAAGTCAAAATATAAAGAAAAAAAAACGGTACATGAATTTTCAATGCCATAACTTTTGAATTCCTTTATTTACTCATTTAAAAGAAAATATCGAGGAACATCGCGGAGTCTGGAAGTGCAGAGCAGGCATCAAAGATTTAGAGTATTTTACCCAAGTGATAGTCAACGATAGTCACGTAATGAGAGGAGAAAAATGACAAATCCAGGTCGACCAGATCGGAGGAGAATCTCTTGGATGCACAATTTAAGACAATGGTTCGGAAGTAGCACCACATCGCTGTTCAGGGCCGCAGTCAACAAGGTGAAATTAACCTCGATGATCGTCAACCTTCGCAGAAAAGACGACGCTTAAAGAAGAAGATAGTCAACGTCAGAATGATAACGTGACAAAAATAAAAGATGACGAATTTGAAGGTTATTCAACAATATAAAATAAATCAAATCAAATCAGGTACTGGTGTAGGGGACAGTTGTCTTGGCCCCTGATCTCAGGGGGCTAAAACCTGGACAAGACTAATATTGAGCTACTTTCTGCTCATATTAGAAATTGATTGTATGTGTAATAAATTCTAATATCATAGATTTAAATTATTTGTTTCTTCTATATTCACCGTCATTTTGTTTTGTGGATTCATAATTAATTATTTATGCATTTATAATTTATAAATGAACAAAATTTATTTATCTTTGTAACAAAACACTTTATTTAATAACACAATAAAGTCTTGTGTTAAAAAGTGATTATGAAGTCGTTTAATTAAATTATTTGAAGTTGTAAAAAAAAAGTATTTTGTAGATTTGATAATGAAGTGTTTGATCAAATCAAATCAGTTAATTTTATCAACAGACATTATAAAAATAATTTTTAAGGCATCTATTGAGAACAGGTAAAATAATATATTGTGTACAGTATACTACCAGAAACGCTTGAGAGATGGTTCAACATTAGGAAGACATGATACTCTCCAGAATTGATAGTATATTGCCTTCTGAACGTACTTTCACTAATATGAAAGACGTAGATCTCCGAGGAGACCGCGTTCAGCAGATTAATTGCTCTTCCCATCGGTGTCACCAGAGGCAGTTTGTTTCTGGCGGCCGGTAGGTAAAACAATCTATGCTGTCGCTGTCGGAGATTTCTATCAGGGAACAAAAGTCGAACACCCTCCAGCACGGCCGAGTTCTCGAAATATCCCCTGAGTAATCTAAAGAAATAGGTTATGAGATGCCCATCTCTTCGAAGCTGCAAAGAGTTGGCCCCAAGCATTCCCAAAATAAATGCTGTGGGATAAAGCCGCGGATAGCTACCATACTCCCTCGTGTAGATATACCTCAGAATTATTTTCTGAACCCTCTCCAGCATAACGGAATATCTCGCCTCGTGAGGACTACATATCACAGAACCACTTTCGAGTCTGCTCCGAACCTGAAAACTCTGCCGGTCCGGACGATGAAGCTCAATATTCTCAGTGCATAATATCATAGTATACTGGTAAACTTCACTGCATATGAAAAGCAAGGGGGAGTACCACCATCGAGGAATGAACTGACACGTTCTTATGTGTTTACTAATTTGAATAAATGTGTACAAGCAAAAGAATCGAATTCTTCGATTTCGCCTTTGGACCAAAATAACAGATCAAAGCGTATTTTTAAAAGATCAAGGCTTCTATGGTGGTGGTTTCGATGGTTGGTGAAAATAAATATAAAACGTATTTTTCCATTTCTCAGAAAAATAAAAATCCTTCTCTAACGATTCGGGATCAATTAATTTTAATGAGATGTATATCCTATTTCATGACTTAAAATTTGAATGCTTTCGGGGATTACGAAAATTACTGAAATACTCTCTAGTACAATAAATTTTTGAGAAGGATATTTTTGTTAGATCCGTTCCCTTTCTATCGGCTAGGAAATTCAAAGAAAGACACTGTCGGATGGTGTAATGAGAATGAAAAAGAAAGGATCGTTATTTTCGCAAGAAACATCGATATTATTTTTAGACGAGAAGAAAACAATGTAGCAAAAGTAATAGTTATCATGTTTATCTTTCAATTGAGGATCTTCTTCTTCTTCTTTTGATAGATCTGACGATCTGTGACACAGAAATCATATCTCGTCGGATGATGAGATCCAGCTGTCCCTCCATCTCTTCGGCGGTCAATTGAGGATAATTGTGAATAATAAACAATATTGCATTAATCAATATTTCTATACAATGGTGTATTAAACAATAAATAACTAAAAAATAAAGTCTTTTCAAAAATGGGAATCTGACAAATTTTGATCTTTACGTTTATGTAGTAAAAAAAAAATATCATCCATTAGGGATAATTAAAGGCATGTTGATAAAATATATTTAACAAAAAATATTTTTGTGAAAAAGATGAACAAATGCAAACTATCATTTGTTGATTGTTAACTATTATTTTTAATCTGTGGTAGCATGTAATTGGCCTTATTTTAATTATTCTGAATGTTTCTTTTATATATATATGTTATTGATATCGCTGTATGTTACCCTAAATAAATAAATAAATAAATAAATAAATAAATAAACGGATTCTAAAAATAAAACTATTTAAAAATACCTTACATTCATTTTATCCTGATATCCATAATAATAATAACAATAAAATAAAATACGCATGCATCGAATTCACGGGGAAAACATCGATTAAAATAAGTGAAATCTTAAAAAACGTGGCCTTCTTATTGGCTTTCACACCACAAATAATATTGGAACTACATTGAAAAACTCAACAAACAAAAAATAGATATATTAAAAAATAGCGATATATTAAATTATACAAATTAGAAATGTAATGATTGCAATGCTGTATATATATAGGCCAATCAGGGTGTTCTTTTGAAACATGCTTCCGGAACACGTTAGGTCCTTCAGACTGAATAAATCAAACTACCAAATTGGCAAACAACTATTAGACAAAAAACATACCCTAGATCCAAATAACTAATTCCGCTATACATTCATAAAAAAGGGTACACTCTCAACCTATTGAAACAATTAGAAATTAATAAGCATAACAAAAACCCTAATTTAACTTTAATCAATGAACAAACTAACATACTCGTATATTCATATCCACTCCTTAATGTAGTTCCGATATATAATTAGGTTCAAAGAACTCCTGAATCTGCACTGTATTTATTTCACATTTCAGATGCAGAAAAGAAGTATACATATATACATCGATTGAGTCTAAGCACACAGGATGGCGATTTTATTTTATATATATAATACTAAGAATCATTAGTCACCTTGAAATATGTAAAAACATTCGTAAACAATTTGTAAAAACATGTTTTTCTTAGAAACACTTTATTTCGTCCTACCTCAAATAACATATTTTTGTAATTCATACGAATGAAAACGTCAGTTTTCTAGAAGTTTTACTATATTTTATGGGAATGACACGTTTCGTCCTTCTAAGGCATTATCAAATGTTTGATAATGCCTTAGAAGGGCGAAACATGTCAATCCCATAAAATATAATAAAACTTCTAGAAAACTGACGTTTTCATTCGTATTAATTATTATTTAATATGCAGATTTACATCATTGTTCAAGAAACCATAAATAACTTATTTTTGTTTTATATAATATTATTAGTATCCCCTAACTATGTATTCATTGTCATAAAATTTCTTATCGAGCTCCAAGAAACACTTTCAAGTGTTTCTGGACCTACCCAAATAGTTCTTTGTTAAAAATGTATAAAATTACCATATTCTGCTCCACTTACTAGTGTATATAAACTGCAACAAGTTGAAGTTTCGTCACATTTGATAATGCCTTAGAAGGGCGAAACATGTCATTCCCATTAAATATAATAAAACTTCTAGAAAACTAACGTTTTCATTCATATGAATTAAATTTTAAAGCAATCATCAGTAGGGTGACAAACGGTTGTTTACTCAAAAATACAGTTTTTCAATAATGTGAATCTGAGAAATTGATCAGCTATAAAATTAAACAATTTGAAATCTTAATCAATATCACGACTTCAATTAAATTCACGCGTAATTAGGATTAGTAAAATATTGTATACGAAAAGTGTTCATCAATCATATAAAGATCTTACAGAATACATTGAATATGCTATTAATCCACATGATTTAAATATTCATAACTGAATAAGTTCATAATAAATACATATTAACAGAAGTGCGCCAAAGTATCTCGTGAACAAGATTAAATTGTATTGCTTAGAGATTTGACTCGACTTAAATTTGACAAATGCGAATTGACACCTAATCGGATTATGACTCAATTAATTATTATAAGAGCGAAATTAATTTAGAACCAACTAATTTTCTCTGGAGGAGTAGACAGCCTCTGTCCTGACATACATCGTAACACGCACGCTCGTCGATTTTTACGATATCGAATTCGAATACGCCTATTAATAATTGATTTATTTGGTCAGGCCATGTTTTCCTCGGCCGTCCTCGGCTTATTTATTCATTCACACTGCTAGTATGTATATACATATATATATATTTTTAACATTCTTTTCTCATCCATTCATTCCATATATCTAAATCACCCGAGTGATCCTTTTTTTATTTTACTAAGGTGCAATCATCTGTCTTACATTTCTCATTTACTTCGTGACTCGGTGTTCTACCATACAACGTTTTCACCCTCATTCCTCTCAGTGATCTAATTTCTACGCCATTTATCCTATTTCCATCCTTCTTTTGCCAACTCCAAGCTTTACTTCCATTTACAAGTGTTGGTACTAAAACTCTATTAAGTACGGCTATATTTTCTTCAGTGAAGACTTTGAGTACACCATTTATTTTCTTACCAGCACCAACCCTTCTTTCGATGTCTTTCTCCATTTTTCAGTCCCTTGTAAACATGCTTCCCAGATAAAATTCGGTAACCTGCTCAAATTTCTCTCCGTTCGCACTTATATCACAATCTGTCATATTGTACAATCTTTCTTCACAAATACCACCACTTTAAACTTAGGCACTTCATCATAAGGTTACTCTTATTACATGTATTATTGACGTCATTATACGTCAGCATATAGCAAACAGCTGACTGACAAACTATTCATTTAAGTTCCCGCGTTTACACTCTCTAGTTCTTTCGTGCACTTGTTCAAGTGGGGAGAGCAGTCAAACTGCTGAACATGATCGCTTCGGAGATCGATGTCTTTCATATTCGTGAAAGTACGTTCAGAAGACAAATACTCTCGACTTTGGAGAGTATCTTGTATTCCTAATGTCGAACCATCTCTCATGCGTTCCTTCCTGGTATTATATATTATATTTATTATATTTTACCTGTTCTCAATAGATGTCTTAAACTATAATATAAAAAATGTTTGCAATATCTTTTGAGAAAATAAACTGATTTGATTTGAGTTGATAAACTTTTGAAAAAAAAGTATATATTGAACAACCACAAGGACATATCCATGCAATTAAAAACATTTAATTAAAAATTTTAAAGTCATTGAGACCATTAAATTATAAATTATAATTATTAATTAAGAGTTAAAACGCCACTTGTTCCACATTTGAGTTGAATTATCGATTAGTATTCATATTAGTAAAACGTAAAAAAAACTGTAAACATAGTTCGATAATGTCAAGATATAAAATAGAAAAAAAAACTGGAAAATGGAATTCATTAAATTCGTAATATTTAGTATACATTTTCACGTAGGTATATGAAATATTTTTATAAGGATATTTTTTTTAAGAAGAATAACATTTTTTATACTTCGCGTATGCTTCCTCGACTTGTTTCAGAGGTGTATAATTTTCGAAAAATGACAAGAAAACATCTCCAAACTGATAATAACAGTGTTTTAAATATATATTTTTTCAATAATAAAAAATATATGTAAATATATTTTCAATAATAAATAAACAAAACGATGGTTTTTAACTACTTCCACTTTTGTCTTTATTTCGATAGCGTCCGGTTTCGCCAGGTTCAATTCGCTCAGCCTCGGGCGCCAGGACCAGTATGTCGACGCCAGCGAGCTTGGCGAAACCGGTTAACATCGAAATAAAGACAAAAAATTGAAGTCGTTTAAAAACATCGTTTTATTTGTCGGGGTTAAATGCATAACCCATATAAGCGGACTTCGACGCTGAACCAGCATATTTCATGATGAAATATATTACACGAATAACCGAAAACGCCTGACTAAGGACCTACTTATCAAAAATGATGATTTGGGGCCCAGATTTATTCAGTTAGGTCACTAGGTCACTAGAGCAGAACGTCGTGTGAAAATGGAAGCAAAGCATATAAAAGCGGTACATCCGACCGCCATGGACAGTATTCCTTCTTGCGACTCCTAACCGACACGAGTCTACGCCGTCAAGTCTACGTACTCCATCACGAGTACATAATACTGTTAACGTATGATTACTTGTGACCTGCAATAAACGCTGAAACCTCCACTGCTTTTAACTCTCACCACATCCCCCAAATATTTAATTATTATTTAAAATGAACTTCCATCCAGAGATTTCAGTCAAATCATAATTTAATATAAGTTTATTGCTTACACTGAACTTCTACTAGAAAATTACATAAAACAACATTGATATTTTAAATTTGTAAATATTAGGTATTGTGAAATTATATAAATTATTCAAACGAGCAAAAAATACGTTGATATATAACGTTTTAAATCTAATTATAGTTTCGAGTTTAACGTTAACAAATTGATAGATTGTTTTCCATTTATAAAATTTGAAGCATGATTAGCTAGCATAACACAAAGATGTTTGCAAAATCACTTTGTCTTCTAGTAATTAAAAATGTGCCCGAAATAAATTTGATCCGCCCGAGGCGACAGATTATTTAACTTTCACAAAAGAATAAACACAAGTACGCAATAAAGTGGGTGTTAATCGGCGCCGGGGGCAATTATTGCGACAGAGGTATTTAGTTTCTCTACGGAGCGGTCCGGCTCAGTGCCTCGAATAAAAGAAAAATAATCCGAGCCATTGGGGCGTGGTTCTTAATAATAATTCAGCTCTAAGTCATACTTAACCCTTCATTGCAAGATTTGATTTTTTGAAAATAATTCAGCTCTAAGTCATACTTTTATTACAAGATTTGAAAATTCTGCAATAACAAAGCTCACCAAGATATGGCAAAACAAAAATATCTCCAAGATAAGACTGGTTTAAACCCTTGTTTTCTCCGTATTCCTTTATGGTTGAGAGTCTTGGACTATGCGAACATCGGAGAGGTCCAAAATTGATTCCTTCAAAATGTGGTGCTGGCGACGAATGCTGCGTATACCCTGGACGGTAGTAAGAACAAACTAGTCAATCATCGACAAGCTGGGTATCTAGGCAAGACTCTAGCGGGTGTGCTCTCGGAGAGTGTTGAAATATTTTGGACACATAGCCCGGAGAGATCAGGCAAACAAGTGGGGGTAAGGCGATCATAATGACGACAATCGAGCCGCTGGTCCGATCAAATCAGGGATCTGAAGACAGGAGGGAATGGCGTGTCATGTTCAATAGTTGACAGGATGGACACGCCCCTGAGAAGAAGATTGCAAAATACAATTTCCTTCGCTAGTTTTAGTTAATCCAAGGGATTGCTTTAAAGCACAGTGTAACATTTTTGCTGGTTTATGGGATGCCACTTGGACCTTTAATGTGGTAGTTTCCCGTTACTTTCAACATGTGTACCAAATTACTGTATACAACTTTATAGCAATTGATTCTTATGACATGATAGTAGCCATTTTATCGCCAGATAAAATATTAATAAAAATATAGAATTTGTTTATTTACATAAATACAAATTTGTGTGTAGCAGTTTAACTAGGTATCTAAATTTGATAATGTTATTATTACCCACAATAAATGATGTAACGTGATACAAATATTCACACGGCAATGTAGTTTTTATTTATTTATTAAAAAAAAACATTTTATTAAACTGAAAATTTGTCTAATATACTGGCAGTAATCGAAACAGGTTAACCATCAACCAAATATCAAAGTAATTTTTATTTATTTATTATTAATTATATAAACTAGCGCCACTAGTGATGGCTTGTGTAATAGGTAGATTGTAGCGTACAATTAGAATATTCAAGCAATTAAAATATTATTTACAAGTATGAGTAGATTTTTCGGATTTTAGAAATTTTGGTACAACATGCAATGAAGGGTTAATTCACGCTTATCTTAAATTTAGGGGGGGCGGGATTCAAATCCGAGCTAGGGGTGAAATAGGCTTTGTTAGTCCCGCCGCGCGGCGCAGCGGTAGAATTCCTTTGGCCTTTTTGGGGCTTTCATCACTAGCCCCGGGTGTCTGTTGGGCCCCGGCCACCCCCTGCCCATCGCAGATTGGCCCGAGATTATTTTACAAATTCTACAACATTTACTCTTTCTAACCTAACCTAGCCTTCCTTGCAACATCGGAAATTCCCTCTGTTCCATCAAAGGATTTGAGGGCCGCTTTTTAAACATCTCTGCTTTGCGAGCAAAAGGGATGAATTATGACTACGGAAACAAGAATATTGCAAGCATTTCGCCGGTTTAACGAGAATAAATCCGATGTATGTTTAATATAACATGAACACATAACATTATCTAGCCACATATTAAGTAACGTAGTTGTATACTCACATATTAAGTAACTTATTGAATCTCCATAGATGGCGTTAGTATGTAGATTATATATAGAGTAACCTTAAAAAGATTAACATATGTAATCAAAATCTTCATAGATGGCACATTGAAACTGACATGTGAAATCTGGCATAGGACTTTAATATATATACAACTTCCAAAAATTTATCAGACATGGTCATAAATAAAGGTGGAATGGGGAATGTTGTAATTACATAAAGCGTGCGCTTAACCCAACCAATGACAGGTCATAAGTCCTGTAAACACCTTGATCAACCATATTCAGTTTCCAATTTGCATCTTCGTCTCTATTGAGATACAATTAAATCATGAACTTATTGAACGCTAAGGCATTAACACTGTGGAATTCCATAGCAATATACTTAGAGGAAATTGAAAATAATAATAATTGTATCTCAATAGAGATGAGGACTTTAATATATATACAACTTCCAAAAATTTATCAGACATGGTCATAAATAAAGGTGGAATGGGGAATGTTGTAATTACATAAAGCGTGCGCTTAACCCAACCAATGACAGGTCATAAGTCCTGTAAACACCTTGATCAACCATATTCAGTTTCCAATTTGCATCTTCGTCTCTATTGAGATACAATTAAATCATGAACTTATTGAACGCTAAGGCATTAACACTGTGGAATTCCATAGCAATATACTTAGAGGAAATTGAAAATAATAATAATTGTATCTCAATAGAGATGAAGATGCAAATTGGAAACAGAATATGGTGATCGAGGTGTTTACAGGACATATGACCTGTCATTGGTTGGGTTGAGCGCACGCTTTATGTAATACAACATTCCCCATTCCACCTCTCTTACGACCACCATGTCTGACAAATTTTTGAAAGTTGTATATATGTTAATATGTAACACCAAACTTCACATGTTAGTTTCAATCAACACACTAGCGCCATCTATGAAGATGGATTTTTAAGCATAAAGCTGAAGATCTTTTTATTAACGCAATGTGAAAGGCTACCGCCATTAACGTATTGCTAGATATCGCCTGGAGATGTCAATAAGAAAATAATATTGTTTAATCCACTAATTATTAAACAAATATTAAAAAACAGGACATGTTTCGGATGATACCTCCATCTTCAGGTGTTAAAATATAAATTACACCTGTAAATGGAGGTATCCTACGAAACATGTCGTGTTTTTTAATATTATCAAATTAAACTTAAATATTAGTTTATTTTGTTATTGTATGTATTGTAATCATTTTCCCATATTTCGAATAACTTTTATGGGAGGGGGGCGTTGAACGTTTATTTTTCTTGTAAAGGGGGCGGTGGCTCAGAAAAGATTGGAAACCTATGGTTTAGAAGGATATGTGTTAATTTGACATAATTTTGTTTATTTATCTTTTTCTTTTTATATACTTTGTATATACAACACTTATATTAACAATTTTGTTCGTTTACTTAGTTTGTTAGTTTGATATAATTTTGTTAATTTAGTTTATGTGTATGCTGTAGAGACGCGGGCTAACAGTGCACGAACCAAGGGTCTGCTAAGAACATCTGAGATGAAGGTCTTAAGATCCATTACTGGAAAAACTCTACAAGATCGTGTCCGTAATGCAGACATAAGAATAAATAAAAACTTGCGAAATGGAGGATATTGTTCGGTGTAGAAGATCTTAAATATGGCCGAGCCATAGAGGGATCCCTCCGCTTACCCGAAGCTGTTATAGGAGCAGCGTCGCCTTTCGTGCACTCCCTAGGCCCGTCCCCCGTCCATGCGGAACTCACGTTAATAAATAATAATAATAATTCATGTATGTTTGCAACCAAGGGGGACACAGAGCACATTTAATCTACGCTACTCTCCCTCGATGTCACACATAGCAATACAACAGCAAAAGAAAGGAACCATGTAGCCAGAACCTGGAGGAACCATGTAGCCAGAATTGATAGTGACAGACTCGAATTTACAGACGCCTACGAAATCCCCTCTGGAAGCCGCACACCTGGAATACCGCCTGAGAGATGGAGAGACAACTGGACCTGATCATCCCAGGAGACATGATTTCTGTGCCACAGATCGAAAGAACTATTAAAACAAGTTGTAAAAAATGTTTGTTTGTTAGTTTGACATAATTTTAAATATCAAATCACACTCCGAAAAAAATAAAAATATCGATAACTAACCATCACGCCATTTCCCCGGAGGGCTAGGCAGAGAGGATGGATCCCCACAATGCCCTGTCCTGGCGTACATCTCGGGCTTCCTCTACATTCATACATCGTACCATGCACGCACGTCGATTATTTCGACTTGCCGCCTTTTAGTAATTGATTAATTTGGTCATGCTATGTTTTCCTCGGTCGTCCTCGGCTTCTTTTCCCACTCACGCTGCTTGTGTACAACTTTTTAACCATTCTACTCTCATCCATTTGTTCCATATGTCCAAACCATCTCGGGGATCCTTTTTTAATTTTATTCATGATGCAGTCATCTGCCTTACATTACTCTCTTATTTCAGCGTTCGGTATTCTATCATACAACGTTTTCCCGCACATTCTTCTTAGTGATCTCATTTCTACGGCGTTTATCTTGCTTTCATCCTTCTTTTGCCAGCTCCAAGCTTCACTTTCATACATGATTATATATCGATTGTGCCCCATTATAAGAATGGAACATTTTAAGTGTGCGCACCCACCGTAAAAGCAAATAGCGTTGTAGACACTTAAAATCCTGAAAATCACACGGAGCTTACGCATATCTAATGTTATGTTGTTATAATTTGGCATCAAAGAACATAAAGTATATTAAGCGCGTGAAATTAAACAAGGACAACAATTACGGCAGTGCCTTCAAGAGCTTTAAAGCTATCTTTACGATTGCGGTGGCTAATGTTATAATGGTGAAATACGACTCGTGATAATATTATATCAGCGCTGCGAGATTATACGAGCCTTAATTATAATCGTATACACTAGTGCCGAGCAGGTACGTAATCTATATGCGTATTATGGATATAAAATATAATATATTCGATATTAATACATAATTGAAATTAGGTAATCCATTGTTTTGGCTGAAGCACTATGAAACATCAACATTGTTTAATGTTTTAATTGTGAAACACTGTATTACAATTAATTAATTATTTTTACGTAGAATAATTACAATTTATTAATTATTTTTCACACGTTTTACAAACAAACCATAACGCCGTTTCCCCGCAGGAGTAGGCAGAGAGAATGGACCGCCACACTACTCTATCCTGGCAAACCTCTCTAGCTTCCTCCACATTCATACAACGAGTCATACACGCACGTCGATTCCTCAGACTTCTAACATGACCAACCTTTAAAATTGGATTAATTTGGTCATGCCATATTTTCCTCGGTCTGCCTCGACTCCGTACCCCTTTTACATCATTCACGTATACTTTCTTAACCATTCTTTCTCCATTCATGCGTTCCATATGTCCGAACCAACGCAGTGATCCTTTCATAATTTTGTTCATAATACCTTCTTCCGCTCTACATTCCTTTCTTATATCAGCATTTGAGATTCTGTCGTATATCGTTCTAGCACACATACGCCTTAGGGATCTCATCTCTACCGCATTTATTCTGCTTTCATCCTTCTTCTGCCAGTTCCATGCTTCGCCTCCATACATTAGTGATGGGACCAGAACTCCATTGTGAACGACCGTTTTCGCTTTCATTGATTTCATTGATTACACGTATGACTATTTATGAATTATTTTTTATGAGATTATCGCGACAATTGTTTCGCCAATCTATGTTGGCATCATCAGGTATTCCTGTCGTTCGGAAGAATTTGTATCTTAAGGAAGTATGTTAACAGAGTACAGTCGAGTGGAGGGGGATATTGAAAGAAGTGTTGGAACAGGCAACAAAATGAATGGTGCACTTAATGTTGTCATCGCAAACAAAAGCCTATCAAAAAAAGCTTAGATGGCAATGCAAAATAGGGATTGAAACAAAAAAAACGTATGTTTTATAAACTCAATATTTCTTCTGTTTGAATTAATTTGTAAAAGCATTTACTACCGCGGGTAAGCACTATTTTATTAAGAATGAATTTAGTTTAAAATGCTAATCGGGTAAGGAAATTAGGTCTACTCTATGGTTCATACGAATAAGCCCTACCGGGCCACGGAAATTTTATCGCCAGGCATTCTGGGGCGGGGCGAGGAGATCGAGGGTGTTAGGGGGAGGGGCGAAGGTCGGGGGAGCGCAACGTGAAACGTGAAGGTGGACCGAGACCCTTGAGTGTTCCTTTACGGTGTTCCGAGTTATTCATCTACAAGACGTAAGTGCGGGACGGTATTAGAACACCCTCAGACATGGCCCGTTCAAACACGGAGGGAGTTTGTGAATAAACAAACATAGAATTTCACACGTAAATTAATACTACTGATTTACGATAAAAGCATAATGAATTGGCTCTGACTTAATAATCACCTCAAGTTTCTTAGAGTAGTAGAAATGCGAGCCTCACGCTCCATCACAGGCAGAACTCTTAGAGATCGGATCAGAAATGAGACGATAAGGTTTGTTTGTGGTGTTAAGGACATAGTAAGATGGGGAAGAAGCATAAAGCGCTTTTAGAGAGATCATGTGAACTATTGAGGAATCGCCAAAAATATTAAAGTAGAAAACCCCAGCAACAAGAGATTACCAGGAAGGCTGCTGAAGAGATGGAGAGATGGCTGTACATCATCATCCCAGGACAGCTCACCGTCATAAACAGATGATACGACCTAAACCAAGAAGAAGAAGAAGAGTGCAGTGTATTTATCACATTTAAATATTAAAAATTTAACCATAAAAAATGATGACATTGTGAAATGGAGAAGAAGAGAAGACGAATTTAGAGAGACCACGCTGAAAGGGTGGAGCCAGGGAGGATTCCCAAGATATTGATGTACGAGACTCCATTGGATCGTCAACCACCAGGATTACCATAAAAAAAGGAGAGAAATTTGGACGTTTTCATCACAAGACCAAAAATAATATGCTGTCTTAACAGATCGCAAGATCTATAAATAAACACTAGAAAATAACGAAAACGTGGTATTTGTGACAAAAACGTAGTTGACATAGTATATAAACCCATATTTAAATTATTTTATTTTTACTAAGAACTTTTATTTTAAGTATTATAAGAAAAAATATAAATGGATCATTGCGGTGGTTTGGACGTATGGAACGCATGGATGATGAAATATTGATTTAGAAAGTGTGGATTACGGAGTCGATGAATACCGAGAAAAACACTGCTTGACCAAATTCATCAAATATATTTGAAGGGCATATTTGAAGTCGAAAGAACCGATGAAGTACGCGTTTGACTCGCTGTATGAATTTAAAGGTAGCTAGAGAGGAGTCTCAGGATCGAGTAGTGTGGCTATCCATCTCTCTGCCTACCGATTGGCGAAAACGGCGTGATGGTTTATTGTTGTCATAAATTTAATCACCAAATTATAAAAGGTTTATATAATTAAGAAATCGTGTTGCCTTATTTCTGACATCACTCGGGTATGAAGGTTTCAAAGGCTTGTAATTTACGTCATGTTGGCTGATTTACCCACAAACCTTCCACCCGAGCCGAGTGCCCTGTGCGCTATATACCGCCTGACATTACCCTACACCCCGGTCCTCGTGGGGGCAGACGCCGGCAGGGGAGCAGTTCTCGCGGGAGCAGAGTCAAGTGTCGCGCTAGACTGTAATTAGAGCAACAAACCAAGTGCCCTTCTATGAGAATCTCTCTCCGCCACCTTGTACAGTATACGAGTATTGTATAAAATCAAGGCACGACACATACATTATAATAACACTGGATTTTTTCAAAAGAAAACACTGTTTAATTATCCACTATACTATATTTATAGACTACACAACATGTTTCGGAGTTACCTCCATCTTCAGTGTTAATTTATGAATGTTTTAAAATCAAGTATTTTCCATAAATTATAATTTGTTTACTATTCATGTACTAAATTATTAAGTTGTCAGATTCAATTAAAAAACGATTAGTCCAGATAACATTTAATGTCAAATATAGCTTTCCATTATATTGTATTGTATTATTTCCATTGTATTGTATTGTATTATATATAAATGTGGGTTTTCCTCCAATGTAATTTGGTACCGGTAATTTAGATTTTAGTCACAATATTTTGTTTATATATAATAAGTATTTCTTGTTTTAATTTTAGTCGTATATTTACACATGAAGATAGAGGTAACTCCGAAACATGCTGTGTAGTCTATAAATATAGTATAGTGGAATATTAAACAGTGTTTTTTTTTTTAATCCAGTGTAATTACAATGGAATTCCACGTGTTAACGCCTTTACTTTCAAGAAACATATATTTAACTATTTATTTTAACACTTTTTCAAACTTATCATTAGTGTTAGAGGTCAAAAGTCGTCCAGAACGAGCAAATCTTCAACGGTCTCCCGACCGTCTGTAAATGTTTTGTTTGGTACAAAGTGGATGATGATGATGATTTGTATAGCGCCATTTTTGGGAGAGATTCACTTCAAGAGCGCTCTTCGTCCAAAAACTTCTCTTAAAAATAAAAGTTTTAAGGGAGCTTTTGAACACTCCTTCTAGGGCAGCCTGTTCCACGCCGTCGGTCCCGCGATCCGCGAAGTTTGAAGCTCCATGGCGCCGCGGGATAAGAAGTTTGAGTGTTGCTTCTTCCTTCGAGGATCGGAGAGTTGACTGCCGAGGGTTCAGATCGATTAGCTTGCAAAGTTCTGTGAGGTAGTGGGCTGCTTGTCCATGTAAGGCTTTGTGAACAAGTATACATAGTTTATATTCGATTCGCTCAGGTAACCTTAGCCAGTGAAGTCGATAAAGCACTGAGGTTAAATGTGTGAATTTTGATGCACTAAAAATTAATCGTGCTGCAGCATTCATTATGCATTGCAGTCTATTCAGTTGATTCTTTGGTGTTCCGGCATATAGTGAGTTGCAGTAGTCAACTCGTGTGATGACAAATGAATTTATAAGGGTTTTAATGGCATAAGAAGGTAGACATTTACGGATATGTTTTATCTGCCTTAATCCAAAGAAACTTGTTTTGTGGACGTGATTGATTTGTTGGGAAATACATAAATTACTATTAAAATTTACTCCAAGAAGCTTGATGTTTTTGGATGAGATTATAGAAGTATTTGACGTTGGAAGAGAGAGCGAATCTTGAATTAACAGGTGGCCTCTTTTGGCGGTTGCCGCCCATAGAAACTCCGATTTTTCTGGATTTAAAGAGAGCTTATTTGAGGACATCAATGTTCCGATTTGTTCGATGCACTTAGCTTCTTTATTTGTGAGGCTAGCGGTTTCATCAGACTTACAGCAAAAATATGTCGTAGGCTTGAGTTTTTTGGTAAAACTGATTCACCATATAAGCCTTTTCTAACATTCACAATGAACTTGCACACGAAAATCCTTTGGAAATACAAAATTTACACTTTTTGTTCAATATTTTTATTGTAAAAATCGTGACGCCCAACCGAGGTGGACTAATTCAACCAGCTTCTGTAAACAAACTGGCTTACAGATCGCATTCATTTTTGACACAGTTATTACGGAAAGTCCTACAAGTTAATCTAAAAATAATGACAATATAGCTCTTGGTCCATTGGGTTGGCATCGCCTTATTTGGTTTTCCCCATCCATTATAGCTGCAAAGGTCCGGAATCAAACAAAACAGTTTTTCGTCGGTAATCGATTCCATGAATATTTTTTATTTATTTTATATTTTTATGGGGAAAACCGAATAAGGCGATGCCAACCTAATGGACCAAGAACTAAAACATGTTATATTTAAATTCAGTAATAATAAAAACAAAACAACCAATTTTTCAATCGTAATATAAAAATATGTCATCTTTTATAAAATTTGAAATCCATTGTATTGAACACGAATCTTCTTGATTAATTGTAATATCAATATTTAAATTCAGTAAATAGGTTAGTCATGTCAGAAGCCGGAAGAATCGACGTGCGTGTATGACTCGATGTATGAATGTGGAGGAAGCTAGAGAGGTGTGCCAGCATAGAGTAGTGTGGCGGCCCATTCTCTCTGCCTACCCCTGCGGGGAAACGGCGTGATGGTTTGTTGTTGTTGTTGTTGTTGTGTACATAATTATTTGAAGGTAATTTTTGTATAGAATCATGTTTACCACCCCTGATCTGTATGTATATAAAGGACTCAGTTTGCAATATTGTCACCAGTCTGTCAAGCCTGGCGAAACCGGTCGCTGTCGAAATAAATACAAAAGTAGAAGTAGTTAAAAAAATCGTTTTATTTAATTAAAATTAGTTTTATTATGTTTCGCCTTTCTAAGGCATTATGAAATGTCAGATATTTGATGCCGTAAAAATACGAAATATGTCATTCCCATAAATAGAACTTCTAGATAACAGACGTTTTGATTATTTGATAAGAGAATTTTAATATACATACTAAAACACTCTCACTGTCTTTTAAAGCTTTAGGATAGGGTTTGTAAAACTTTTCGAGAATTAAGTTTGTTGAGTTAGGTTCTGTGCATGTAAGCTCTAAATAAGGGGGTACTAGATTAGTTGATAATGCATGAGTTATTCAATTAATCAAAAAATACAATAAAATGAAAGTTTTTGGAACAAACACGTGGAGTATATAAAATCCTTTTATGAATTAAAACATTGTTTATTCCACTTTTGAAATTTTCAAAAGTGGAAAAACAGTGTTTTAATTCATAAAAATTCTTCATTATGGAATTCCACAGTGCCGCTTTAAGTTTACCTTTAAATCTTTTTTTAAAAACTGCGAATCTATAGTTTTCTGATATAAAATAAACTACCTCAATTGACCTGTCACTTGCATACATAAACTCTCGCTCAACGGTATCGAAATAAATTCGTTCAACCTCCACAAAATCGAAATTAATTAAAACCAAAAACGACTGTCATTTTAAATATACAACTAAAAATTAAACACAGAAAAACTAGCATGCATATTGGAAATCACAAAATTTCAATCAGCTTTTATAAATTTTGACAGTATGTTTTTAATGATGTAGAGAATGTGCAATGCATTTGATGGATTTAATTAGTTTTGTCAATCAAAAATAACCTTTCAATTAATTTCAAATTTCACATAAAACGATTTGTTTCATTCACCAAGTTTTAGATTGATTTATTATTTCATTAAAAACGAAATCGGAAAAGGATTAAATGATACACTTGTCTTTACTTACGTCATAACTTCTCTCTGAATTTAGCCTAATCTATCACAGCCGACCTTTATAATTTGAATTATATTTTGAAAACATTGTATTATATTTTAACTGTTAAAATTTAAAACACTGTTTTGATATCACAATTTTTACAATTCACAGTTGTTACACATGATGATGCAAACATCGTTTGGAGAAACAGCTGTCGCGACACTCAAAAAGTTAATATTTAAAACTGTGATATCAAATTAACTCAATGAACAGATTGGAAGCATTTGAAATGTGGCTTCATCGCCAAATGCTCAGAGTTCCCTGGACAGACATGGTTACCAATACCGAAGTCCTGAGGCGAGCTAGAGTTGACAGGGAACTGTTGTCAACTATTAAGGTTCGAAAGATCTCACATCTGGGTCATATAATGCGTGGGAAAAAGTACCACAGTCTCCAACTGATATTGGGAGGGGGGGGGGGGGGAATTGAGGGACGCCGAGGGCCCGGAAGGAGACAAATGTCCTGGCTGCGAAACGTGAGGGAGTGGACCGGCATCCAAAGTGTGGAGGAGCTGTTCCGAAGCTGTAAAGAATCTAAAACAGGCGAGATTGTTCGATAATGATTAGAAACATTTTTAATAAAAATTATTATCCGAAACAAAATTTTACTCGTCCGATAAGCCTGAAAATTATATTTCACGTCATTATAAAAACGTAAAAATATATATCCGTGATGGCGCCGTAAAAAAATTGGAGCATTTAAAATGCAAATTGAATATACGTTCTACGGAGGGACACTAATGAGTGCCAAACACGAAAGACATTAAAAAACATTTTGCCTCCTCTGTTTTCCGGGCAACGCGATTTACCTCCCGTCGTTTCGCCAATGGTCCGTCGTCGTATTGGGATTCATCCCGCGTAGCCTCTGGCAATCATTGTGTCGCTAACGGCGTGTCCGTAATGATTTTAGTTCAATTAATGTTCCCATAATTATCGCCTGTTGTTCACTTTGGCGCTGATTAATTCATAATTTGGCTGCAAACGTCGCATTGAAAATATCAGCACGTATACATTAAATTCATCGTACCAATGAAAAGTTACGCAGGAAAATTGTTTCAAGAATTTTCACGTATTCTTGCGCACCAGGTACATTTTTTTTCATTTGTTGTATTATAATAATAATAATAAATGGGATGATTTATAGAGCGCCATTTTTATGAATTAATAATCGCAAGGGCGCTGTACCTCCATTTTATGAACTAGTTTAATGTAAACATTTTAGTTAAAATGAACATTTTGGTTCAGAATAAACATTTTGTTAAAAATATAAAAATTGTTTTAAATAAACATTTTGTTAAATATTAACATTTTTGTAAAAATAAACATTTTTGTAAAAATAAACATTCAGTTGAAAATAAACATTTTTGCTAAAAATAAACATTTTGTCAAAATAAACATTTTTGTAAAAAATTAAACATTTTAGTATGGGGGCTGCACCTGATTCAGTCGATCAACATTTGCACCAGGATAGGACAGTTTGGACAGGTGTGTTTTGAGCCTCGATCTAAGCTCTGACGGATTATTAATGCACTTTAAGTGTGCAGGGAGAGCGTTCCAGGCCGAGGGGCCAGCTACAGCAAAGGCCCGGTCGCCGAAATTTGTGCGAGGATAACGCTTCTGTACGTATAATCTACCCATCGCAGAAGACCTTGCTGATGGCAATGTAGACTGCCACGCATTCAGTTTCTCGGTGATGCAGAGTTCACTAACTTGTAACTCTCCTATTGGAGGTTTGACAACATCATGGCTATTTCTACACTTGATATAGCAGATCTAATTAGGGACGTTGCAATTGAACCATTGTTGCTTTTCTAAACAGGACTTTCTTCGTTTTCCGTTAATTTTACCTTAGATAATCAGCTGAAGCACCTTATATTTATCATTTCTCTTATATACAGCTATTTAATATATGATATAAACATATTATACATAATTGAGTATCATCTTGAACAAATCTGGAACAAGTGGGCGATATATTAAGGAAAATAATAAAAATTATTTCTTCATTATTGTATCATTGTACAATATTTATTTATTTTTTTGCTATTTTTTACGACAACCGTCGCGCCAACCGATTTTGGCATCATCAGGTGTTACAATAATTGATGCCAACATCGCATCGATTGGCAAAACAGCTGTCGCGAAAAAAAAAGTTATACCAGAACTGCGTTTTAAATTTCAACGGATAAATGGACTATTTTATTTAGGAAAAATCTAGAGCAACTGCATGAATTTACGCATTTCGGAAGTACGAGTATGTTTATAAAGAATTGTGGAATTGAAAAGGGTATTGAAAGAAGGTTTGTGGCAGGCAATTAAGTGATTGGTACACTAAGTGTTGTCATCGCGAACAAAAGGTAAGATTGCAGTCCACAATTAAGTTTTTGTAATGACCCTTATTTATTGAAGTGAGGTGTGGAACTGGAAGAAGGCATGGTTTAAAGTAGAAGAAATGAGATCTTTTAGACGAATGTGTAATATATCTGTAAATGAAAAATTGTCAAATGCAAATATGAAAAGTGAATGCAGTGTGAATGAAAGTGTTATGAACAAAATAATGAAAGGATTATCATGGAAATAATGTATGGAGTCAGAATGGTAAAGACAATATAGTTAAACGAAGTAAGCGGGATTTTGTAATACTTTTGATTGTATTATATAGCGAGTTTTGGAGAGTGAAAATCAAATAACATCACACTGTCACAAAAAATCACACTGTAGAAATTGTGTTTGCTGAGGTCTCCAAATCAACTGGAATAAAAATATTGATGGTTTAATCAATCGCTCAATTGCAACCGGCTGCCTCCGGGATGCTGAAATAATATGGGCACCTTCCACCTGCGTAGTTTGTCCAAACAAATAAGATTATTTATAATGTATAGGATGGCGGAGTCCTAATAGCTTGACAATAGAATGACGCTGTTGCATGCGTATAATATTACAATAATCTAACACAAATAAGAAATAGGATGACTTGTGTTATGGTAATACATAATATGCATTATAATAGTACCGTAATATTACATACAAAAAATTCGAGAATTGAAAAACTTTAAATGTATGAAATACCATTTTATTTAACTGTAATTAGGATACGGTCACACCAGAGTGCCAAGGAAAGAGTCAAGACACTGTTCGCTTGTGATCACGCCCTGTGGCGCTAGTTGATTGTAAGACCTGACGATGTCCTGTGTGATGTAGGTCTATTTGTCCCTGATAATTACCTTCGTCAAAGACAACAGATTGTTTTATTTGCCACGCTGCAGAACCAACCTGCCAACGTTTATGCCTGTGGGTAGGGCAATATTATTGCTTAATCGGGTCGCCTCGGAGGTCGACATATTTCGTGATGGTGGGAGTTGCTTCAGGGATGCAATATCAATGTTATGATTATTTCTTACTCTTAAGTTAAATTTTTTTAAATGCTTCTCTTCTTATAATGTAATTGCAAACGATCTGGAATTTTATGTCTCTAATGTTTGTGATTTTTATCAAAATAAAAATAAATAAAGAAAGATGCTAACATCGGTTAGCGAAAAAACAGCTGTCGCGACTAAATATAATCAATTGTGATATTCATAACATATTTTATTTATTTAAACAGTTAATAATGTTGAAATATCAAAGTGTTTCCGCCAAAACAATGGATTATCCAAAAATTGTTCAATTACAATGGACATATTTTTTAAAGAAAATTTCAAGTTATAAGTGCATTTGAAATAATTCTAATAAAAAAACAAGGTTGTAAGCATATCTATTACGTACAGATAACAGTATAATACAGCGAAATCCAAAGCATATCCTAACATTTTTTTAATGTATGAGTATATCCGAGTAGATAAGGACTTTAACATTCGTTTTACGGTGATTAGTTCATCCTTTACCAGCGGTGCTGGATTCCAGTTAATAATGTTTATTAAAATTAATATTATATACAGAAAAATCTATAAAGTTTATGATTGTAATAACCTATAAAAATGGTTTTATTATGAAACGAAGATAAACATATATATCCTGAACGTGCATCATTTGTAACAGGAGTAAACTCGCGCGTCACTGGTCAATCGGAATTTATTACTGTGCGGCGAATGTTAGCATCATCGCGCAGGCAACAGTGAAAATGTGAGCATCATACAGAGATGGTAAAAATATGCCATGTATCCGGTATGGCAGTTGTCGCGCATACCGATCTCTATATTCATAATGGTCCCGAAGAAGCTTTAAAGTAGATAAAAAAGGGTCCTCATTTCCTGTGTTTGGTATTACCATTCTCTCCCGTTACGTCACCCCAAGCGCGCGTTTCGCTGAAAGACGAGAACAGAATCTCGGACGAATCTACGCCTTATTCCTTTGTAAGATCATTTTTCTTGAGAAATTTTCTTTTTCTGTTAGAAATAGATGTAAATTAATATAGACTAGTTGCAACACGTGAAATATTCAAGGAAGCAAAGATTTTCTACCCTTCAAAAAATTGGTTCACTGTGCACAATCACAATAAATAATAAGTTGTAACTTTTTAAGTAAACATTTTTTTCCAAACACGTTAAAATTTCACATATGACAAAACCAAATTGTTCTCCTTTTGTTTTTACACTTCTTTCATACAACAATAATAGAAACAAAATTCAAAGAAGTATTCCTATCTCGCTTTCATGTATTTAAAATATTCTAGTATTCATTCTTCATGAAATCCGGGTTTTTGCCTATTAATTATATTATCTATATAACTAACTAACTAAGTAACAATCACGACGTCTCCTCGAAGGGGTAGGCAGGAAGAATGGACCGCCACACTGTTCTGTCCTGACATACTTCTTTCGATTACTGTACATTCATACATCTTGTCATGCACGCACGTCGGTTTCTCCGACTACTCAGGTGACCGACAATTAAAATTTTATTCATTTGATCGTGCCACGTTTTTCTTGGCCTTCTTCTATTTCTACCTCCGTACACGTCGTTTATATTGTTCATCTTCTATACCTTCTTCAACATTCTCTCTTCACTCTTTCTTTCCATGTGTCCAAACCATCTATGATCTATATAATTTTTCTTAATGGAATGAAAACATTTAGTAACAGTTTACAGTGCAAACGGTTCAGTTTAAACTCTATAATACACAGAGTATCCACACATTCGTCTAAGATATCTCATTTCTACTGTATTTATTCTACTTATATACTTCTTTTGCCAGTTCCATGCTTCGCTTACATATATTAGGATCGGTAGAAGAACACCATTGTGCACTGCCATTCTTGCTTTTTTGGATAGGTTTTTGTTTGCGATGACAACTTTAAGTGCACATTCACATTGTTTTCTGCCCCAACCCTTCTTTCAATATCCCTCTCCACTCGCCAATATTTTGTAAACATACTACCTAAATACCCGAACTCATCTACTTGCTCCAAATTTTCACCATTCACGCTTATGTTGCAGACTGTAATTTTTTCGTATTTTTCAAAAACCTTGGATTTATTAACAGGATACGAAAAATGATAAAATATTCAACAACAGGAACACGTTTATATTTTTCTATTATTAAATTCACTTTATAATCTGGAAATGATCATAAATAGATAAACCATAAAAAATGATTTTTATGAGAAAAAGAATTGGCAAACAATGACTCATTCAACTTTCATATGATATGGCAATTCTGGGTATAAATACACAAATAATAGGCTTTACGTTGGGTTAAAGACAAACCAAGAGAGGTAGATTACTATCTCTGTAGACAAAGAGGGTATGCAAAGGAGACCGGGAGGGGTGCAGGGGTGCCGGGGAGGGATAATGGGGGGTTGAGAATGGAGTGAATGATTTGGTGGGTTCCGGATCGTGCTATTGAGGGGGATCCCCGGAGACCTCCGAGGGTAAAATCATTTAAGACCGAAAATTCACTTCCATAAAATCTGTGAGCAGGCACTCGCGGTACCCTGTATCAGCTGTGTTTTAAAAGAAAGGATCAAAATCCCTAATCTTTTCTCAAAGATTACGGATGAGAGCCGAATTCATTGATAATAAAACACGTATTTACAGACAGAAATATATTGCGTGTTCGCCTTCTTTTTTTAATAGATCTTTTCATTTAATTTATTTGAATAGAAGTCACAAACATTACGGACATATAATTCCAAATCGTTTGCAATTACATAATAAGAATTTATAAGAGAAGCAAAAAGTATACTTAAACGATGTGAAAAAAGTACGGAGTCGAGGTAGACCGAGGAAAATATGTCATGACCAAGTTAATCATATTTTAAAGTTTGGTCATGTCAGAAGCCGGTAGAATCGACGTGCGTGTATGACTCGCTGTATGAATGTGGAGGAAGCTAGAGAGGTATGTCAGTATAGAGTAGTGTGGCGGTCCATTTTCTCTGCCCCCCCCTTCGGGGAATCGGCGTGATGGTTTGTTGTTGTTGTTGTATAAAAGAAGCATAAAAAACATTAAGATTAAGGAAATATAAATAATCATAACATTGATATTTCATCCCTGAGGCAACACACACTATCACAAAATATGTTGACCTCCGAGGTGACCCGATTAAGCAATAAGATTGCCCTACCCACAAGCATAACCATTGGCAGGTTGGTTCTGTAGCGCAGCAAATAAAACAATCTGCGCTGTCTTTGACGAAGGTAATTATCCGGGACAATAAGACCTACATCACTCAGGACATCCGAGTTTTTTATATGGGCCAATCAGCTGAAAGAAGTGAACTCCCAAGTGGATATTCCTTCTTCTCTCCAATGATTGGTAGATGAGCATACCTAGCAAGAATTCAGTCGGAAAGAATCACGGATAATAACCGCGCTCCCTGACGTAAAGAAAGCGCAGAATTTTTTTCTGCACTCGCTCCACCATCAGAGAATATCGGATGCCAGGCGGTGACCAAATACTGGAATTATATTCCAGCCGACTTCTTACCAGGGAATTATACTTTAACATGTTTTTTCTTTACCATTTTTTCTTCATTCATTCTTTCCATGTGTCCAAACCGTCTTAATGATCCTTTCATTATTTTGTTAATAACACCATCATTCGTACCGCATTTACTTTTTATATTTTCATGCGACACTATCATACACAGATTATCCACACATTTGTCTAAGAGATCTCATTTCTACTGCATTTATTCTACTTTCATCCTGTTTTTGCCAGTTACATGCTTCACTTCCATACATAAGATTCGGTACAAGAACACCATTGTGCACTGCCATTTTAGCTTTTTGGATAGGTTTTTGTTTGCGATGTCAACTTTAAGTGCACCATTCACTTTGTTGCCTGCCCCAATCGTTCTTTCAATATCGCTCTCCAATTTTGTAACTATATAATTATACTTAATATCATGATATGTGATACGTAGCTAATCTATCGTCATTTAATTGTCACGTGAATTCTAAACAAGACCAAAGGCAGTGTGACAATCACACTGCCATCACCAGGATTCGAATCCGAGACCTTTGGTGTGGCTGTCATAGCTCTTGCCACTCTACCACGAATGTCGTTTTTATTCGAAGGCTTAAGTAATTAATAATGTTGTATAAATTAATTATTTTTAAATTATATGGAAGTGACATGTTTTGCCTTGATAGCAGAATATAAAATGGCAATTTAAAATAATAATAATATAAGTAAACTATAAATAAGAGGAAGACCCAGGAAAACGTTACACGATCAAATAAATCAACAATTGAACGTTGGCCACGTGATGAGTCAGAGAAAGCGACGTGCGTGCATGACACGATGTATGAATGTTGAGGAAACGAGAAAAGTATGTTAGAAAAGAAAATTCTGACTAGTTCTTCATAAAGACGGCGTGATGGTTAATTCGTTTGTTAGTTTAAAATATAAATATTTGATGTATTAATAAATCAAAACATATCATTCCTAACTTACTTACTAACTAACCATCACGCCAATAGTTGCATTTGAAAATTGTTAAAAAAATTTATTTTGAGATTTTGAAAATAAGTTTGTTAAAAAAATTGGTGTTCTTCCATTAGCAACTTTACTCCAAAAAAACAGAGAGAGAAAACAATACAAAGATTTTCGATATAAACGAGAAAATGCGAATATTCGATATAAATACACGTTGTGAAACTATATTACGTTATTGGGTAATAACAAAGCTTTTGCTCTTTTTACAAGAAAAATATTTCGATTTGCAGGTAAATTTTTTATTACGAAACATGTTTTTGTCAGAAATGGGTAAACAATCATTACAGCGGACATTTTTGCCTGGTGAAATTGTTATGTAGTTCCTTTTGTGAGCTCGTGAATAATAAAAGGAATACTTTTAAAGGGAGGATTTTCATAATTTAATAGTAGAGGAGTTGTTGTCGGAAAATTTTAGCAACTTTTCTCTCGCGTGTTGTAAAGCTAGCATCAACCGGGCCCAGGGTGGAATCGGTTTAGACGCATTTTTATCAGATTCTTAAAACATGAATTATCTTAATCAAATGATTTAACTGAAACCTTTCGATGAAATTTCATTTTAAAAAATAATTAAATAAAACGATGTTTTTTTATAACTACTTCCACATTTGTATTTATTTCGACAGCGACCGGTTTCGCCTGGCTCGCTGGCATCGACACACTAGCTGGTCGCTGTCGAAATAAAGACAAATGTGATGTAGTTATAAAAAAACATCGTTTTATTTAATATGTTATCTTAATGAAGACTCTTTGGAATTTCCTGGAGAGACCACATCACGAATGAGGAAGTTCTTCAAGGAATCGAAGGAGGAAGGCACCTGCTCAGGACCTTGTCCGAAAGGCGTGCAAGATGGATCGGCCATGTAATACGTCAAGAAGGTCTCTTGCATGCCATAATGGAGGGTATGATCGAGGGGACAAACTCTAGGGGACGCCCACGCCGAGAGTACCTGGAGGACCTGTTGGTGGACGTACGCTGCTCATCATATGCAGATCTCAAAAGAGTCGCACAAGACAGGGAAAAATGGAAGAGAATAATGGAGGAAATTGCTGCAAACCAATCCCAGGATTGAAACCAGAGAAGAAGAATGAAAATATATTTTTTTGTTAAAAATAATTTGCAAATGTTTATTTCGTTTAAAACACCAATGTCTGGAACCACCAGAAGAGTTGCCGAAACCGGTCGATGACACAAACATGAATTTGAACTAAATGCACATTTTCAAAATATTTTAATCCATTTTACCATTATTTCATTGTTTAACAATATAATTTAAATATTTAAAAAATTAATTATCTAGTCAAGCAAGATACGTTTAATATTCTAAGTATATAATGATAAACGTGATACATATATAAAGATCAAACAATAAAATGAAATGTGATAGTTTTCAGAAATGCGATGAGACTCTACTACTAAATATATTAACATAATACTCGTATATGGGAAAGTGCGAAAGTGATCGAAAGAATAGAGAAACTTGAATATTAAAAGATAATTATTAATCACATATTATTTAGCTACTATTTTTTACGCCTTCTACGATGTACGAAGAATAAACAAACACCGTGTTTGAATTTCAATAACAATATGATGCATTTAATAAATCGTAATATATTTATTTGTACGAGTTCCAATCCGGTTCTGCAAAATGTAAATATTATTACAAGCAGGTGCACAAAGCATCTTCGGCGTTTCTAAGGGCCTCTTTTCGCGGATCCACCCCTACGTACTCTGTATGTAAGTATGTATGTGGCAGGTACGAGGCATGTAGCTAGCCACCTATACATCTCTTTCAATATGAGAACCCTTTAGCGACCGACTTTCCGCTGACAGTCACCGAATTATTAATTTTTTAAGACGCTTTCGAAAGAGGCCTCTTTCGGTTTTTTTTTCCAAGCCAGCAGAAAGTTTTGGAGTTTTGCAGATGCGTGACAAGGACTATGAAATGACGAGAACTTTTTTATAAAATAGGTGGGAATTTGCAAAATGTAATACATTTACCTAGCAGAGCAATTTTGTTTACGAAAAGAAATGTTAAAAAATTAATCACATAAAAATGTTTTCACGACTATTTTACATATTATATTAAATTTATATTCAAAATATATTCGATTCACAAAATTTTAAATTTCCTTACTATGGTAATAGAAATTTGAGCATTTTTTTATGGAAATTTTGCGTGCTGCAAAGAACGCGAACATTTATTGTTTTTAACATTAATTTACTTTGAGAGTATTACTAAAAAATGAATAAGAATTATTTTTATCAGGATTATAGTAATATTTTATTTTTACATACTAACTAACTAACCATCACGCCGTCTCCCCGAAAGGGTAGGCAGAAATAATGGACTGTCACACTTTAACCGATGCGGCACACCATCCTTTTCTTTTCGCCCGTTATTTTATTTTATTCTTATATTGTAATATAAATTTAGATACACATTTACGTTGTACTGATGACCTTCGTCATTGGTAGAACGAAATTCAAAAGTTGAAAAAATAGTGTTTTACTCATAAAAAGTGTCATTACAGAATTCCTATATACACCTTGAGTTTATTAAATATCTTATTCACTTTCCTTTTTGTTTCTTGAATAACGATGTAAATTCTTAATTATTTATTAAACTTTTGTGAAAACTATGGGAATGTCATATTTGGTGTTTAACATTTGATAACGCCTTAGTAAAGCGATACGTGAAAATCGAAAAATAGATAATAATTTCTTATTTAGAAAAAAATGTGTTTTCATCAATTCCACAATTCAATTTGATGGACATGTAGTTATTACTATGGCAATATCGAAATATCAAGCGATAAAACTGAAAACAAAAGAAAATTTTAATTAAATTTGCTAATATAATAAATTAGTACTCGTTATACAATTCTTGAAGAATGATATACAATTTAGAAGAATGTATGACGGATTGTGTCATAACTGCGAACGGTAAGAAATTAGGGCAAGTTACCGAATTTGTTTATATGGGAAGCATGTTTACAAGAGATGGAAGAATGGAGCTGGAAACAAAATAAATTTAAAATTTAAAAAGTCATTACCGCAAATAGAAATATATCGACTGAAGCAAAGATGGCTGTGCACATTGGAGTTCTAGCCCCGACGCTTATGTGTCGAAGTGAAGCTTGGAGTTGGCATAAGAAGGATGAAAGTAGGATAAATGCCATAGAAATGAGGTCACTAACACGGATGTGCGGAAAAACAATGTATGATAGAATATCTAATGATGAAGTAAGAAAGTTATGTAAGGCGGACGAATGCGTGATAAATAAAATTAAGAAAGGGTCACATAGATGGCTTGGACATATGGAACGAATGGATGAGGGAAGAATAGTTAAAAATATATGTACTAGTGTAGTGTGAATGGGAAAAGAAGTCGAGGAAGGCCAAGGAAGACATGGCATGACCAAATTAATTAATTACTGAAAGGCGGTCATGTTCAAAGTAGGAAAAATCGACGAGCGTGCATGTCACGATGTGTGAATGTAGAAGAGGCGCGAGAATTATGCCAGGACAGAATAAAGTGGCGATCCATCTTCTCTTCCTATCCCTCCGGCGAAACGGCGTGATGGTTAGTTAGTTAGTTAGTATTAGAATATACTTTATGGTACTATCTTCAATATGAGTAGAAAATAGCTCAGTATAATGAAGAAGGAATCGTGTCGTGTCCAGGCTTGAACCCAAGTTGCCTGGATCAGGAATCAAGATTTCTGTCCCATAGATCACCACCCGTTCATCAATAAATAACAATAAAAAAAACACTATATAAAAACAAATCAATTTGTTTCTAGTATGTTTTTTAATACGAAATTTGACCGGCATCATTTATGATATGTGGGTCATTAAGATGGTTTGGGCGTACGAAAAGAATGGTTAAAAGGTGGTATGCCAGTAGTGTGAATGAATAAGAGTCAAGGAAACCTTAGGAAAATATGGCATGATCAAAACAATCAGTTTCATAAAGGCACTTTGTTCAAAGTCTTCAAAATCGAGACGAGTGTGTGTCATGATGCATGAATTGAAAGGAATCTCTTTAATCAGGAATATAACAGTTCTGGCATATATAACTAACTAACTAACCATCACGCCATTTCCCCGGAGGGGTAGGCAGAGAGGATGGATCGCCACACTGGCCTGTCCTGGCATACCTCTCGAGCTTCCTCTACATCCATACATCTTACCATGCACGCACCTCGATTGTTCCGACTTCGAATGTGGCCGCCTTTTAGTAATTGATTTATTTGGCCATGCCATGTTTTCCTCGGTCGTCCTCCTCGGCATATATACATTTATACAAGTTCCAAAAAATTGACATATGTGGTGGTCATAAGAAGGGTGGAATGGGGAATGTTCGCTCAACCCAACCAACGACAGGTCATAAGTCCTGTAAGCGCCTCGGCCACCACATTCTGTTCCCAGAAAAACAATTTACATCTTTGTCTCTTCTTCTTCTTCTTCTTCTTCAGCCGTCTCTCCACTGCTGGATGTAGGCCTCTTCTAATTTCTTCCATTTTTCTCTTCTTTGGGCTTCTCTTATCCACCTGCTACCCGCGACAGGGACAATATCATCGGCCCAACGTTTCTGAGGCCGGCCTATTCCTCTTTTCATGTCCCATGGTCTCCATCCTAGGACTCTGGGTGCCCATCTGTCTGTTCCCTGTCTGGCAACATGACCTGCCCATTGCCACTTTAGCCTGGCAATACGATCCACCACGTCGACAACCTTTGTCCGGCGTCTGATTTCTTCATTTCTGATTCTATCTCTCAGACTTATGCCTAACATTTGTCTCTCCATAGATCGCTGTGTACATTTTAATTTATATATGGTCCTCGCAGTTAAGGTGATAGTTTCCAGACCATATGTAAGCACAGGGAGGATACATGTTTCATTTCATTCATGATACTTTGTCTCTATTGAGATACAATTAATCCTTATAAAAAAAAATTATCCCCAATGAGTAAAATCCAGTATTTGTCTTAAAGAATTTGTATACATTCAAAATGTTGTATATGAAGATGATTTAAAAAAAATTGTTATGAGAAAAGGGAAAACCCTTACCGTATACGCAATTCTAATAAAATATTTATAAATGGAGAGGCTTGTTTGTATTAACGCTTAATACCGTTGTTATTAATGTATGAACAAAGATTTAAAAATAATGATCTCTTCTTTGACCTAAATCTTTATCGAGAACAAAGGTATTGTCAAGTCAAAACACATTTCTTTGTTATATTATAATAGTTCTGTGCCCTTGAGTTGCTCCAAGTGTATTTTTCGTAACCTTCGAATTCGGTTATGAGGTCACGTGTGCCTCCTCTTAGAAGAATCCAAGTCAACAGAGCCTCATTGTCATCTTTGTCGTTTTTCTTCAAAACTTTCTTTAAATATTTAATGAGCAAAAAGCTTGCCGTTAAGAAAATATTTTTTACGGATATAATAATATGTACTCATTAATTCATTGAAAGAGATAAACACATGTATTCAAATATACAAATTAGAAAGTCTTTTCTTAGGAACTTATTGTTCTTCTTCTTCCTCTTAGTTTAGTTCGTATGACCTGTTTGTGACGGTGAGCTGTCCTGGGATGAAGATGTCTAGCCATCTCTCCATCTCTTCGGCGACCTTCCTGGTAATCTCTTGCTGCTTGGGTTTTCATCCTAAACAATTTTTACAATTCTTGTATTCTCCATGCGGTCCACGTGGTCTCTCCAAAAGCGCCTTCTGCTTCTTCCCCATCTCACTATGTCTTCAACACCACAGACAGACCTTATCGTTTCATTTCTGATCCGATCTCTGAGGGTTTTGCCTGCCATGGAGCGTAGGGTTCGTATTTCTGCTACTCTAAGAAGGTTCTTAGTTTTATTGGTATTGGCTCTGACCTCTATTCCATATGTCATGATGGGGCGAATGCATGCCTTGTATATCTTGACTTTACTTTCGGTTAGCATGTGTTTGTTTCTCCATATGGTGTCGCGCAAGCAGGAAGTGTTTATTGAGGAACTGTTTTATTTTATACTTTCACCCACATCATATAAAATTATATAAAAAAAAAACTGACTAACTAACTAAACAACCATCACGCCGTTTCTCCGGGAGAGAGGGAGGGTAGACAGAGAGGATGGACCGCCGTACTGCTCTGTCCTATCTTACCCCCCTAGTGTTCTCTACATTCATACATCATAACATGCACGCTAGTCGATTTTGCCGACTTCGAATTTGGCTGTCTTTTAGTGTTAGATTAATTTGGTCTTGCCATGCTTTCATTGGTCTTCTACGGCTTCTCTTTCCACTCACACTGCTTGTACACTTTATTTTAATCATTCTTCCATCGTCCGATTGTTTCATATGTCCAAACCATCTCGGGGATCTTTGAAAATTGTACTTAAGATGTAAATCA
Source organism: Lepidostoma basale (assembly GCA_022606425.2). Lineage (NCBI taxonomy): Eukaryota > Metazoa > Arthropoda > Insecta > Trichoptera > Lepidostomatidae > Lepidostoma > Lepidostoma basale. The sequence continues at coordinate 253,189 of JAHDVF020000783.1, read as the reverse complement.
TCTGACTTGCCGACATAGCTTGACCGAATCATTTTAATAGATTTTTTTCGAAACTAAGTAAATACAGATTTTTAAAATGATAATTAGTAACATTCTCTAGCTAAATAACAGCAAGGATAATAATAATAAAACCAATGTATGATAGAATTCAGAAAGAAGAATAAAGAAAGGAATGTAAGACGTATGAATGCGTCCTAAATAGCATTAAGAAAGGATCACTAAAATGATTTGGACGTATGGAACGAATATATGAGGAAAGAACGATAAAAATGATATTTTATATATATTCATGAAGTTTGACTAAGAAGTTGTGTAAGGCAAAGGAATATATGACATGAATAAATTAATCAATTACTGAAAGGCGGCTATGTTCGAAGTCGGAACAATCGACGGGGGTGCGTGTCACGGTGTGTGAATGTATAATACGAGCGTGAGTAATGTTAGGATAGAAAAGTGTGGCGGTCTATTTTTTCTGCTTACTCTTTCATGAATGATGAAACGGCGTGATGGTTAGTTAATTAGCGACGACCTTCGTGGTAGAGTGGTTACGAACTCTGACTTCCACGCCGAAGGTCCTGGGTTCGATTCCCGGCGATGGCAGTGTGATTGTCACACTGTCTTTGGTCTGGTGTAGAATTCACGTGACAATAAAATGGCGATAGATTGGATACCTTTCACATGTCACGAGAATCAATATAATAGTTAAAAAATTTAATACTGTAATTGGGTCCAAACGACCTGTTGTGTACATAAAAAAAAATGGTCCAACTAGTAAGGAATCTTTGAAGTTTAAAAAATATGTTTTTCTCTTTATTATATAGAGAAGAAGGTAGTTTACACGGAATACACGTCTTTTATTCTAAAACACCAGTAAAATAATAAAACTTTTATTCTGTGAACCAATATCTTATGAATCGTCACGTTATACGATATTTTTCACCTACGTAAAATATTTTACGAGATATTTTGCAAATATGAAACGTTTTACGTCCGCCCATATATTCAAAATTTTTAATATTTTTGTCTGGAAATAAAATTGGGTAAACAAAGAAGCTTTTATTGCATATAAATTGATGTATAAATTTACATACATGTATGTATGTATATAAAACCGTGACGTAAGACTTACAAGTGCGTATGTATCCGAGGTTATTCAATTTTCTAACGTTCTACGAGTCATAAGAATATTAATATTTAATATTTGATTTGGGATATGTTACATACGGTTAACCATATCCAGCTGTTTTTCGGTACAAAAATTTTCCTCCCAATACTGTTGTTATGAAACAATATTATAATATACTTTTTATCAAGTGTTTATCATTGAAAAAATATATTTTCTATATAATACACGAGAAAAATTATTTTGTTTTACTAGCTTATCAAATGTTGATTATATTCTCGTAAGACGAAACATGTAAATGTCACAAGGTCCATGAAACCTTTTTTCTTGTTTCTTGAACAATGAAGTAAAACTCCATATTAAATAATTATTACGAATTAAAAAAGTCTGTTTTCCAGAAGAATAATATTTTATTTGAATGACATGTTTTGCATATCTAAGGCATTAGTATCAATCATTTGATAATTCTTTAGACAGGTTAAATATGTCATTCACATAAAATATAATAAAACTTCTAGAAAACAGATGTTTTCTTTTGTACTAATTAATCCACGGAAACGTCTGGAAAAATTACTTCTTCTTTCTTGTTATAGACCAATGTGGTCTATTCTCCAGAGTGTTGCTCCTCCTGTAAGGTAGACTCTCAGCTGTCCTTCCATCTTTTAGGAGGTCTTCCACGAGGAAGAGTCCCATGAGGCTGATTATGTAATGTAATATAGGGGAGTCTGGTGGTGTACATTATTTGAACAAGACCGTACCAGTCCCCTTTTCATTCTCTGTTCCATTTTATAATATCTTCAACCTCACGTATCTCTCCTTTTCTGGTGTTCCTCACGCGACCTCTCAGTATCTTGCCTGCTATCGTCGTCAGTGTCTTCATCTCGGAAGTTGTCAAAACTTGTTTGGTGCTTACTGTATCTGCCCTTGCTTCGACGCCATATATTATTATTGGTCTTACACGTGCTTTATAGATTCTCATCTTACTCTTAAATTACGATTTCATTAATATTAAACAGAAAATATCATTATTAAAAATATTATTACAAAAATAATAAATAGCATTAAGTAATTTTTATTTTATAATATAAGGCTACAAGAAACAAATAACATCAAGCTAATAATAAAAAAAAAGTTTTAAAACACATGATATACTTTAAGGAAAGATATCTGATGCATTTACGAAAGAAATTAAGGGAAGCTGAGGTATCATTTTCTCCTTCTTTTAATTCGCGTTCGTCATGACTGAGGATCATGTCCATAAAACTAAACGTAATCTATCTACCATGGCTCGCATGCGCTCCCGTTAATGTTCAATCTCTAGGCTGCAGCTATTGAGATGCCAGTCAGCGCCCCGATTTAATCGGATCAGCGGCTCGGTGGCTTTCCTTGTAGTCGTTTCCACTATACTTTACCCATTATTATGAGAGTTTCAAGGTAATTTCGATCTCTTCGTGATATGTGAACAAAATATAATGCATCATAGGATCGGAAATGTAGCCAATATAAGCAGTCTTCAAGTACATTTAATGCTTATAAAAAAGCTAGAATGGCAGTGCACAATGGTGTTCTCCTACCGACCCTTATGAATGGAAGCGAAGCATGGAACTGGCAAAAGAAGGATGAAAGTAGAATAAATGCAGTAGAAATGAGATCTCTTAGACGAATGTGTGAATACTCTGTGTATGATAGAGTGTCGAATGAAAATGTAAGAAGTGAATGCGGTGCGAATGATGGTGTTATGAACAAAATAATGAAAGGATCATTAAGATGGTTTGGACATATGGAAAGAATGAATGAAGAAAGAATGATAAAAAAAAGTATATGTTAATGATTTTAATGGAACCAGAGGAAGACCGAGGAAAACATGGCACGATCAAATAACTCAAATATTAAATGTCGGCCATGTGAGGAGTCCGAGAAATCGACGCGCGTGCATGACACGATGTATGAATGTTAAGGAATCGAGAGAAATATGTCAGGAAAGAAAATTATGGCAGTCCATTATTTTAGCCTACCCCTTCGGAGAGACGACGTGATGGTTAGTTAGTTAGTCATTACAAATATAATAAATTATAAGAAATCTATTGAGTACAGGTAACATATTTTATATTATATACAATATAATACTAGGAACGCATGAAAGAGCGTTCGACATTAGGAAGACTAAAGTCAAGAGTAAAGTTTAATCTGTGCAATGGTGCAAATTGATTAAATAATATAGTGTAGTTCACGTCATCCTCATATCATATATGCCACTCGTACTAAATGACATATAATAAACAATGTTGTCTGCTTTTTTGTATTGTTTTATGCTTAAACCACTTGGCATTTTTGTAATAACCAACCTTCAAATATTCATTGTCTTAAAAACAGGATATATCAATGTATTATGCATTGTAATAATGGGAAAGAATCTGATGTATTTTACTGAATAAAAATATTATACACAACATGTTTCATTAACAGCGGCGGTAAATTCAACAAAATTGAATCTTTGGAAAGCCTCAAATCGGTAAAGTTAGGAGAGAACATCATTAAAAATCAGATTCCTCAATTCACTCCTTTCTCCTACAATACCTTTTCTACTTTTTTTCTCCCCAATAATAATTTAAAATGCACCTTAATTAGCGCAGAGACGACGTCGCAGAGAGGAGGAGAAGGAGAAAGGAGGACCACTGGGAGACGGTGACGGCTCCATTACAAGCGCCTTCCCCTGCCCCAGATGCCCGAGAATATGTGGGTCCAGGATCGGGCTCTTCAGTCACATGCGGACCCACAACTATGAAGGACAGTCTTCCTCACACACGAGGAACAGCCGATGATGATGACGAATCAATTATTAGTATCCAGGTAAGGAAATACTATTCAAATGCGTGTTTTTTTGCATGTATTTCCAAATTATAATTGTGTATAGTATTGCTACGTATGTGTGTTTTTTTCACACTATAATTTGGTACTTTGAGGGAATAGTCATAATGTGCTTACATTTTATATATTTATATAATAAGTCTTTCTTTGGTTAAAGTAAAGTAATATATTTACACCTGCAGATGGAGAAGGTCACGTCCGAAACATGTTTTGGGTTTTTTGTTTTATTCTGCATTGTATTAGACCGAGGGAAAAAATTGGCTTGATAAAATTAATCAAATTTTAACGGTCGGCCATGTTTAAAGTCGGAAAAAGAATCGACGTGCGTATATGACTCGCTATATGAATGTGGATGAAACAAGAGAGATGTGTCAGGATCGAGTAGTGTGGCGGTCCATTCTGTCTACATACCCCTCCAGAAAAACGGCGTAATGTTTAATTGTTGTTTGTTATAATTAGTAAATAAAACTGGATTGTGAATGTGTTAATAATTATTTTCCATATAACAATGGAATTCCACATTGTTAACACCTTTACCTTCAATATCAAAAATGTAATACTGTATTGCGCCGTTTCGCAGATTTTTAAAAATGTTAGAAAACAATAAACAAATCCGTTCAGATGAAAGCAGCGAATGATTGTAAGTGTTTTTCATTGTAGCAAGGAGGTAGGGGCTTAATGCAACAAAGGAAATACATTCACAACGGGAGGCGCCGGTGCCGTAGGGTGGCGCGCCGGGGGTGGGGAGGACGCAGCGGGGGGCAGAGTGCTGGAAAAGTCACGGCTACAAGGTGACAGACTCTTTTTGTATTACATTATTGAATGTCTAGTATAAAAGATTCACGTTTACGTTTTGTATACACGTTTTGATAATGTTTTCTTGAATTTCGTTTGATTTAACTTGTTATATCTCAAGAATATATATATTTTTTATAACATTTTGAATGTATAAAAATACTTGTAGACGAATATTGGATTTTACCCATTGCGGGTTATCAATTCAAGAATTAATTGTATCTCAATAGAGACGAAGATGCAAATTGGAAACAGAATACGGTTGATCGAGGTGTTTACAGGACTTATGACCTGTCATTGGTTGGGCTAAGCGCACGCTTTATGTAATACAACATTCCCCATTTCACATTTTTTTCTTATGACCACCATGTCTGGCAAATTTTTGGAAGTTGTATATATAATCTGTAACACCACTTTTTACATGGTAGTTTTTCAATCTACACACTAACGCCATCTATGAAGATTGTATTTTAAGCATTAAGCAGAAGATCTTTTTAACGCAATGTGAAAGGCTACCGCCATTAGCGCATTTCTAGAAACCGCCTGGAGATGTCATTCCAATCTATATGCTATAATTTGGACCAGTTTTTTTTCAATCATCAATTTGGATCAACCATATTATGTTTCCAATTTGCATCTTCGTCTCTATTGAGATACAATTAATTCAACAATATATATTATTATATCTCTAAGATTCGCGGATGACATCGTTTTAATATCTGAAGATCTGAATTCATCCAGCACATGTCATACTGAAAGAGCTCATAGAAGTGACAAAAAAATAGGGCTCTGTATAAACACAACCATGACCAATATAATGACGAATCTGATCCTCGGTAGTGCTGTAGAGATTGACAATCAGCTAATAGAAGAAGTCAACGAATACAAATATCTCGGCCACAACAACTTTCTTTCTAGAGATAATCAGACTGCTGAGGTTTAGAGGAGAATCGGTCTTGGGTGGGCGGCATATGGCAATCTAAAGAAGTTCTTTGATAGTAACATTCCTCAATGTCTGAAACGCCAAATGTGTGATCAATGCGTACTTCCAGTACTGACATATGGAGCAGAAACGCTAACCCTCATCAAGTCGACCACAAGGAGACTCCGTGTAGCACAGAGGAAACACGAAAGAGCCATGTTACACGTAAGACTTCTGACTTCCATGTTGAAGGTCCTGGGTTCGATTCCCGGCGATGGCAGTGTGATTGTTACACTGTCTTTGGTCTGGTGTAGAATTCACGTGACAATAAAATGGCGATAGATTGGCTACCTATCACATGTCACGAGAATCAATATTATAGCTAAAAATAAAAATTGTACACAGTAATTGGGTCCAAACGACCTGTTGTGTACATAAAAAAAAAAAAAAAAAAAAAAGACTCTTAGACCGGAAAAAAATATTGAAATACGTAGAAGGTCGGGAGTAACAGATGTCGTCGAAAGGGTAGCTAAGTTTAATTGGTCATTTGCAGGACATGTTGCCAGTTTGGTAGACGATATATTAACCAGAATAGTGGTGGAGTGGAGACCACGCGAAGATAAAAGAAATATAGGGAGACCCCCCACACGATGGTCCGATGCCATTGGAAGAATTGCTGGCGATTAGATGGGAAAAGCACAAGACAGGAATACGTGGAGAAGTATGGGGGAGGCCTATGTCCAGCAATAGACGACAACGGCTGTTTAAGTAAGTATGTAAGTAAGTATCTCAACAACAACAAACCATCACGCTGTTCCCCCGGAAGGATAGGCTGAGTGAATGGATCGCCACACTACTCTATTATGACAAATTTCTCTCGATATAATGGCATACTTCTATGATATGACATACTTCTATGATATGACATACTTCTATGATATGACATACTTCTATGATATGACATACTTCTATGATATGACATACTTCTATGATATGACATACTCCTATGATATGATATACTTCTATGTTTAAATTTTTTTTCATAAAATAGTGTATAGAAATGAACTTTCATCAAGAGATTTCAGTAAAATATTTAGATTATCATAATAAAATATCTTTAGATTATCATCTTTGGCATATAGAATGGAATAATACTCCTAGCGGCTTCTAACAATATGTTGGTCAACAGCATTCACATTGTGTTAATAAGGTAGTTTGCTAAATGCCGAAAATCATTCTCCATAGATGGCGTTAGTGGGTCGGTTGTATAGGTTAATTCTTGAAAAAATTCACTAGTGCAACCAAATCTACATAGATGGCTGACTGAAACTGCCACGTGAAGATAAATATGGATTTTGAAGTATATACGAGTATAATATAAGGAGAGCTTGATCTTGCAGCACTTTTATGGACAGATCCGGTCGACAGTGAAGTGCATGGAGTGCGGCAAGGAGAGTGTCACGCACGACTCCTTCTCCAACCTCTCCCTGGAGCTGCCTGCGCGCGCTAACAAGTGTACTCTCAGTGACTGTTTAGAACTGTACCTTAAGGACGAGCGGATATTAGGCTGGAACTGCCCCGCATGCAAGCAGAAGAGGGATGCTGTGAAGAAGCTGGACATATCGCGGCTGCCACCTATACTAGTCATACACTTCAAGCGCTTCTACGTGGACGGAAAGGACTACATATCCAATACATATAGGAAAAAGCTCACCAACATAGACTTCCCGCTACAGAACTTGGATATGGGCCAGTTTTCCCTTCAGCTGTACAAGTACAAGGAGAGTAAAAACACAATATACAATCTGTACGGGGTGTCCAACCACTACGGCTCCATGGAGGGGGGCCACTACACGGCCTACTGTAAGAGCAGTGTCTATTCCAAATGGTATAAATTTGACGACCACCAGGTGGCAGAGATACCGCCGGGCGATGTGAAATCTAGTGCGGCCTACATTCTATTTTACAGTACTTCACCGGACGGGATTAACCATTGAACCACTCAACAGTTCAATCGAATAATTTTATTCAACAATTACCCTGGCCATATGAAGAAATAAACAACGAGTGACGACTATATTCAATAATTCATTTTGTTTTCAAAAGTTGACTTCGCACTGGCTGGAGAGCTAGCATTATTTTTATTTCTATAATCCGCTCTTCGGATATTTACCTTCTTCTTCTTCTTAACGGAGGCCTTGTGGCCTGTTTCTCAAGAGGGATTGCCCTCTTGCGAATGGACTTTACAGGAGGCCAATATTTACCATCATTTGTTAAAATGAAAACAGTGGAATAAAAAATTAAATATACACAAATGTCCGGATCGTCCAGCTGACGACAAGTGCACCATCTAAAAGAACATTATGTGTTAAATTATTTTTGTATGTTATTTTATTTTATATCATTGTATTTTGTATAATTTGTTTTAGATTTATTATGTAGACGTTGAATGATTGAAGTGTGTGCGGGAGATGCCTATTGGTGGCGATGAGGTTCGCAACCCATCACACCGCGTCTCTCGCGTTGGCGAAAAGAGAAGAATGGAGTGCAGCATCGATTAAAGTGTTGCAGTTCATTCTTTCTGTCTACCCTTTCGGGGAAACGGCGTGATGGTTAGTTAGTTAGTTAGTTAGTTACGAGTATACATCTTCCAAAAATTTGTCATGCATGATCACAAATAACAAAGGTGGAATGGGGAATGTTGTAATTACATAAAGCGTGCGCTTAACCCAACCAATGACAGGTCATAAGTCCTGTAAACACCTTGATCATCCATGTTCAGTTTCCAGTTTACGTCTTCGTCTCTATTGAGATACAATTAAAATTTAAATAATAAAAGTACTTTTCAAGAACACTATTGGATTATATAGAATCGTTAAACTTCAACATTCACGTTGGAATTCCGAAATATTATCTTTTAATGATTTAAAACGCTTTTGATCCCATTTATATGAGTTTATTGTTTTAGAGATACGCATTCATTTCGTTATCATCTGAAATTAAATTTAGAACATTTTGAAATTATAATAATTTACTTATCACTATGCAAATACAGCCAATTCAAAGTCGATTTATTGATTTAATTATAAATTGATGGATTTGAAATATTGGCCGAATACGCGCAAATAACGAAAAAAAATTATAAAAATAAAGTTGGATCCTTATGTATGGAAGCGAAGCATGGAACTGGCAAAAGAAGGATGAAAGTAGAATAAATGCAGTAGAAATGAGATCTCTTTGACGAATGTGCGGATACACTGTGTGTGATAGAGTGTCGAATGAAAATATAAGAAGTAAATGTGGTGTGAATGATTTGTGTTATGAACAAAATAATGAAAAGATCATTAAGATGGTTTGGACATATGGAAAGAATAGATGAAGAAAGAATGGTAAAAATATTATATGTTAACGATGTAAATGGAACCAGAAATAGACGAAGACCGAGGAAAAGTGGCACGATCAAATAAATCAAATATTCAATGTCGGCCAAGTGAGGAGTCAGAGAAATCGATGCGCGTGCATGACACGATGTATGAATTATTTTCAAATCAGTGTCTAGCGATCACATAGCGTAATATTATTATTAATAGTATTGAATATTAAATTAGAACGGATCGGCCTTGGATTCTTGAATTATTTATTAGCAAATAGATGTTCCCTAAAGTGCATGAGACAGTAAATAATGTCGGAAAAGCGGGAAATTTCCTCGAAGGCCGAGGCCCTCATTAGCGGGAGGAATATTTATATAAAATAGAAAACAGACATGAGCCACATCTTCCTCTAATTAGGGTAGTGATAATTTATTCACACAAGGCTTCCGTCGCGGTCAGGTCAGAAGCTGGGAGCTGTACCTATTAAGCTATACGATGATCTATCACTCCGGGAGGCGGGTCCTTCTTCCATATCATTTTAAATTTACAAACAAATTTAAAAGTGAAGAATTTGGCGTGTGGCAAACAGAGCAGAGTGGTGTATGGTCTCCATACCAGCAGAAGTATGTGGAGGTATTAGAACAAATCCAGAAAAAAATTCTGAGATACCTCTACATGCGGATGAATGGGGTATATCCGAGGTTTATGCACCACAATGATCTATTGATTAACACAGAGTACCGCAGTCTCGAATCAAGAAGAAAAGGTACATTGATGATCTTAGGATTTAAAATACTCCGTAACCTCATTGATAGCCCATACCTATTAGAGTGTTATGGCCTCAATGCACCGGACAGGTATGCTCGCGCTAGAAGACACGATCTATTGTGCATACCGCATAGCAGGACAAATGTCTTGGCGCAGCATACAATGACCCGGTGTATGGTGCTCTTGAATGAGGTGTCAGTCGATGTGAACATTCTCCAAATGACCTATACGTCCTTTAAGGAACATATAGGTACATACCACAATTGCTAATATTTTGTACATACCACAATTGTTTTATTTTAACATGTATTTTTGTATGTATGTAAAATGTATACAGTAATAGGGTTCTACAGTGCTGTCGGTTACAATAAAAAAAATGGTATTATACATATAGAAGAGATCTGAACAATAATACAAATATAAGCTCACTAACTTACTCCACTTTGCCCAAGATGATGAGCTTTTCAAGGTTGTCCAGATCAAGATAACCACAACGACGACCAACGAGCTGCTAGTCCGATTAAATCAGGGATCTGACTGGTCTCTCATTAGCTGCAGCTTGGAGACTGACGGGTGACAGAAGCGCATGGCGTGCCATGGTCAATGGTTTATAGCCTAGGTTCTCAAAGTGGGCGATAACGCCCCCTTCTAGGTGTTTGAAACTTTCAGGGGGCCAGTAGAAGACCCAGAAAAAATAGAGAGCGTGGGCAGATAATAAAATATAGTCTAAAAATACAAAAAAAAAACGCTAATCACATAGGTACTAATAAAGCAAATTAAACTTAAATATTGGTTTATTTTTTTATTGTATGTATTGTAATCATTTTCCCATATTTCGAATAACTTTGATGGGAGGGGGGCGTTGAACGTTTATTTTTCTTGTAAAGGGAGCGGTGGCCCAGAAAGGAATAAATCAGCGGGAATATAAGGTTCCAACCACCACCCGAGACTGTTATAGGACGCAGCGACGCCCTTTCGTCAGTCTCGCTGCGCTATCTAGGCCTATTCCTTGTCCATCCGGGAATTACGTTAATTTAATTTAGCCTTTTCTTGTCATCAATCAAAAGGGTGACAGACCACATTTAATCTATTCTTTTAACCTTATATATCTCCCGCGCGGCCTCACATCTCTTTATTATTAAATAAAATCAGAAGTAAATATTATATAAAGCACACCTTAAATTAGTAAAAAAAAAACGCTTTCAAATTATATAAAACACACATTAATTCACAATACACAATATAACAAACTAAATTTAAAAACAGGAAGAAGATAGTGTATGAGGGAGGCGGGCCCAGAAAGGAATGGAAACCTATGGTTTATAGGATGGATACGACCCTCAATCATAAGGAAAAAAGACTGAGAAGAAGAATTAACTTATGTATCATCACGCCGTTTTTCCGAAGGGGTAGACCGCCACACTGTTCTACCCAGACATACTCGCAGAGTCGGCAGACTCGCGCCGCTTCTATGGTCTTATATCGTGACATGCACGCTCGTCGATTGTTCCTACTTCGAACATGGCCGCCTTTCAGTAATTGATTAATTAATTCAAATAAATATATATAAAATATCAAATAAATATTATAATATCCGTGAGGTGAGAACGAACTTGGAAAACGTTGCACGATTTAATCAATCACATATTAAATGTCGGCCACGTGAGGAGTCGGAGAAATCGACGAGCGTGCATGACACGATTTATGAATGCTTAGGGATCGAAAGAAGTATGTCAGGAAAGAACTGTGTGGCGGTTTAATCTTTCCGAGACGGCGTGATGGTTAGTTAGTTAGTTGGTAAAATAATTTATTGCTGAGTTTTACATAAGAGTTCAAGAAACAATACAATAGGTAGCCATAATGCTTTTAACAATTAAACATAACTTACTATCACCATATCGCTATAATACGAATATATAATACAGCTATATTATAATTAGAATAATACACATTTAATGACAAGGTAAAAAACTTCCTACTAATTTTGGGTTTATTGATTCTTGAACAAAGTAAAATCGCATATGTTGTTTTAAACTAACTGACTTACCATCATGCCATCTCCGAAGGGATAGAAGAGATAATGGACTTCCACACTTTTTTTCTAACATGATTCTCTCGCTTCCTCAACATTCATACATCGTGTCATGCACGCACTTTGATTTCTCCGACTTCTCACGGGGCCGTCAATTTTATAGATATTGTACTATATTTTATGAGAGTAGGATGTTTCGCCTTGCTAAGGTATTAATCAAGGGGTTCAAAAGGGTAGTATGGCTACGATGGGGTATGTTTTGCTGGAAAGTATGCCTACTATCAAGTCCAACTATCTAGCGTCCACGAGAGGTCTCCTAAAGGCCACGCGAACCCCGGGCAATGTGGCACATATTACTTAATGCCATAGCAGATAGAGAGAGGACGAATGGCGAGCTTCCAGCGCCATAAAACTAGATAACCCAGCTAAGGGAAGGTAGCCCCGACAAAAATTTCTCCAGAGAAGGCAAGGTGATACCTCTATGGATATTTTTCCCCAGGTCATCATGAGGGTGATAGTCAACGTTAGGGAGACCTGACAGGACACAGAAAGAAGAAGAAGGTATTAATAAACATCATTTGATACTAAAAAAAACCATAACAAAGCGAAACACGCCACTTCCATTAAATTTATACAGAGATATTCATCGATATTAAATAAATAAATAAAAAATGCTTTGTTAAAAATACCTGGGAGGTTCTAGGCAGTTCTATTATACTTTAGTAAGAAGGGAGTAAAGGCACGTATGAAAATGATTAAGATGTTATTTGAAACATATAAACTTTTTCTAGAGCTAAGGTATCGCAAAAGGGTATCTCTTTTTGTAAGTGTTTACCTTCCCGAGGAATTATGTCATCGCAGATAGAGAGCCGTATAAAGTATACACCAAATAAATGGCCGGCTTTTTTTCGATACCGTTCCCCTGGAAATGGCGGGAGATTTGGCGTTGTAGGTACTGGGAGCAGCAATCTTATGGAAATTCGAATTGTCCCGCGGGCCCCCGGCTTGCAAGCGGACATCTTCCATTGTCTGGGCCCAGGGAGACCCTCACCCCGAGATCAGAGGCAACAATAGCAAAGGAACATCCTAAATAAAATCTACCAATGCGTGAATAGCTAAGAAATTGATTTTTCCAAATCTGCCGTAAAAACTCTTAAATAAAACTATAATATTCACTTCATGCAAAGTCAGTAACCTCCAAAAAAAATGTTTTCCAATTTTGAATGGTAAATTATTAATAAAGTATTTTTGTATATTGTGTGCAAATGTAAGGATCAAAACTAGCTTAATTTCAAGTAATGTAAGACTTGAAATTTGATGTATCTTGCAAAATCAGTAACATCCACTTGCCGCCTTCTTGATTTTGTCTCGACCAATAGCAGTCCCTGATTCAAACAATTATAGTTGTAATAAAATACTTTTTTAGAATAATAAAAGCTCTGTAAATAATAATAACTTTTTTTTAATAATGAATAAATCGTTCGTCAGAATTTTTGGAGATTGCTAGTAATATTATTTTCTCTGATGCATATAATCAATGTAGGTAATCTCAGTTACGTGTTGCAAATCTGGTAACCTCAGTTACAATATAAATTGATATTTCTGGCGTTATCGTTTCATTGCTGAAGACTAAAATTATCAGTTAAAATGTCGTCACCTGAGAGTAAGAAGGTTACTGACAATAGTAAAAAGCTGAGAAAAATGAAGTCAAAGTTTTGTTGGTTTCGGGTGTGTATCTTGGAATAAAGGGGTTTTATTCCAATTTCCAGAGATTATTTTACCGAGAAACGTGTAAATTTTGTCTGGCAACAGTTGGAATAATAAAGTTCTAAGTTTAAATGAATCCTTCTTCAGTGAATCGTGTGTTTTGAATGATCAGATGGAACTTGATTCTTTTCGTAACACCAAAATGACGATACTATTACATGTTATTTTTAATTGTACGTATAGATAAGGTTAGTAAGAACCCTTTTCACGAAAAAAAGCCAAATGTGAAATTTTGTTAGTTGGAACCCTCTTACTCTCATGTGACGATGTATAAAAATGTATTTTAACATACTTCATTATCATTTAATGCGAACATTTTAATTGACAAACTTTGTGTGTACGTTTTTCTTGATTTTTTCTAAGAAACTATATAGCGGTTATTATCGAAATGGAAGCTGAGAGCAGCGAAGAGATCCGGGTCTCCGCCGAGACGGCACGTACCACGTCATTAGGGCTCCTAACAAGGCCCCTTCACTATAAACTATTTCTCCTGATTTCTCCCATATCGCATTACAAGCTCTCGGTATTCTTTACATCCTTCCTTCTCCCTGAATTTGCATCTCTTCTTCCCAGACCGAAATACGAACTCTGAATACTGCGACGGGCAACACAAATCAATAAGAATGTATTCCAAGAAATTCGTTTAATATATTTATTGTTTCTTAAACAATGATGTATGCAATACTCCATATTAAATCATTTAAACGAATGAAAACAATTAATACGAATTAAACGTCAGTATTCTAGAATAGATATATAATTAGATTCAAATAAATCTTGATTCTGCACTGTATTTATTTCACATTTCAGATGCAGAAAAGAAAAATACATCAATTGAGTCTATGCACGCAGGATGACGATTTTATTTTATATATGATACTTAGAATTATTAGTCACCTTAAAATATGTAAAATCATTTGTAAAAAAAATGTAAGAAGATGTTTTTCTTAGAAGCAATTTATTTCGTCCTACCTCAAATAACTTATTTTTGATTTATATAACTTCATTTAGTATCCCCTAACTATGTAATCATTGTCATAAAATTTCATAACGATTTCCAAGAAACACTTTCCAATATTTCTGGATCTACCCAAATAAGTATTTGTTAAAAATGTATAAAGTCACATCAATTTTCGTTAATTACCATATTATGCTACATTTTCTAGTGTATATAAACAGCAATGATCTGAAATTTCGTCACATTTGATAATGTCTTAGAAGGTTAAAACATGTCATTCCCATGAAATATAAAAAAAATTCTAGAAAACTGTATTCATTTGTGTTTTTATTTAATATAGAGTTTTACATGATTTTTCTGGAAACAATAAATACGATTGAAGACATCTGTTTCTAGAAATTTTATTATATTTTATGTGAAAGATATGCTTTGCCTGTCTAAGGTATTATCAAATGTAGATATTTGATAATGCCTTTGACATGCGAAACATGTCATTCACATAAAATATAATAAAACTTCTAGAAAACAGACGTTTTCATTCATATTAATCGTTCACTATAGTCAAATCATGCACAATGGTGTTCTTGCATCGACTCCTATGTATGGAAGTGAAGGATGAAACGGCGAAAGAAGGATGAAAATATAATAAATGCAGTAGAAATGAAATCTCTTAGACGAAAGTGTTATGAACAAAACATGAAAAGGATCATTAATAGTTTTGATACATGGAAAGAATGAATGAAGAAATAATGGTAAAAAAAGAGATCTGCAACAATTGCAAGCGGTTACCAAATTTCAACAAAAATCTAGTAAAACACAACGTTTTTTTTCTAAATATAAAGTAATTGTCATATATCCGTAAAGCCATATTTTATTTCGCTTAATATTATATAACCTTTTGATAAAACCTACGTTTTTGGAGGTTCCTAAAATTCGATACATTTAACACTTTCATTGTGTAACTTTTTCAGATATCTGGTAAAGCCGATGCTTAAATAATGTCTTATTTAATTATAAAATATAACCAATAGAAATTAAAAAAGTACCTTATAAATAATTACTATTAATTTTTGTACATAATATACGTCGGTGAACATTTACAAAAACCACAAACGCGCTGGGCGGGTATTGAGCACTTAACGTAGTACGCGCCTAGCGCGTTTACAGCATTTAACATGTTCAAATTCAAATTAAAATTCAAATCAGTTTATTTTCTCAAAAGACATTACAAACATTTTTTATAGTTTAAGGCATCTATTGAGAACAGGTAAAACATAATAAATATATAATACCAGAAACGCATGAGAGATGGTTCGACATTAGGAATACAAGATACTCTCCATAATGTTAAATGGTGTGCCAGTGTGTATTAATTATTAATAATGCCAAGGCAAAATATATCATATATATATTTATACAAAATATATTGAGGTCCTTCTCATTTAAAAATTACATAAATAATATTTTGTTTGGTTTCCATAATTTTTTTTTACTAAATATATATTATACGAGTATGTATGTATGTATTATTCAAAAAGTAAGTTTTTCTGCTTTCAAAAAGAAATGTTCAAACCTGCAGAGGTTCTCGCCGTCTGCACGCGCAACGCGACAGTCGGCCACTATGAGTGCGGGCCGGCGCGACGTGCACGCGTCCGGCGCGTCATCGGC
This sequence comes from Lepidostoma basale, assembly GCA_022606425.2. Classification (NCBI taxonomy): domain Eukaryota; kingdom Metazoa; phylum Arthropoda; class Insecta; order Trichoptera; family Lepidostomatidae; genus Lepidostoma; species Lepidostoma basale. The sequence goes on along the minus strand of JAHDVF020000783.1, from coordinate 236,917 downwards.
GCGCGCGCTTGACACCTCCAGGCCTAGACGCGCGCACGCGTCCGCCAGCGCGTCTGAAACGCGGTCCCCGCGTTCAGGGAACATCACCATCATAACCTGGAAATAATTAATCATTTGAATGGTTGCTTCATCTAAACATTAATTGATTATACATTATAAATTATATATCGCAGTGTTAATAGCGGTGCAATATTAAAAAAAAAGTTGTAAAGTAAAGCGTCCTCTGTAGCAAAAAAAAACAGGTTAAGGCAAGTAGACGGATATTGATAATAAAGAAAATGTATTGCTGGTAGCTGAGTGAATCGCAAACTAAATGTAATCGTTGCTAACAAGAGTCTGGTTACGAAAGCTAAGATGGCGGTGCATATCGCAATCCTCGTACAAACAGCTTGCATGATGGGGTTGGTTAAAGAAAGCAAATAGAATAAATCCAGTGAAAATAGGAAATTGTTTCTTGAACAATGATATAAAACTCCATAATAAATAATCAATGCAAATTAAAGCGTCCGTTTTGTAGAAGTTTTATTATATTTTATGGAGATGACATACTTTTCATTGCTAAATCATTATCAATTATTTGATTTTCAAATGTTAAGGACAATGTGGACGTTATCATTAATTGAAATAATTAAATGTGGAGTTTTCATAGTGCTGCAAAAATAAATAAAAAAACATCTGCTCGCAGATTTTTGTTTTTGTATTTTGTATTTTATTATTATTATTATTTTATATACAATGCGTCGATTGAACCCAATTTCTGTATACAAACTGTTTTTAGAAATTATATTGATTCTCGTGACATGTGATAGGTAGCTTATCTATCTCCATTTTATTGTCACATGATCAGACCAAAGACAGTGTGACAATCACACTGCCGAAGTCGGGAATCGAACCCGGGACCTTCCGTATGGCAGTCGTAGCTCTTGCCACTCTGCAAAGAAGGTCGTCGATGTGCCCCGAATTGCCGCACACAAACATCTGATAATGCCCTAGTAAGCCAATCTTATTCTTATAAAATATAATAAAACTTCTAGATTGTTATATTTACAATCGTATTAATTATCATATTATTTTTGCTTACGGCACGTACAATATAATGACACACACCACATGAAACAAGCGATTGGGACACGAATGATCAATCAAAATTATAATTTTATTTATCAATGAATATTTATACCTGATAATAATTTACATAGGAAGGTTAATTTAATTGAGAAATATCGTATCGATCGAGAAAGGTTTCATCACTTCGGCTCATTAAGTAATTGATTGCAATTGAAGAGTGCGAATAAATAATGAAGATTACGAAAGTGAGAGAATTATTATTGAAATGAACTAGATACTGGATAAAGACATGTATAACTATGGTACCAGCGATGATTTGACTAAGTGAAATTAATAACCACGTGTAGATATTGCTTATTACTATCGCAAAGGAAGTGGTTAAGGCCGAAATTGCAGAGGCCGCCCAAGGGACGCTTATATGGACCAGGTGATGGGAGACATGCGCTGTGGCAGCTACACAGAAATGAAAAGACTGGATGGAGACATGGAGTGGAGGGAACGAGTGAAGCTTGTGCAGACCAATCCGCAGGATTGTAACCATGAAGAAAAATATATAGACGGACTAATAACATGTTTTATTATTATTATTATTATTTTGTTGTATCGCTCTTTACAGCACGAGCCAAGTCGATGTAAAGGGTATAAGAGTTTTTTTTTTTAATTTAAAATTTAATATATTAAAACAAAAAAAAAACAATTGGGTTGTATGGATACCTACATTTTTAGATCTTACTATTATTTATGTATTGTTTAATATATTTTTTATATTGAGTTGTAGTGAGATTCCTTGTGTCTTTTGGTAGTTTATTGTAAAGTTTCAGTCCATTGTTCAATATCCTTGATTGTCCTGCCTTAGTTCGTGTATTCGGTAAGTGGTATCTGTCACAGTTCCTGGTCCAGTGTCTGTGTTTGTCTGAATTTTTAGTTAATTTGTAGCTGCTGTCTGTTGTCTCTTGTTATCATAGTGATTCTCGTGACATGTGATAGGTAGCTAATCTATCGCTATTTTATTGCCACGTGAATTCTACACCAGACCAAAGACAGTGTGACAATCACACTGCCCTCGCCGGGAATCGAACCCGGAACCTTCAGGGTGGCAGTCAATGCACTTACCACTCGGCCACAAAGGTCGTCGGCCACGAATGTTAAACGCATACGCGTATTAGAATTTCCACTTTACACTTGATTACATTTAATTGTACGATTTTTGAATGAGAAGAGATGGATATTATTCTAGAAATGTTGCAACATTCAAAGATTTCAATTCTTTAGATTTTTTATTTATTTACAATCTTGCAGAATAAACATGCCCCTGATGATACAAGTAGAGACTTTTTTATGTTAAAGAAAAAATATTTTAAACATAATATCCCATTATAAATAAAAAAAATATTAAATCTTGAACAATAGCGTAAACTTAAAAAAATACGAGCACTTTTTACTTATTATAAACACATTAATAATTAAGTAGCGCCAACTGGATAAGATATACTATATTAATTTAAAAATATATATTTTGAATTCATAATATTTTTTACACTACATAAATACGAGTATTTACCATAACCAAGCCAAAGAATATACTCAGGTAGTGTACTATTAAAGTGAAATGCACTAATTATAAATTTCACATTTAGTAACAACTAACTAACAAACCACCATGCCGTCTACCCGAAGGGGTACGGAGAACAAATGGACCACCACAATGTTCTTTCAAAAAAACTTTTCCACTTCACATTGCTATTACGGATCTTTCCATCTCATTCGTACTTATTTCTTCTGTATTTTCATCAATGCGTCTCTCACTCGCACTTATTGTAATACTTTCACCATCGCTTTTATCACCACCATACATTTTCATAAAATACTCCATTCATTTATTTATTCATTTTTTGTTATACATTGAGACATAACTAACGTAAAAAAATATAGGCGCTTTATTTGGACGCAAAACGGTAAACAAAAATACAACATCGATATGAAACGAAGAGATCATCTTACTTTATTAATTATTTTATAGGAATAATCAGTAGATAAATATAGATTGACGCTATTCATATTTCTCTGTAATAATATTAGCAAAACATGTTTATGCATTAATTTAATTAATCATCCTTGATATAAATATTTACTTACTAACTAACTAAATACCTAACCATCACGCCGTCTCCCCGAAGCGGTAGGCAGAAAGAATGGACTGCAACACTTTCCTTTCCTTAAATATTTATCTCGCTTCCTCAACATTCATACATCGTGTCATTCATGCAAGCGCGTCGATTTCTCTGACTTCTCACGTGGCCGACATTCAATATTTGATTAATTTGATCGTGCTACGTTTTCCTCGGTCTTCCTCTATTTCTAGTTCCATTTACATCAATAACATATACTTTTTTTTAAACATTCTTTCTTCATTCATTCTTTCCATGTGTTGAAAACCATCTAAATGATCCTTTCATTATTTTGTGCATAACACCATCATTCGCACCGCATTCACTACATATATTTTAATTCGCCGCTCTATCATACTCAGAGTATCACACATTCGTCTAAAGGATCCCATTTCTACTGCATTTATTCTACTTTCATGCTTCTTTTGCCAAATATTTAAAATATTCAATCAATATTTATTTTTTACTTTATTTAAAGGTTCAAAAAAAAGATTGATTTCAATTCACATGTGGTGTCATGGAATTTTTCAAAGTATGTAATCGCACTAATTAATCAATAGATTTAATCACATATCGGTAGATCGTTTCCTCTTTCGGTGCATATATCCAAATTGAAATCATTTGAAACAATTTAGTTCAAGCGATATATAGGCCGACACGCAATTGTTCTAGAAAAACAGTGTCAACATCACACATGTAAATAAATAAAAGCATTTTAATCAACAACAACACCAACTCGTCGTTATCCCAGAAGGCAGAGAGTCTTTCATATTCGTGAAAGTACGTTCACAAGACAAATACTCTTGACTTTGGAGAGTATCTTGTATTCCTAATGTCGAACTATCTCTCATGCGTTCCTGGTATTTATATATTTATTATATTTTACCTGTTATCAATGCCTTAAACTATAATTGTTGGTTGTATTATCCTTTGAGAAAATAAACTGACTTGATTTGAATCCACCACATTCATACAGCGAGTCATACACGCACGAATATTGTTACGACTTCTTACATTGCCAGTCTTTAAAATATTATTATTTTTGTCATGCCATGCCTTCGTTAGCCTTCCTCGAGCCCGTATTCTATTCACATCGTTCCTTTCTTCATCTATGCGTTCCATATGTATATAAACTCCGTCTTCGCTGTCTTAACTGTCTTCGCCTCCAGTCGGACATTGATAGTATTGTTAACTGGAGTTACAGTAATAAAATGCACTTCAATGTCACTAAGTGTGCTATGCTATCTTTTACTAGAGCATTGAGAACTATGTATCATAGATACACAATGAACAACTAGCAATTAACACATGTATCTACAATGAAGGATCTCGGAATCATCTATGAGAGTAGGCTGACATTTCGAGCACATATCGAGAGGATTTGTGACATTGCACTGAGGATGTTGGGCTTCATCATTCGGACCGGAAGAGTTTTCAGAGATCCCAATGTGCTCTGAGTTCTATACAATGCATTGGTTCGGAGCAGACTCGAAATTGGTTCTGTGATACGGAGTCCTCACGAGGCGAGATATTCCGTTATGTTGGAGAGAGTTCAGAAAAAAATTCTGAGGTATCTCTACATGAGGGAGTATGGTAGTTATCCGTGGCTCTATCCCACGGCGTTTCTTTTAGGATTGCTTGGAAAGTGTTAGACCGATAGTGACATATGGCACTGAAACAAGAGCTGACACAGTTTGTACTTAATCACTTCTCAGAACCACAGAGATGAAAAACCTCGGAAAAATCACTTACATGACTTACTTACGTGACAGAATACGAAACAACACGATCAGAGAAATGTGTGATATCCAGGATGTTCTGAGATGGGATAGACAAAGAATAAGACGAGAGAGACCATATGGAAATAATGGGCGCCCAAAGACTACCACACCTTGTATTACATGGAAAATCAGATGGAAGAAGGATGCCTGGAAGACCCCCCAAAAGATGGAAGGATTTCTAGGAATTGTGATAAACTCTACACAGACTAGCTCTAGTGACCTTCAGCCAGTATTAGACGACGAAGAAGTTAAATAATTAGGGTGGTATGAAGAGAACAATTCAATTCAAGGGCAGAATACGGATAGCCGCATTGAACTGTTTTTGGTGACAGAAACATTTGAATGAATCATGCCTACTCATAATAAGCCTTTGCATGTAATCGATATTAATGTCATTGAAGCGATAAACATATTTTTTTTATATATATTTATAGTATATATAGTTACACCAGATAAGATTACAGCGCAATGAATATGGTAGCTAGCTATATTGCACATGTTATTATTAGATTAGGTACATTGCTGTTGGTACATTATATTCTATTAAAATTATTAATAAAAAAAATGCGTTTTAAGTATTCCAGATTGTTTCTTGAAAAATTATGTAAAACTCCATATTAAATAATTAATACGAACGTATACGTCGATTTTCTACAAGTTTTATTATATTTTATGTAACTGACATGTTTCTCTTGTCTAAGGCATTTACATATGAAAAAAAATGATACTATCTAAGACAGGCGAAACATGTCAGTCACATATAACATAATCAAACTTCTAGAAAACAGACGTTTCCATTTGTATAAATAATTACAGATATTTTAAAAACTCTTACAAACAAAACAAATACAAAAAACTCTTACAAACACAATATAATGTTTAATAGCGGTGTGTGAAGCTTTTAAACAAGTAACGAAAATATTAAAAACGCTATTTATTGTTTCTTGAAAAATGATGTCAAACTCCATATTAAATAATTAATACGAATGAAAACGTCAGTTTTCTAAAAGTTTTATTATATTTTTAGGAATGATATGTTTCGCCATTCTAAGGCATTATCAAATGTGAGGCCTTAGAAGGGCGAAACATGTCATTCCCATAAAATATAATAAAACTTCTAGAAAACTGACATTTTCATTCGTATTCATTATTAAAAACGCTATATAGGGGTTGGCACTCGAAGTGTTACCAATTAAAAATTCTGTAATTTTGTTAATTTTGATTTTTTTAATTTAAAAACTTCAGCATATCATAAAAACATTTCAATTTTTTAAATAATATGTTATTGTTCGATGCGATACCTATAGCGCGGATAATAGCATCGAGTCTCTCCAAGAAGGCTTTACACGCTACACGAATGTAGGCTGATGGTATTTTGTCCTATTCTCGGCAAAGAGCAATCTTTAAGGCGTCGACCGTCTCATATTTTTTAGCTGATACTTTGGACTCTAGAATGGACTACATGAAAAAGTCCATTGGCTTTAAGTCCAGGGAATATGGAGGCCACTGTTGTGATGAAATGAAGCTGGGAACTTTTTCTTGTAAAAAACGTTGGGTTTCACGGGCTTTATGGGATGGTGCCAAGTCTTGTTGAAACGTCCAATGGTTTCTACCGATTTTTTTACGTGCCCAAAGTAACAACACATCATTTAAAATCTTTTCACGGTAGATTTATTGATTTACCTTTACGCCCTGTTTAATGAAAACGAGTGGTGAGCGTCCTGTGGCAGTTACCGCGGCCCAAACCGTCACTGATGCAGGCGCTTGCTTTTGCAGAGCAATTCGAGGGTCAAAATTGTCTCTTGATTTGCACTGTAACCATACACGATCGTTTTGTTTGTTTACATATTGCTGAACCGTAAAAAAAAATTCATCAGAAAAGACCAAATTTTCTAGCTCTCCACCAACGTGCAAGTGTTTTAACACCTTTGCTCTTGCTAGGCGAACTGCCTTTTGTGCAGACGTTAAATCATGCACATTTTGTATGTTGTAGGGCTTTAATAGTAGTTCATTTTTTTATATGCGCCCCATGCTACGAGCAGACATATTGAGATTTTTTGCTAATTGAACTGCGCTTTGTCTTGAATTACGTTGAATTCTGACCTTCACCTTTCAAACCATTTCTGTCGATGTTTCAGTTTTTGGATTTCCACCTCCATGGCGTTTTTTTATGCTACCAGTGTCATTGTAACGTGAAATGGTCCGATACACAAACATTTTGTTCACATGATAATGTCGTAGCTCATTAACAATAACTGGTTGCAATTTTCCAGCCAAACGAGTAATAACACTGTTGAGTTTTAATTCCATTTCGATAACTTTTTTTAACTATGACGTAAAACGATATGCTTCCGTAGAATTATTACCAATATAACAGACTAACACGTGTCAAAACATGAGCGCACTGTCGTAAGCCGTTTGGTTACTACAGTAGCGTGAACTTGGTAACACTTCGAGCGCCTACCCCTGTATACTCGTATATGAAATCTCTCAAAAGATAGTAACCTAGAGCAGAGATCGTGGTTAAATACTAATCCATTATTTTATTAAAATAGTAGATTAGACATGTGAACTTTTTAGACATGTGAAGCTGAGGGGAGGGGGGAGGGGGAAATCCTTGTGGACGAATGCAGGACTCCTAACCATAGGCAAATCTTCCACCAACAAGCCCCTCTTTGGTGTTTCTTGTCTGCAACGACACCTTTCGGCATCCATCGTTGTAGCTCCTGTTATTACAGAAGGAATTAACGATGTCTCTCATAGATAGTTAATTATTACCTTCAACTTTTGCGATATATAGGCCTCTTTTTCTGTCGTTATAGTGCCAATATATCAGCTCTCCAATTTTAAATGCAGAAAATAGGAACATTTTATGAATACCACGTGGACGACGAACGGAAAGGACCTTCAGCCTGATGATATGAAGGGAATGCTGGAGGCATTATAAACTGATGAATGGATCATGAGATAAATTGATATACTAACAAATTGATCATTGATTAGATCATTCACATCAAAGCTTGTAAGACTCGCAGTGCGAATAAAAAGGATCCAAGCAGAGTATGCGAGGACACAAGTATGTATTTATTTATGTATGGTATACTCTCTGCCATCTGTGATGATGACGATGAACGTCTCGATGAATGATTATTAATAAAAACATAATTATCAATACATAATAATATAAACTAGAGTAAACAACTCCCTACAAATAAAACTTATATTTATTTATTAATCCTATTATCTAAATTCGTATGAGCGATACCAAACATAACAATTTTACAAGCGGAATCAGGCGATAAATTAAATGGCTTATAGAAATCATATCTCCGGAAATGGATTCAGTAAACAAGCTGATAACTTATTTATTGTTTCTTGAACTGAGATGTAAATCTATATATTACATTATTAATACGAATGAAAACGTCACGTTTTCTACAAGTTTTTCATCTTGCTAAGGCATTCTTAAACTTTTGATAATTCGTTGGCAAGGCAAAACATGTCATTCACATAAAATATAATAAAACTTCCAGAAAACAGACGTTTTCATTAATTTTAATAAAGCTTATCACTTTTTTATTATTAAATTCAATTCCGTATAATAAAAAAAGATTTTTTCAATAAGCAAGCGATTAACGAGGAAAGAACAACGACTCACTGATACATAATATTAAGCACTGATTAAAAATAGTAACAGATAATGGATTTATAAAGCTACTTTGATTTTTAAGACATAAAATATTTTCCAAATATCTACTCTTCAGCGATTTCATGGACGTTATTCTCTTTTAAAGTGTAAAAGTAAATTATAAAACTTATCAAACTAAACTAAAACCAAATATCAGAACTAATATTAATGTACTTGCTTACTTGTTCATTTATTTTCAAAGTTATATTAAACACGTGAGTATTGAAAAAAATGTTAATAAATGAAATAACAATGTTTTCCAGTACATGCTATATAATTTTAAACATAAGTTAAACTCTCCTCTAAAAACCCTCATAATGATTAATTCACGGAAACGGCACTTTAAAAGTAAGAATATTATTTTGACCAAATAAAGATAACATTCCATAATTAATTTCAATCCTTAATGCTAGTAGATACAATGTTCTAAATTAGGGGTATGTCATCGGTTCATACGGGATAATCATCAGTAAACATAATAAATGAATTTTAGATTAAACATCAAACTCACCCTCAATGGGTCTTGTTGAGGAACTATCACACCACCCGTCACCCCCCCGGCATTTCGATTCTGAAAGAAATAATAAATGACATGACAATAGAAATAAGCATAAAAAAGAAATTTTAATTTTTGAATCATTAAAGCAATTGATGGACCAAAAGAGGACGCTTAACTTAATACCCAATAGTGCGCTGGTTGGCCCGATTATACAGCATATATGTATACGAGTATGTATTGTAAAGGTATAGTAAAGAGTTATGAAGAAAGCAGTTAAATACATATTGCTTCGGTAACAGGCAACAGGTGCTGTAGGAGTCCCTTTATTACAACTAAAGGCAGTTTCAGATGACATATTAGACAACAATATTTTAACATAGCCGTAATTGTCGTGTCAAGTGCTCATGTAATAAACAATATGAAAAAATCTATACATGTATATAATAGTGTTAGTTACACCATTTATAACCCAAGAACGGCTGGACCAATTTTGATGATCTTTGATTTGTTTGAGTGCACCCCATCCAGCAAATAGTTTAATAGAAAGAAGTGCAGCAATGCTACGCGAATCATTTCCTTGCTCAATGCTTTGCTGCCACGTATTCTTAAGACCTCAATTCGGGACAACACATATACTGAGTAGAAAGAGAACAATAATTCGAATTTCAAATTTTAAAATATTCATGTAAAAAACGTTTACATATTATAGATCCTTACTAACGAGATATCGCTGGTGATCTGGCAGAAAGTCCTATCTCGAAAATGGCAATTTTCAAGAGAAAGACGTAAAACTGTTTTGTTAAGAACTTGATTGTAGTTTTTCAATTTCTAGCATTTTTTAAATAAACTAAAATGTAATAAAATTGTACGTGTTTTTTTTAAATATTGTATGACCCTTAAGTTCTGAACAAAACAGTTTTACGTTTCTCTCTTGAAAAATTGGCATTTTCGAGATAGGACTTTCTGCCAGATCACCAATGATTTGTTTATTTGAAGTAGTAGAAATGTGATTGTGAAAATTTGAAGAAAAAAAAACTCCAACAATTTTTTAATTTACTGTTTCTTGAACAATGATATAAAACTCCATATTAAATAATTAATACGAATGAAAACGTCAGTTTTATAAAAGTTTTATTATATTTTATGGAAGATTTTATTATATTTAATAGAAGTCTTATTATTTTTAGACTTTCCAGTATTTCTGGGCCTACCCGAAAAATTACTTGCTTAAATGTATAAAGCCACATAAATTTTCGTTAATTATGATATTTTGCTCCATTTACTTGTATATAAATATGTTGTATATAAACAGCAACAAGCTGAAATTTTTTCACATTTGATAAAACCTTAGAATCTAGATATTACAAACAACAAACATAGTTAAAGACATCTGTTGAGAACAGGTAAAATATAATAAATATATAATACCAGGAACGCATGAGAGATGGTTTGACATTAAGAATACAAGATACTCTCCAAAGTCAGGAGTATTTGTCCTCTAAACGAACTTTCACGAATAAGAAAGACGTCGGTATCCGAAGCGATCATGTTCAGCAGTTTGATGCAAAAGTGTGAAACATGTCATTCCCATATAATATAATAAAACTTATAGAAAACTGACGTTTTCATTCGTATTAACTGAAACAATGAAAATCAAATAATTTTATAAATAAATGAAAAAGTTTTGCGTAAAATACTTCCATTATGAAACAGAACGTACATGTTTATTCCAAGAACAAAATGCGATTATAATAAATCTTATCGAATTCATTCATTGGAACGATATAAGTATTATACAACAGTACAATCGATATTACTACTCACATCAAACAATGCATATTTGTAAATTCATGAACAATATGCGTAGACAAAATATTATTTATCAAAAAAAAAAATTGTTAAAGTAATTTAAAACGTACGCATAAACTACATGCATTGAAAAAGTTTCCTCATTGTTATAAAACATGCAATTTAATTCCAATGAATATATTAAAATAATGCTACAAGAATTTTATATATTGTTTCTTGAACAAAAATGTTAATCTACATTTAAATTTATAAATACGAATGAAAAATACTCCCTTTCGATAATGCCGTAGCAAGGCAAAAATGTCCAATCCATTAAATAACATGAAACTTCTAGAAAACTGACGATTTCATTAGTAATATTTACCAACTATAATTCGTGGGACGAGAAACGTTATAAAAAAACTATCAACTGAATTTCTATAGCAGACTTTCACATCTTAATCACCGAGGACTCACTGGTATATAGATTTACAGTTGAAAATGTATTAAACGAACTATAAAAATCATTAAGTTGCCATAACTCATTATAATATAGTAATAAATATTTGTAAATAATGAACGAAGAAATAAAGATAAAGAGAGTATACGCTAACGATACGAAAGGAACAGAAAGATCGAGAAAACCTGGGAGTGTAAAATACGAGAAAAGTCCTACGTCCAGGAGTGGACAATCACAACAGGCTGAGGGTGAAGAAAAATAAAAAAAGAAAAACATGTCTCGATCAAATCAACCAAATATTGTATAATATCTTAAATATATATTGATAGTGGAGGTACTAGATTTGTAAAACTCCATTATTAATTTATAATATTTTAGTAAACACAACATTTTGAATGTATACAAATTCTTGCAGAAAAATACCGGATTTTACCCATTGCGGATAATTTTTTTTATTATAAGGATTAATTGTATCTCAATAGAGACGATAATGTAAATTGTTTTTTGGGAACCGAATATGGTGACCGATGCGCTTACAGGACTTATGACCCGTCATTGGTTGGGTTGAGCGATCGCTTTATGTTTAACAACATTCCCCATTCCGCCCTTCTTACGACCACCACGTCTGACAAAAATATTTAGAAGTTGTATATATGCTAGAATTTGCTGCCTATCTTCAAATTTTTTAGTTCACTCTACACTAGCGTCATCTATTAATATTGGGAAGCAATAAGCAAAAATCTTTATTAATGCACTGTGAGAGGCTTTGCAATTATCATACAGTACGATTGTTTAATGGTTTTACTTGGATTTAATTTAAATAATAAATTATTTAACTGTGCTAATATTGCTAATACTTATATATAATAATACCGCGTGTTTACTACAATATTACATATCGTGTTTACTATTATAAATTAAGTTAATATACATGTCGGCCATGTGAGGAGCCAGAGAAATTGACGTGCGTGCAGACACGATGTACGAGTACTATATAAATGTTTAGGATTCGAGAGAAGTATACAAGAAAATAACGGTATGGCGGCCAATTCTTTGTACAGGGTATGCACAAAGAATAGGCGTATGTATTATACAAATAAACTAGAGTAACGACATAATAGTCAGATTGTTATTTATAAAGATTTTACATACAGGTATAACCAAAACTTTTAATATTACAATTTTTGTCTTTATGCATGTTTAGGTATTGTAATGACACCAGTCCTTTTATCATATATATATAGGGTGTGTATCCGGCTTTGCGTGCCGTATTCAAATTAATTAAACGATATGGACATATTTTTCTATTTGACCTATACAATTGGCTGACTTATTGCAAGCTCTAAAGAGAAAATATATAATTCAATTGAATGAATACCTGGAATTGTGTTAGCTTAAATAAATAAAAATCAAATCAAATCAGCTTATTTTATCAACAGACATTACAAAATTATTTTTTAAGGTTATTCAGAACAGGTAAAATAATATATTGTGTATAGTAATCTGCCATAAACGAACGAGAGATAGTTCGACATTAGGAAGACAAGATACTCTCCAGAATTAAGATTATTTACCTTCTGAACGTACTTTTACTAATATGAAAAACGTCGATCTCCATGGAGACCGCGTTCAGCAGATGAATTGCTATTTCCACCGGTGTCACCAGAGGCAGGTTGGTTCTGGCGGCCGGTAGTAAAACAATCTATGCTGTCGCTGTCGGAGATATCTATCAGGGACAAAAAGCCGAACACCCTCTAACACGGCCAAGTTCCAGAAATATATCCTGAGTAATCTAACGAAATGGGTTATGAGATGCCCATCTCTTCGAAGCTGCAGAGAGTCGGTCCCAAGCTTTCCCAAAAGAAATGCCGTGGGATAGAGCCACAGATAGCTACCACACTCCCCTATGTAGAGATATACCTCAGAATTTTTTTCTGAACCCTTTCCAGCATAACGGAATATCTCGCCTCATGAGGATTCTATGCCACAGAACCGCTTTCAAGTCTGCTCCAAATCAATGCGCTGTATAGGATTCTGAGCACATGAGGATGTCTGAAAACTCTTCCGGTCCGGACGATGAAGCCCAACATCCTTAGTGCAGTGCCACAAATCCTTTCGATATGTGCACGAAAAGTCAGCCAACTCTCATAGATGATGAACATAGAAATTTTGTACTCAATCAAGATTTTTTTTATCAAATCGTCGACATTCTTTTTTTCCTTATTACTAAGGCTCGTGATTAATGGGGCTAAAACCCATTCAATCCCATATGTTCTCCGCAGCCCGCACCGCTGAGCAGAGGTCTCCTCCAGTCCTCTCCTTAATCTGGTGACACTACTACGCAATAGACCTGCCTCTAAATCTTTTGCCTGGAACACTTCATCTAACAATACTTTTTTCCAGGTTACCCATCTCTCTCCTGACAATGTGACCAAAGAAACTCAATACTCGCGGACTGCATATAACATATGTACAATTTTGTATGTATATTATTATGTGTGTTCTGTCTGCAGCCGAAAGTTCATATCTGTGTCGAGTAGTTAATTGCAATACTATACCAAAGGTGTTTTAGTTCTATTCTGCACTGAGCGAGCTCTATGCATAGCTTTGATATTTTGCTACTTCAAAGGAAATCTGTATTGTACCGTAGAATGCCATAACGATGTGGTAAAGTTTTTTCCCCCTTTTTTAATGAATCGCGTGAATTTATACGAATCCATAGTTGTATAATTGAATAAATTACAACAAGAGCTATTCCGCTTTTCATAGTTTATTTGTAAACATATTTTGGAGAAAGTACATATATTATCGTTCTAATCAAGGTATATTTCATTTGAAACTTATTGAAATAAGCGGCGAAAACAGCGTTTTCGTAAAAAAGTTGAATATTTAATTCCCATATTACAAATTAATTAGAAATATATGAATAAACAGGTGGCAAGGAAGGTGTCTCCACGTGTGGTGTAAATATAATACCCGGCGCCCCTGGAAAAGGCATAAGTTGCCCAAATTTTCCACCACAATGGTAAGAGAAGGAGGACATAAAGGCCCTCTTTGGAGCAACCCCCATGATACATGTATAAGAATATCTTGCAATTGACACAAAGAAGAAGAAGAACACTTGTATATATTATAGAAAGAAAGTAGTCAATTACTATATCATAAGTTTTTGGATATCAAGTAAAACGTTTTAAGTATTATGTTGAAAGCAATTTTATTTTAATCATTTTTGAAAAACTTTGTTCACAAAACTTTTTTGGACTTTTCACAAACACGTGTCGGACTATACGCGTCTTTATTTTTTACTAAATGCCGTGTATTCATATGAGCTTGATATGATACAACTCAAAAAATTCACACAATTGCTGCAGAAACTCTCAGTTGATTATGTTTTTCATTAGTTACCTCGAGGGGAGAAAACAATTCGTCTCATATGGAATTTTTCAATCGGAACCTTTTCTTGTACATTCAGGGGTGCCACAAGGTTCAAACCTAGGCCCACTCATCTACACCATCTTCATAAATGATATTGCGGAGGTCAGAAATTATGATGATCTGAAATTATTCCTAAAAATTAACAATCTTGACGACTGTGTACACCTCCAGTCGGACATTAATAAAATTGTTAACTGGATTCACAGTAATCAAATCAAATAAACATACAAAGAAAATTACATTAAAAAATAACTTACTAACTAACCATCACGCCGTCTCCCCGAAGGGGTAGGCAGAAATAATGGACTGCCATACCTTTCTTTCCTGACATATTTCTCTCGCTTCCTCAACATTCATATATCGTGTCATGCACGCGCGTCGATTTCTCTGACTCCTCACATGGCCGACATTCAATATTTGATTTATTTGATCGTGCCACGTTTTCTCGGTCTTCCTCTATTTCTGGTTCCATTTACATCATTAACATATAATTTTTTTACCATTCTTTCTTCATTCATTCTTTCCATATTCCAAACCATCTTAATGATCCTTTCATTATTTTATTCATGACACCATCATTCGCACCGCATTCACTTCTTATATTTTCATTCGACACTCTATCATACACAGAATATCTACACATTCGTCTAAGAGATCTCATTTCTACTGCATTTATTCTTCTTTCATCCTTCCTTTGCCAGTTCCATGCTTCGCTTGCATACATAAGGGTCGGTAGAAGAACACCATTGTGCACTGCCATTCTAGCTTTTTTGGATAGGTTTTTGTTTGGGATGACAACTTTAAGTGCACCATTCACTTTGTTGCCTGCCCCAACCCTTCTATTAAAAAATTTGTGTATAAAAATAGTCTTCAAGAAATATAATTCAAAACCGCTTAGCTTGTATTATAGTTAAAACTTTTTAACCGAGGTAAAAAGCTACCACGCAACTGACAAGATAACCAACAAAGGGAAAAAGCTATTTCATTTGAATCGGTAAATTAAGTATTCGATGAACATTTTCGTGGACGAATATCGTTAATCGCCCTTCTTTGAGTTGACAAAATTGAACGAAATTTTCTTTATTTTCGGGAGGACGCGCGCACCGGGGGGGTGTCTACCCGGGGCTAATAATATAATGTACGGAGGTGGCATTCATTGTACTGAATTAACATGAAAGCAGTTGGAAATATCTCTTTGATCGTACTTTGTCTCCGAGTAAACTGAGATTGGTTGTGTTTTATTCAAGCAACGAAAACAATTTCACGGACATACTTGTTTAGAAGAAAAAACGGTAATGTTTATTTAAGCACAAAGGCATAAAACTCCTGTTACATTAAAAGCGGCAAATAAAGTACTCGCTCTTATATCTAAGCAGTATACTGAATTATGATCGTTAATAATAAGGGAAATTTCATAAAAGTAAACACGGTTTTTCCAAATTTGATGTAATTAATTAAAATTTCTTGGTAGAAGTCATTGTAAGTAATGTATAATAAAAAATAAAAAAAACATCATGATTATTAGTTAATATTATTTATTAGTTTCTCTAATCGAAAAGTGTGTAAGAAAATAAAGATGTGACGTTTTTTTAACCTACCTCTTAAAAGAGATGGCGTGATGTTTAGTTAATTAGTTATTTAGAGTTAATTAGTTATTAGTTATTATTATTTCGTGGATGTTGAACGATCGAAGTGTGCGCGGGAGATGCCTTTTGGTGGCGATGAGGTTCGCAACCTATCGCACCGCGTCTCCCGCGGGGCGAAAAGAGAAGGATGGAGTGCCGCATCGGTTTAAGTGTGACAGTCCATTCTTTCTGCCTACCCTTTCGGGGAGACGCCGTGATGGTTAGTTAGTTAGTTAGTTAGTTATTTAGAGTTTTCTTATAATCAAAACCCTTATATGACATCTATATCTATGGATGTCTATGTGTTGTAACGACCCCCATCTCTTTGTATGCAGGGTAAGTGAACAGTCTTAGAATTAATTAAAATATATAGACATAATTTTTTAACAATCACTTGTTCTCGGGATTTATTTTTTACTATTGGTTCATTAATATATACTATGGATATATACAATAGAAATAATAATACTGACCAAATTTATTTTGATATTTCTATTAAACGACAAATATATTCAAGTAATTTACTTTAACCTAAAACGAATTTTATTCTTCATAGCCATAAGCATAAGTTAAAAAATTGTCAGGTAAACAATTTCACATTAGTCGTGAAAAAGGTTAAAATATTCGTACACTAATTTCATACTATTTTACGCGAACAAAACGAGCGTTGAACCGACGCCGACGCCGAGGAATACGCGATAGTAAGTTTACCTAAATCCTGTCTTGGTGAAAAATTCACATTCCCCTGTCTATTTGCTACTCCCATATTATATTTTAACAGCCTCCTCTGGGGAATGGAGTAATCACATTAAAACTAAATTGAAAAATATTTTTACACCGAGCGCAGCACTGTGGCTGCGGGCGTAATTATTTCCCTGTTAAAAGGCAAGCAATTTATTTTAAATTGCAGTGTTACGTATCCAATTTTGAGATTTTCATTCTTTTAGCGTAATTGAGTTATGAGAGAAATCAAATACAGTATAACAAGCAGGGACGCTAGGAAGGTTGTCCACAATTCTTAGAAGCTAATTTATAAGTAAAATAAATTGATAACTTTTCGATTAATTTGAGTTTAAATTTCAATAAGTTTGATGTTTAAATTCGACGAATTTGTTGTTTATTTAAATTCGATGCGTTTATGGTTAAAAGTCAATGAATTTGTAGTTGAAATTCGATGAATTTGTAGTTGAAATTCGATGAATTTGTTGTTTAATTAAATTCGATGAATTGAAGTTGAAAGTCGATGAATTTGTAATTGAAATTAGGTGAATTTTAACTACAAATTTGTATATTAGTTGAACTTGATGAATTTTAATTCGGGATTCGGTGAATTTTTAAAGTAAGAATATGAGAGCTCATATAAATATTCCATGAATATGAATATATGGGATGGTATAAAAATTCAAGAGATAAAATTTTCTTAAAAGTCGATGAATCTGTAGTTGAAATTCGACGAATTTGTTGGATATTTAAAAATTTGAATTTGTTGTTTAAGAAAAAATTCGATGAATTTGTTATTTAATTAAAAATTCGATGCATTTGTATTTGAAAGTCGATGAATTTGTAGTTTAAAATTTGGGAAATTTTTTGTTGAAATTCGACGAATTTGTAGCTGAAATTGGATGGAATTGTAGTTCATATTCGATAAGTTTGTAATCTGATTTGAAGAATTTGTAGTCGATATTCGATGAATTTGTTGTGGAAAAACGATGATTTTGTAGTTGAAATTCGATGAATTTGTGTATCGTATAGTATTAAATTAATTATTTCGTTTTTAAAATTATGAGAATTCATAGATTGTGCTAGAAATAAATATATTGCCAGTCGATGAATTTAAATTGACAGTTCGGGTATTTAGCAATTGAAAAAATTATATTTATTATAATATGTAGTATTTTATATTAGGTGAACATAGATGAATTTTTATTCGGGTTGGTGAATCTAAAGTAAGAATATGAGAGGTCATAAAAATATTCCGTAAATATGAACATGTGGGATGGTATAAAAATTCTCGCGATATAATAAAAGCGTGACGTGGACATCTGCATACTTAACAATTTAATATGATACAAAGTGCAGTACTAAAACGAATGAAAGTGGTCTATTTTCTCTTTTCGCCAAAAATGTTCTGTTGGATTAAATTATGATTGCTATTACAACATATATTAATTTACGATCGGATTGAACAATGAAAAAAAGATTACGGGAGAATGTGAACCATAAAAATAATGAATACTAATAACATTTTAAAATCTTTTATTTATCATTGTACGTAGAATGAATATTTGTAAAATATCCGTACTTCACCATTTTTTCTTTTAAAATTGTATTATTTGTTTATTACAGTCAATAACTAAAATGGCTGTGCACAATGGTATTCTTGTACCAAACTTTATACATGGGAGTGTAGCATGGAACTCGAAAAAAAAATTAAACTAAATAATATCTCTATTTACGCCGCTTCCCCGCAGGGGTAGGCAGAGAGAATGGACCGCCACACTACTCATTCCTGACACACCTCTCTAGCTTCATTCACATTCATACAACGAGTCATACACGCACGTCGATTCTTCCGAACTTCTTACATGTGAGTGACAAATGCAAATTCAAGTAGTGAATGCAATGCGAATGAAAATGTTATAAACAAAACAATGAAATGATCATTAAGGTGGTTTGGATTCATGAAAAGTAACACTGGTAAAAAAATATATATTTGAAAGGTGTAAATGAAAGTAGAAATAGAAGAAGATCGAGGAAAACGTGGCACGATCAAATATATCAAATATTGAATGCCGGTCACGTGAAAGTCGGAGAAGTCGACGTGCGTGAATGTTGAGGAAACGAAAGAAGTATGTCACGGTGTGATGGTTATAGTTAGTTAGTTATTATTTGTATTGGAATGTTTTTTTTTTAAATAAATAAATCAGAGTCTCTTTCTCCATAATCAGGAGAACGATACAAAACATCGTATGGTTAGTTCTGTCAATGATGAAGATATACACAAGTAAAAATAATAATACTTTGATTCATAAAGTAAAATTATTTCATCATAAAAATTAGATTCTCTGGAATTTAAAAACGATTCAAATTGTAAAATATCTGACGTCATTGGATTAAAACTTCAAATATTTAATGCAGATAAAGTAATTTTATTGTTGTTTTATTAAATAATTGAATTATACTCATTAAATTATGATGATATTTAATGCAGGAGATGCCTATTGGTGGCGATGAGGTTCGCAACCCATCACACCGCGTCTCCCGCGGGGCGAAAAGAGAAGGATGGAGTGCCGCATCAGTAATAGTGACTTTCCATTCTTTCCTCCTACCCTTTCGGGGAGACGGCGTAATGGTTAGTTAGTTAGTTAGTTAGTTACTCATTAAATTATTAATTTTTTCATGATTTCTGTTTAGTGATTGATGAGTTATGTAAAATTTACACAATTATTTTGAATAAAACCAACGGACGAGGCAAATAAATATCTTTAATATGTCTAGAGCATTTTGCATGATTGGTTCCTATAAATTGTTCGGTTTTGATATTTTTTACACTTACTGTCGTTAACTTTTTAATGATTTATTTATTTTTTATCCTTCTTCTACAGCCTGTATTGACCGTCCACTCCTGGACGTAGGCCTCCTCTCGCATTTTCCATTCTCTTCTTTCCTGAGCGATCCGCATCCAGGCACTTCCCGCACTTCTCCGGACATCGTCGCGCCAACGCAACTGTGGACTCCAAACTTCAAGGTTTTGCCGTCCTTGGCCACCAGCACAGCAGTCGCCTTGTCCACTTTTCATCTGAATCGCGAGCGACATGTCCCGCCCATCGCCACTTGAGGGTTGCGGCCATCTTGATAACATCGGAAACCTTTGTCCTGACTCTTATGTCCTCATTTCTGAGTCTGTCCCGTAAACTGATACCCATCATGGCTCTCTCCATTGCTCTCTGAGTGACTCTCAGCTTGTTGGCACTTTTTGTGATCTTTTATCCTATGTTTTTATATCCACAGTCTTGACAGCTTTTCGCAGAAATGTTTTTTTTTTATTCAATACCAACAATGTAATAATTGTAATACACTTTCAATGAAAGCAAGATTTCAAAGCTTTGATCCAAACACCGTACACCGCCAGTTAAAATCTCTTTGAATCCGCCGATCGGAATTCACAATGCACACATCAGAGCGATTACATAAATATCGAATTGAAAATGTCGATACATTAAATTTAAAAGGCCGTTCTATGAGCCAAAATTTTAGGACGAATGAACATTTATGAAGCAATTTCTCAAATAAATATGCAACACGAAGCATTCAAACGAGCAGCTTCGGGAATATTCTAACAGCTCCGCGCAGATAAGTCATGTATTTGAAGATCAGATGGTAATATATTTCTTTGAGAAATACAACCAGTGTCAAATGAAATCAAATCAGTTTATTTACTCAAAAGACATTACAAACAGCATAAATGTTTAAGGCATCTATTGAGTACATGTAAAATATTTCGGGAACTTCGGTGTGTCAGTCATAACTCTTAACACTCTGCCACGAAGGTAGCCAATTAGACATTATCATAATCGCATCAATTCGAGGTAGATTATGGTCAACAGTAGTAGGACTCTCTAGTAACATTACATATTCTTGGTTATGTGAAATTGAAATTGCCTCTTCCTACGCGATCGAACTCAGTAGTGTGATGCAACAGGTTATATCTCATTCAAGCACAATTTTACAAGAGAGCAAAATAAGTATTTCATATAAAATATTTCTATTATCATTTAATAAAATTTTGAGAATAACACATCGAATAAACCTTCTGTTGACCGCCGGTACTAAAAAAAGAACTCGTCTAGTGCTTCGTTAGGGTGACAGAAACAAACTAAATAATATTACATATAATAAGTTTGACCGAAAAATAAACTCCTCAAGCCGGTTAAAATGATCTCTCGAAGGGATAGGCAGAAATAATGGACCGCTACACTATTCTTTCCCGACATACTTCTCTCATCTTCAACATTAAAATATCGTGTCTTGCACGCACGTAAATTTTTCCGACTACTCACGCAGCCGACATTGCACATTTGATTGATTTGATCGTTCCACGATTACCTCGATCTTCATCTATTTCTAGTTCTGTTAATGTCATTTACATATACATACTTTCTTTACTATTCTTACTTAAATCATTCTTTCTATATATCTAAAACATATGTTGTTAATGTTATCAAAATAAGAGAAACACAAAATAGTACGATATATTTTTTAATATTAGATATCTTAGGTAATATTTACATTTGCTATTTAACAATATTAGCGATTTTTTCCGATTTGTAAAATTTATGTAAACATAAGGCGTACACAATTGAACAATTTTTTTTATGTACTATAAGTGTAAACAAACGTTTACAATTTTTAATTGTATCTCAATAGAGACGAAGAAACAAACTGGAAACTGAATATGGATGATCAAGGTGTTTACAGGACTTATGACCTGTCATTGGTTGGGTTAAGCGCACGCTTTATGTAATTACAACATTCCCCATTCCACCATTGTTATTATGATCATGCATGATACATTTTTGGAAGTTGTATATATACTCCAAATCCATACCTATCTTCACGTGTCAGTTCCAGTTAGCCATCTATGTAGATTTGATTGTACTAATTAATTTTTTAAGATTAATCCATACAATCCACCCACTAACGCCATCTATGAAGAATGATTGTTTAGCATTTAGCAAACTACTTTATTAACACAATGCGAAGAGGCTACCGCCTCCTAGCGCACTGTTTTAGAAGTCGCCTGGAGTATCACTCCTATTTTATACGCCAAAGAATTGACCAGAATATTTACAAATATTTGTGAAATGTATACTTATATCTGTATACGAATCCTGGATTTTCACCTGTGGGTGGTTAATTTTAAATTTTTAATTGTATCTCAATAGAGACGAAGAAACAAACTGGAAACTGAATATGGATGATCAAGGTGTTTACAGGACTTATGACCTGTCATTGGTTGGGTTAAACAATCATTCTTCATAGATGGCGTTAGTGGGTGGATTGTATAGATTAATCTTAAAAAATTAATTAGTACAATCAAATCTACATAGATGACTAACTGGAACTGACACGTGAAGATAGGTATGGATTTGGAGTATATATACAACTTCCAAAAATGTATCATGCATGATCATAATAACAATGGTGGAATGGGGAATGTTGTAATTACATAAAGCGTGCGCTTAACCCAACCAATGACAGGTCATAAGTCCTGTAAACACCTTGATCATCCATATTCAGTTTCCAGTTTGTTTCTTCGTCTCTATTGAGATACAATTAAAAATTTAAAATTAACCACCCACAGGTGAAAATCCAGGATTCGTATACAGATATAAGTATACATTTCACAAATAAACGTTTACAATTTTACATACAGAACTATCAATAAGCGCGAGTGCCTACTCGTGTATGATAGATATTTTTATCATAGATAATTACGAAACTACCTAATATAAATATTATCAGTACGAACATTAAGGAATAAAAACTTATTAGTTATTAAAGCAATAGATACGTGCTACAATATAACAATGTCAAGTTTTACGTAACATTAGTACAAGGCCAAATTACTGGTCAAGTACAACATTTTGAATAATAATTAATCAAATACTTGTAGACGAATACTGCATTTTATTTACCCATTGCGGGTCATCAATTCAAGGATCAATTTTATCAAATTTATAATTAAAAGAAATAATATAATTAAAGGAAAGATTGTATTATCACATTTTTTTTGCAATTTTCACATACATATTTCAGGACACAAACTTCCCTGTGTGAATATCAAGCTATTACAAATTAAATAAAGGTGAAAAAAATCGAAGGTTCCGGGTTCGATTCCCGGCGAGGGCAGTGTGATTGTCACACTGCCCTTGACGGTGTCGGGTGTAGAGTTCACGTGACAATAAAATGGCGATAGATTAGCTACCTATCACATGTCACGAGAATCAATGTAAATGGTATATAATAATACCCTAATGTAAAGGGTATTATTATATACCATTTACATTGATTCTCGTGACATGTGATAGGTAGCTAATCTATCGCCATTTTATTGTCACGTGAACTCTACACCAGACACCGTCGAGGGCAGTGTGACAATCACACTGCCCTCGCCGGGAATCGAACCCGGAACCTTCGATTTTTTTCACCTTTATTTAATTTGTAATAGCTTGATATTCACACAGGGAAGTTTGTGTCCTGAAATATGTATGTGAAAATTGCAAAAAAAATGTGATAATACAAATTGTTTACAGGACTTATGACCTGTCATTGGTTGGATTAAGCGCACGCTTTATGTAATTACAACATTCCGCATTCCACTTTTCTTATGACCACCATGTCTGACAAATTTTTGGAAGTTGTATATATGTTAATATCCAACACCACAATTCACATGTCAGTTTCAATGCGCCATCTATGAAGATTAGATTTAAGAAACACCTCGATCACCATATTCAGTTTCCAGTTTGCATCTTCGTCTCTATTGAGATAAAATTGATCCTTGTACTGGTCAAGTATTTATCCTAGCACATAATGATGTAAATGTAATTTAATTATCAATGCTAGAAGACAATACTTCACTAACGTTACTGGCTCTCGCTGGAGGCTGAAAGTACGGTTCGGAAACAACCGTTGATGATGTGGATGATGCGTCTTCTTCCTCGATTTTCCCCAGAAACATGCTCGGTCTCACGGAGACGCGCCGATTATCCGGCATCGACTTTTTGTAAACATTCTGACGTTTATTCGTATCCTCGACATTGGCGTCCTCGGAGGCGAAATATCCCATGTTGTCGTAATAGTCAATCAAGGCAGATTGGAATTTGATATCTTCTTCGTCGGTTAGACCCAGCTCGTCCTGGATATAGATCGATATTCGCCTTTGATTTGCGGCTTCCGCCAGAGAATCTATACGATGTCTCATGTAGGGATATTCGGATCCTCTTCTCTCGATGAAATCATGCTGTATATTAGCGCTTATTCTCTGTGTTTCATCAAAACTGTAGCCGGTTTTATCCATGAAGAACTTCCTCAAGCGAGTCCAGCACCCTTCTTTCTTTGGGTAAACGTATTCTTCCGTGGAAGGCATTCTGAAATCTACGTCTTTATTCATTCTGGGATTAGAAATATCACAAATACACTCCACTGAGACACTATCAATATTATCAAGTAGCACGCGATAAAATCAAATATAGAACATAATATTAATTTACAAAATTGAAGTTTCTAGAAATTGTATCATGATGGCGCAGGCGCGTCTTTAGTTGCTTGTAAAGGCAAAACTGTTTTATTAAAACACTCGAAAGTCACATCATAATCAATGAAAGGTGGATTATAGATAACATTTTTATTCAACGAAGATAAAACAATAAATCAACCGGACGAAATTTCAAGGAAAATGATAAACATCTACTTTTACTAAAGTATAAATCAGTCGGGATGCTTGGACATTTGAGAAAATTAAATCTGTAAACACTGTACACAAAAAACTGCACATTCACACCACATAAAATCATTACTAATTTAATTACAATAAATTTAAAATATTTCCAAGTGTTTTATAAACGTGCACATAAAATGGATTCAATGAGATATGTTTTTTTGATAGACGCGAACTTGAAAATATCGATTAGAAAATATTGTTTTTAAAAAAAAACAGTTCGGAGCGCGTCGCAGGTAAGTGACTTACAAACATAGGAACTCGGATTGACTGAGACAGTAGGATAAGCATGTTTAATCGACAGATATGATATCTGTTAAATTAGTTCACTAGATAAGGACGATTTCAATAATTGACGGCAGTACCATTATCACTCTCGTGATATCGACAAAGGAAAATGTTCTTAAGTAAATAAGTTCCCTGGCATATATACAAAATAATGATTAATTCAATATCAACACTATGTGAGAGTATCGGGAAAAGCTGAGATTATACATTTTTTGTTTGTTTATTAATGATAACCATTGAATTATAACTTGTGTCACTTAATCCCAGGAAGTGCTTATAAAGATATTGGTATTTCAACGGCCTTTAAACAGACGATTTAAATAAAAGATTTATAAGATTACATGAAATAAAATTGAAGGAAAACGAAGTGTCAGGTGAAGAAGATAAATCTTGGCTAAAACATTCAAGAGTGGTTCAGTTGCAGTCAGAATCTTCGTTGAGAGGTGTTGCATCCAAAATAAAGATAGCTTTGACAGGAGAGAAACGATAAATAAAATAAGTATTTTTTCCCTTGTATACAACAGGTCATTTGAACCCAATTACTGTTTACCATTTTTTTTAGCTATTAAATTGATTCTCATGACATGTGATAGGTAGCTAATCTATCGCCATATTATTGTCACGTGAATTCTACACCAGACCAATGATAGTGTGACAATCACACTGCCATCGCCGGGAATCAAACCGGGACCTTCGGTATGGAAGTCTGTGATCTTACCACCCTGCCACGAAGGTCGACTGTATTGTAATGGATATCGGACGCTATGATTAATATTTATATGAACTTTTGATGCGTTCGAAAAAATTACATAATGTTGTTTTAAAAACTTTACGGACCCCCATAAATTTCATTGTTTTTTTTTATTGCTGTATTTTACCGGTGTTGAAATGGGTTTAAAACATTTTTAATTGTATCTCAATAGAGACGAAGAAACAAACTGGAAACTGAATATGGATGATCAAGGTGTTTACAGGACTTATGACCTGTCATTGGTTGGGCTAAGCGCACGCTTTATGTAATTACAACATTCCCCATTCCACCATTGTTATTATGATCATGTATGATACATTTTTGGAAGTTGTATATATACTCCAAATTCATACTTATCTTCACGTGGCAGTTCCAGTTAGCCATCTATGTAGATTTGATTGTACTAATTAATTTTTTAATATTAATCTATACAATCCATCCACTAACGCCATCTATGAAATATGATTGTTTAGCATTTAGCAAACTACTTTATTAACACAATGCGAAGAGGCTACCGCCTCCTATCGTACTGTTAGAAGTCGCCTGGAGTATCCACTCCTATTTTATACGCCAAATAATTGACCAGAATATTTACAAATATTTGTGAAATGTATACTTACATCTGTATACGAATCCTGGATTTTCACCTGTGGGTGGTTAATTTTAAATTTTTAATTGTATCTCAATAGAGACGAAGAAACAAACTGGGAACTGAATATGGATGATCAAGGTGTTTACAGGACTTTTGACCTGTCATTGGTTGGGTTAAGCGCACGCTTTATGTAATTACAACATTCCCCATTCCACCATTGTTATTATGATCATGTATGATACATTTTTGGAAGTTGTATATATACTCCAAATTCACACTTATCTTCACGTGGCAGTTCCAGTTAGCCATCTATGTAGATTTGATTGAACTAATTAATTTTTTTAAGATTAATCTATACAATCCATCCACTAACGCCATCTATGAAGAATGATTGTTTAGCATTTAGCAAACTACTTTATTAACATAATGCGAAGAGGCTACCGCCTCCTATCGTACTGTTAGAAGTCGCCTGGAGTATCCACTCCTATTTTATACGCCAAATAATTGACCAGAATATTTACAAATATTTGTGAAAATGTATACTTACATCTGTATACGAATCCTGGATTTTCACCTGTGGGTGGTTAATTTAATTTTTAATTGTATCTCAATAGAGACGAAGAAACAAACTGGAAACTGAATATGGATGATCAAGGTGTTTACAGGACTTATGACCTGTCATTGGTTGGGTTAAGCGCACGCTTTATGTAATTACAACATTCCCATTCCACCATTGTTATTATGATCATGTATGATACATTTTTGGAAGTTGTATATATACTCCAAATTCATACTTATCTTCACGTGGCAGTTCCAGTTAGCCATCTATGTAGATTTGATTGTACTAATTAATTTTTTTAATATTAATCTATACAATCCATCCACTAACGCCATCTATGAAGAATGATTGTTTAGCATTTAGCATTACATAAAGCGTGCGCTTAACCCAACCAATGACAGGTCATAAGTCCTGTAAACACCTTGATCATCCATATTCAGTTTCCAGTTTGTTTCTTCGTCTCTATTGAGATACAATTAAAAATTTAAATTAACCACCCACAGGTGAAAATCCAGGATTCGTATACAGATGTAAGTATACATTTCACAAATATTTGTAAATATTTCTGGTCAATTATTTGGCGTATAAAATAGGAGTGGATACTCCAGGCGACTTCTAACAGTGCGATAGGAGGCGGTAGCCTCTTCGCATTGTGTTAATAAAGTAGTTTGCTAAATGCTAAACAATCATTCTTCATAGATGGCGTTAGAGGATGGATTGTATAGATTAATATTAAAAATTAATTAGTACAATCAAATCTACATAGATGGCTAACTGGAACTGCCACGTGAAAATAAGTATGGATTTGGAGTATATATACAAATTCCAAAAAATGTATCATACATGATCATAACAATGGTGGAATGGGGAATGTTGTAATTACATAAAGCGTGCGCTTAACCCAACCAATGACAGGTCATAAGTCCTGTAAACACCTTGATCATCCATATTCAGTTTCCAGTTTGTTTCTTCGTCTCTATTGAGATACAATTAAAAATTTAAATTAACCACCCACAGGTGAAAATCCAGGATTCGTATACAGATGTAAGTATACATTTCACAAGGGTTTAAAACAATTAAATTGTCTTAGAGAAGCGCAAACAAATCAAAAGTTGTCCAAAGAGCTATGGAAAGAGCAATGTTGGGGATCAGATTAACGGACATAGTGAGAAATGCCTTAATGCTAACCAGAACGGGACTGTTGGACATCATGAGTTATTGTATAACTCTTTGGTAAGAAGTCGGTTGGAATTTAGTACACTGGTGTGGGCACGGCATGAAACTAAATATTGCTTGTTGATTGAAAAAGTACAGAAAAAGTTCTTACATTTTTTGTACCTCAAATAAAACGGTTATAACCCCTGGCTGTACCCAACTGATTTCTTGCTGGATATGTTGGACTACCAATCATTGGAAATTAGACTAACCATCCATTTGGGTGTTCATTTTTTTCAACTGATTTGTGGTCGAATACATAACTCTGATATTTTGAATGACTTGACTTTGTTTGTCCCTGACAATTATCTGCGACAAAGGCAACATAGATTATTTCACCTGCCTCTGTGTAGAACCAATCTACCTAAGGTAATACCCGTGGGCAGGGCAATAATCCTTCTAAACTGCATCTCTTCGGATGTGGACATCTTCCACAATAGTGTGGCTACACTAAGAAAGCATCTTTCTCTTATATAAAGATCAAATTGATAATTGCTTCTCTTGTTCTTCTTATTGTTTCTTTTTACTTAATTGTTCTAATTTTTTTTAATTATCTTGTGCTTTTTGTGTTTATGTTTAATGTTTATATTGTATTTTTTAAATTTCACAATTGTATATTCTTTGTATTTGTGATAGTGTTTTGGTATTCTATAGTCATAAGCGATTTGGTGATTTACTATGATGTATATGATTTTTTTTTAAAAATAAATTGAAAAACTTAAATTGAATTTAATCATCAAGAGTAGGAGCGGGCAGGCTATGTCGCTCATAAATCCGACGAAATATGGATAAAACGCCTTTTTTTGTTGGCCTACTAGGACTCCAACTCAAAATCCAGGAGATCCTGGAGGAACGACATTAGAGAGACCGCGGGAGAGGCGGAAGGCATTACAGCCCATTTCGAAATAACATTCACTGAAGGAACAAATCATACTTTTGTATTTCTTCTTTATTCGCAATCATTTTATGGTGTAAATTAACATATGAATATCCGTGATAAACGTGTAAAAACATTGCATTTTCACAACACTTTACTTTAATCTTCACAATCATGTTTTAAATCAAATCAAATCAATTCAGTTTATTAACTCAAAAGACACTACAAACAGCAAAATGTTTAAGGCATCTATCTATCTATCTATCCACTTATTTACAGGTAAAATATTATAAAATACAACATAATACCAGGAACGCATTAGAGATGGTTCGACATTAGGAAGACAAGATACTTTCTAAAGTCAAGAGTATTTGTCCCTGAACGTACCTTCACTAATATGAAAGACGTTGATCTCCGAGGGACCGCGTTCAGCAGACTAATTGCTCTTCCCACCAGTGTCACCAGAGGCAGATTGGTTCTGGTGGCGGGTAGGTAAAACAATCTTTCCTGTGGCTGTCGGAGAAATCTATCAGGCACAAAAATACCAACAACCCCTAGCACGGCCGAGTTCTCGAAATACCCCCTGATTAATTTAAAGAAATGGGTAATGAGATGCCCATCTCTTCGAATCTGTAAAGCAATGATTCCGAGCATTCCCAAAAGAAATGCCGTGGGATAGAGCCACGAATAACTACCGTACTCCTTCATGTAGATATACCTCAGAAAATTTTCACTTTCAAATAATACTTATCCTTTTCAGTATACACATTTTTCAAAAGTGTGGGCACTTTTCGAATAATGAAACGTTTAAAAAAGGATTGTAAAAATACAATGTTTTACAAAAGTCGAGAAACTACGAGTGACCTAAAGAGCCATGGAAAGAGCCATGTTAGAAATAAGCCTAAGAGACAGAGTCAGAAACAATACGGTGAGAGAAAAAACAAAGGTCATTGACATCATCCACCGGGTGGCGACTCTAAAATGACAATGGGCAGGTCACGTACCCAGAAGCTCAAATGAAAAGTGGACAAGGAGACTGCTGACTTGTAGACCGTGGACGGCGAAGAGAAGTGCAGGGCGACCGCAACTACGGTGGAAGGATGATCTAAACAGACACGTCGGAATAACCTGGATGCAGTCTGCACAGGACAGAATGACATGGAAGCAAATGGAGAAGGCCTTTGTCCAGGAGTGGGCGGGAATAGGCTCAGGAAGAAGATGAAGAAGATTTAGATATTTTTATAGTTAAAATGCCTTTTAATGTGGAATACGCGAGCGCAGAACATCGCAGCTGACTTACGACCAAGGATGAACGGCAGTAAATGTGAAAATCTGTTTCGATAAATTTATTACACCCGCTATAAAAATGAGACCCATTCGATAGACATTGATTGCTTTTCAAGAGAAATATTGCAACCATTTATTTAACATCTTTCGAAGAATTTAATTTCCTGCGACTCTTTTCATACTTGAAAGCTATCGCGTCAGTACCCCGGAACAATATTGTTTGAAAGTGAAAATTTGCGCTGTCCATTATTATTTTTGGTAGGGGAATGAAAATACAAGGGTGAATATTATGAACGAAACCATTACCAAAATAATATTAACACTTCTAGAATGAGTATAGTAATTTCAATACAAAAATACCCAAGATTTTTTTACTACATATAACAACGATGTAAAACTCTAGTAAGTTTGTAACAAGATACTAAAAGTTATAATGAAAAAATAAATTATAAATCAGAGATGTTAAACTCCACATTAAACAACAATTATTAATGAAAACATATGTTTTCTAATATCGGTGCAGAAGAAGAAGATTCAAATATGTAACTAACTAACTAACTAACTAACTAACTAACCATCACATCGTCTCTCGGAAGGAGCAGGCAGAAATAATGGACTGCAAAACTTTTCTTTCCCGACATATTTCTCTCACTTCCTCAACATTCATACAGGAAGAGCAATTCGGACGTTGAATCTAATCGTCTCGGATTTGGACATTTTCAGTGTCAGTGAGGCAGTATTCATAAAAAAATATTACAAATTCTGGAAAGAGTACTGCCTCACTGACGTCGACTTATTTGGGTTCCTTCTGATATGTATGATTTTTTGGTTTCATGTTGTTTTATCTTATCTTTGTAACACCGTTTTGTGTCCAAATGAGTCGCCTAAATGTTTTTCGTTTGTTATGTCTCATTTGTGTATCATGATTAAATATAAAAATAAATAAATAATGAGGAGAGGAGAACATCGTGTCATGCACGCGCGTCGATTTCTCTGACTCCTCACATGGTCGACATTCAATATTTGATTTATTTGATTGTGCGACGTTTTCCTCGGTCTTTCTCTATTTCTGGTTCCATTTACATCGTTAACATATAATTTTTTTACCATTCTCTCTTCATTCATTCTTTCCATATGTCCAAACCATCTTAATGATCCCTTCGTTATTTTTTCATTTACACCATCATTCGCACCGCATTCACTCCCTATATTTTCATTCGACACTCTATCATACGAGTATATTCAACATTAACCTTAGTCTTTAAAAAATCTATAAAATTGCATCTTTGATATAAATCTCCATCATATAGTAATGATAACACAGAAATCTCTTGATGGAAGATCATTTTAAATAAAAGTTAAATAAAACTAAAGGCTAGCTGGCATCGGCAGACCAGTCGATGCCAGCTAGGCTGTCGAAATAAAGACAAAAGTGGAAGTACTCGTAATTATTTATTGTTTTCTTGAACAATTATGTAAAACTCCATATTAAATAATTAATACTAATAAAAACATCGGTTTTCTAGAAGTTTTATTATATTTTATGGGAATGACATGTCGCACGCTTAATAGTAAACTGACCGATTATGGTTTAGGTCATATTTGAGTTAACATTAGACAGAGGCTTGTGTTAACGCTATCCATCTATTTTTCACAATGTTAACGCTATCCATTCGTACGTACGATAATCGTTCAAAATGTTAACGCTATCCATTCGTACTTGTTTTTCGACTGTTTTTGTTAAAACACCGACTCATGAAAGATTGAGCAAAACTTGCTTTTTTTTAGTTAAGCCAGTGTTCTATTAAGCATGCGATGTTTCACCCTTCTAAGACATATCAAATGTCTTTTGATAATGCCTTAGAAGGGCGAAACATGTCATTCCCATAAAATATTATAAAACTTCTATAAAACTGATGTTTTCATTCGTATTGATAATTGTGGAAGTAGTTATTTAAAAAAACGTCGTTTTATTTAATTACTATCTATTATGAAACTAAGATTTCCAATTTCATCTCCAAGTACTCTTAGACATTTCTGGACTTCGGATAAAATAACGTTAATAAGATTAATACGTAAAACGTTCTCCCAAGCAGTTTGCTAGTAAGTTTGTAACAAGATACTAAAAGTTATAATGAAAAAATAAATTATAAATCAGAAAGGGCCCAACCGGTCCGATGATTTGAAAATTTAATGGAGCCTTTCCGTAGTGTGTTTATAGGCCTGGCCTCCAGTTATTCTGAGTACCATTCTCCGCATAACTTCCCTACATCACCAAGTGCCGGAGAATGCCCGAGGATTGTGTATGATACCCGTTTCAAATGCTTTCAATGAGTCCTGGAGCATTTTCAATTTACAAACCTTAATACACTGTAGCCCTAAACTATTTCACTTACATTAAATCTGAAACAAGAAATTTCATAAACGTCTCATCTATTATGAGAATACAAGTAGGGAACTATGCATAGCATGAAATGAGTGGGAATATGTATTCGCAGACGATTAAGTAATATATTAACCAACAAAAGTCAAGGATAACCTAATATAATCCTAAAATATTTCCTAGTATATACGATTATTACTTAGGAATCTAGGGAGACAACTTATTTAATAATAACTAATTGATAAAAGATTGTTCATAGTTTACAAAAGCTTTTTTTATAATTTTTCACATTTTATATAATATAATTACACATTAAAGAATAAAACCATAAAAAAATTATCATATTTTTCACATGCTAAATTTCAAAACATTTGTCTATGCATAGATGTATTTTAGGCAGTGATGTAGATTGTTTGTTTTATTAAACGGACCGTAATAAAATAACGCATATCCCAAGAGTCGACCTTGTAACGCAGGTATAAACACTAATATTATGCATCATGACAAAAATATTTATAGGAACCGAAATTAAAATTATGGATCGGTATCTCAAACTGATTATTTACGCAAGATAATATTCATATTTTGAATACTGTTGTCATCCGATAGTGAAATGCACCATAATCGCCGGTCCCGTACGGGCTCCGTACGGGTCCCGTACGCATTGAAAGATGCAAGTCCGCGGTCCCGTACGGGACCGCTGGGGGTCTAAAGGTTAACCTTATATGTATATGATTGGGCCGAGCTAACCAAACCGCAGAGCTAAAAAGAAGAATTGGACTAAGCTGGGCAGCATTCGGAAACATGAGTTATATCCTTAAAAACCGGAAAATATCGATCAACCTGAAACGAAAAGTCTATGAAGCCTGCGTTCTGCCAGTTGGTACTTAGGGTCTTGAAACTGTAACATTGTCCAATCAAAGTGCCGAGAAACTACGAGTGACCCAAAGAGCCATGAAAAGAGCCATGTTAGGAAAAAGCCTATAGAGGCAGAGTCAAAAACGATACGGTGAGAGAAAAAAACAAAGGTCACTGACATCATCCACCGGGTGACGACTCTAAAATGACAATGGGCAGGTCAAGTAGCCGGAAGCTCAGATGAAAAGTAAACAAGAAGAGGCCGTGGACGGGAATAGGTTTAGGAAGAAAAATAAGAAGAAGTTGATTGCAACACTTACCGTTATGTCTAAGGGCTCGTCCTCCGGAGTCAGGGCTAGAGATGATTTCCTGTGACCAATCCTGGCTCCCGGAGACCCACCAGAACTTCCTGAAACAATATCAATATAATTTGATTAAAATTTGAGTTGATTATTATTTTTTGAAATGAAGAGTATATCTATATATATCAGTTAAAAATACACTGTTACAAAAATAAGTGTTATGAAGCCTTAATCTTGTGTAATTAAATCATACATGGTAATTCCGTTAGCTAAAGATGAATATATTTTAGCGCAACGTTGCTGACGTTGACAAAAATAAAAATATAATAGGCTGGCAAAGGCACGCCTATACCACTACGCCTACACAAAGCGTAGGTGTAGATGCGTAGAGTTCTTAATATGACTGTAGCAATGCTACAAGTCAGTTTATTAAAAGATTTAGATATATTTTTATCATCACATGTTATAAACGTTAATAATGAAGAATATTTTAAATAATGTTTTAAAAATAAACACAACAACCCATTATAACGAGCGTGGATCGTAAAGCTTATTGCCATATTAGGAGAGCCGATCCCGAATAACGGGAAATATCTAGGCGAAATAGGAAGAGGAAAAGTCTCTTGTAACGAGCATTGTGAGAGCTGGTAGGCTAGCATTGATTGGCCGCATATGACGAGGAGAAGAGGGGGATGTTCCTCTACATGTTTCTTAGGTGTTATTCCTTCATCATATAATCTGTTAACTCTCCTTGGACCAGATCAGATGTCGTCAGATGTGGAGAAGGCGATACAACACAGATCTCTTCGATCTACACCATGACGTCAGCGTGGTCAAGTTTATAAAGTGTAACATACTGCGCTGGCAAAATGGTTCAAACGTATATAATACAACAAACGACTTATCGAATTCGGATGGTGGTCTAGGGGATAGAACGCTTGGCTTTTGATCCAGGGGACACGACGGACACGGGTTCGAGCCTGGACACAACCCGATTGCTTCTTCATGATTGTAAAATTAAAAAAAAGGTTAACTTATTAAGAAAGAGAAACAAGAAACATCATTAAGGATCGACGCAGTAATTACTTCATAAATAAATATTTATTTGGTGTGAGCATTTCACGACGTAAACACATCCTAAAATTTTCCATATATTACGATTGGTTAGTATTTAGACATAATATTCACGAAGAATAGTCACTCTGCGCGGAGTCAAACAACCTAAAGATGGATATTTTCATTGTTATTCCTTGTGTTCGCAAGCCTCGGATTGTTTCCTTACGATCTAAGAGAAAATGGAACGTTCGTACAACCAGTGTTTTCCAAGAACAACACGTAATGGGAAATTTGGGTGCTGCAAGGGGGAATAAATTTCAACATATTATTACATCAATTATGCGTGGTGGGTAATCACGAAAACATGCCCAATTATACAACTAGTAACTAGTATTTATTTACCAACTAAACACCTTAGTTAATTTACATCTATACAAATTATATTATATTATTGTTCACATAATTATTGGAATTAATATTAAGCTGGTGGAAAATAATTAAATGCGAAATGCCTTCATGCTTTTGAAATGTAGTGTTACAAACGCATGATAGGAGTCCATTGGTCGGAACACGTCCAAAACAGCGAGTTAATGAGAAGGGCTGGAGAAACGAGTCAAATGCTCAAAAGGATTGCCCAGCAACGAGCAAATTGGATAGACCATAACATTAGGCATCCGGGCCTGCTTATTTCAGAACCAATCTGCCTCTGGTGACACCGGTGGGAAGAGCAATTAGTCTGCTGAACGCGGTCTCCTCGGAAATTGAAGTCTTTCATATTAGTGAAGGTACGTTCAGGGGAAAAATACTCTTTTGACTTTAGAAAGTATCTTGTCTTCCTATGATGCCTGTCGAACCATCTCTAATGCGTTCCTGGTATTATGTTGTATTTTTATAATATTCTACCTGTACTCAATAGATGCTTTAAACATTTTACTGTTTGTAATGTCTTTTGAGTTAATAAACTGATTTGATTTGATTTGATTTGATTTGATTTGATTTGATTTGATTTGATTTGATTTGATTTGATTTGATTTGATTTGATTTGATTTGATTTGATTTGATTTGATTTGATTTGATTTGATTTGATTTGATTTGATTTGATTTGATTCGATTTGATTTGATTTGATTTGATTTGATTTCATTATTATAGCAGATGTTAAAGTGTTATGTGTGGTCTGTTCTCTAATATGGGTGTGAGACATGGACATTAAAAGTAAATACAATGAACCGGTTAGAGGCATTTGGAATGTGGCTTCACCGATGAATGTTCAGGATCCCATGGACAGACAGAGTGACGAACACAGAAGTCCTGAATCGTGCAGGAGTAAATAGAGAGCTGCTGACATTTATCAAAGTCCGCAAGATTGCATATCTGGGTCACGTTTTGCGAGGAGAGAAGTATCGCCTGCTGCATCTAATATTGAAGGGAAAAATAGAGGGCCGCAGGGGGGCAGGGAGAAGGCAGATGTCCTGGCTGCGCAATGTGAGGGAATGGACGGGAATCGTAACTGTGGAGGAGCTGTTCCGGACAGCGCAGGACAAGGAGGAGTTTACCAGAGTGATCGCCAACGTCGGGGGGACCTGACAGGGCACTTTAAGAAGAAGAAGATTATAGCAGAGGAAATGGTTGGAGCCGAAATTGCAGAGGCCGCCCAAGGGACGCCTATATGGCCACCAAGTGATAAGAGACATGCGCTGTGGCAGCTACACAGAAATTAAAAGACTGGCTGGAGACATGACTGAGTGGAGTGAAGCTATGTAGTTGCAAACCAATCCGCCGGATTGTGATCGTGAAGAAGAATCCTTCATGGAAAACTTTTTATGTCGTACCTTTGGTTTCGGTCGCTCCCTTTGAAAATCTTCAGGACGACCTCCGTGGCAGACTGGTAAGAGTTATGACTGCCACACCGATGGCGTCAGGTTCGATTATCGACGATGGTAGTGTAATTGTTACACTGTCGTTGGTCCGGTGTAGAATTCAAGTGATTATAAATAGCCATAGATTAGCTATCTATCACATGTCATGAGAATCAGTATAAATAACCAAAAAATAGTTAACAGTAATCTATTTCAAACGATCTGTTGTTTACAAAAAAATCTTACAGATGATAGCAGCCAGATGACGAAATCGTTTGAAACTATTGTAAAACTCCGTTTAAAAAATACTTTTACACAAGCTTGACGACTTTCGTGGCAGAGTTACAAGAGCTATGTTTGAGGATCCCGAGTTCAATTCCCGACGACGACAGTGTGAAAAACTCGCGCTGCATTTGGTCTGGTAGAAATCAAGTGACAATAAAAAATGGCGATGGACTAGCTACCTATCACATGTCACGAGAATCAACAGCTAAAAAAAGTGTTTACTGTTATTAGGTTCAAATAACCTGTTGTATACAAAAATGTGGAAAGCAACGAGAAAGTACCACATTCAAAAGGCCCAAGTGGTATCCTAAGAACCTGAAAAAATGTATTAGACTTTGCTGCAAATCAATCTCTAGGAATGAAACTTAAAAGAAAATGTATAGGTGTACTTGTCACATAAACTTATCACAAAAAATAAATAGTTTTTTTTTAAACTTCCTACAAATTTAATTTCTGTTCTATTACAACTATAGAAACGAAACCAGTCGACAATGAGTGAAAGCAATTAAGTAGTAGATGAACCACCATAAGGATGTAGCACCCAGGATAAGGGAGATGCGAGATTGAGGATGTCGTTAGGTGGGGAAGGGAAAGGACAAGATACTGGCATGCACACGTGAGGAGAATGGATCCATCCAGACTTCCCCCCATTGTGTTGCACGGCTAACCCCAAGATAGACGACCCCTTGGCAGACTACCGAATGGAATGAATCTACAGCTGGTAGTCGACTTTGCAGGAGGCCAATTTCTCTTAAGAAACAGGCTACAATTCCTACAATAAGAAGAAAAAGAATCTTGTATTGTTAATACGATTAAAAATGAGGAAATTTAAGATATCGAATTTCGATTTGATATAATACATTCGTGACGTATTAAGGTACTTAAAAAAATCAGGGAGTATATTTGTACAAATCGAACAAATAATATCATAGTAAACAATCAATAGCAATGGCAACATTGATAAGGATGTCACTTCTTCAGTGATTAGGAGATACATTTTACTAGCCTAATTGGTATTTTTAATGAGAGTTATCGGTATTCGAAAATATAAATTTTGTGTAAATGTTTATCTCCCAATACAAACAGATCAAAGGGATTGCTTATAGATCCGCATGGGATGATCAATACGTAATATAAATAGTATTTACTGCTGCCTACATACAGCATATTACGTGATTAAATTATTATAATTATGTGTTACTCATTTTTATAATTTTAGAGATAATGAACTAAACCGTAAGCATGAGAATACAATATATAAAATATATATAGGCGGGCCTATCCAAAAGGCTAAAATGGCAGTGCACAATGGTGTTCTTCTATCGACCATTATGTTTAGAAGCAAAGGATGCAGCTGGCAAAATAAAGATGAAAGTAGAATAAGTGCAGTAGAAATGAGATGACGAATGTGGGAAAATGTGTTTGATAGAGTGCCGAATGAAAAGATAAGAAGTTAAGTGCCGCGAATGAAAGTGTTATGAACAAGATAATTAAAGGATCATTAAGATGTTTTGGACACATGAAAAGAATGAATGATAAAAAGTATATGTTAACGATTTAAATGGATCTAGAAATAGCGGACGACCGATTTAATGTCGGCCCCGAGAGGAATCGGAGAAATCGACGTGCGTGCATGACACGATGTATGAATGTTAAGGAATCGTTAGAAGTATGTCAGGAAAAAAAAATGCGGCAGTCCATTCTTTCAGTTAGTTAGTCATAGAGGCAATAATAGAACCTTTCTTTTCTGAAATCTCTAAACTTTACACATAAAATAACTTAGACTCTTTAAATATATTAAATAAATCACAGGTTAATTATTATTCTAGTTATGTGATGGGATAAGTCGCCAGAGAAGGAAATAAGAGACATAGTTTCACACAAAAAACAGGAAATTTAAAATTTCACATTTCTCACATGGCACGAAATACCCAAAATCCTTTCGCCGATCTGATATTATGTATTATCATCTCAACCTTCGAGAGAGAGAGATAATCTTGATAGAGTTAAACAAGCTTTGTTGATTATCTGCCTTTCTAATCCTGTTTTTTACGGCCACCGGCGACGATTAGGCTGCTCAACTTATCAAAAAAATTCAACGTGTTTGGCAATAAACGCGTAAATTTTATAACACGATTAATGTTTGTAAAAAAAACTTAAATTTTAGATAAACTTACAAAAACATGTTTTTTTGTTTGATAATGCCTTAGAAAACATTTGATAATACCTTAGATAAGTAAAACATGGCATTCACATAAATTATAATAAAACTTCTAGAAAACAGATATTTTCATTCGTATTAAGAATTATAGAAGGGTTTTAATGGATGGTTATGTGAAGGGACACACCGTGCTGGAAGGAATGTGTACCAGTAAATGGCATGAAACGCTATAGTTGCATAACATCAGCAACACTACCATCTAGTCCGACTCTCTGGCGTCCACGTGTGATCTTTATGATCCCGCAAACCCTGAGTGTGGCATATTGTACGTACTCGTATGTTGATGTGCACAGCTAACAGAGAGAGGGCGAATGGCGATTTTCAGCGCCACAGAACCGGTCACTTCCAGCTTAGAGAAGAAACACCCCTACAGAAAAACCCTGTACCTCCTAGTAAGGGGCTGGACGTTAGGCCAACAACCTAACCTCGTAAAATAACCAACGTTACGAACACTTCAAGAAATTCGTTTCTTGGAGGAGGCTGAGACCCACCAAGGGTTGTAGCGCCGGAGAAAAAAAAAGATTTATAATACATTATAGCATTTACATTGAACGAGCATATCGGCACTCATTTGACAAAAAAATGCTTTTGATGAATTTTACAGGAGTACGTAATAATATTTTAAAATTATTTTGACTATTTATAAAAATGAAATTTATGTTAAAAAAAATCAAATGTAAATTTACTTAGCATACATTTATCTACAAGATATCAATAATCACATTTCTAAAAAGAATAAAATATAAAAAAATTGGGGTTGAAGGCTATTGCCATGTGACAGGAGAGATTTAATTATCGAAGTAAAAATATGATAGAGGAGTAATAAATATATGAATGAAAACGTCCGTCTTCTAGGAGTTTTATTATTATATTTTTTTATATTTTTAGATGGAATGACATGATTCGCCCTTCTAAGGTATTATCATCTAAAATATAATAAAACTCCTAGAAGACAAACGTTCTCATTTATATGAATTATTTAAGATGGAGTTTTACAACATTATTCAAGAAACAACACACGATAGTGGAGCACGATATTAATATTACAAATACAAAGGTAGAAATTTTATTGAAATAATGGTTATATTATAACCATCGGGTGTATATCGATTTAAATAACAATAAACCCAAAATAAAACAAACCCAATAATATAATTATCATTTTCAATCGCAAAAATGTTAAGCTAACGATAAAAGTTATTTTATTAATACAGAGTTTCCCAGAAGCCACAGAGAGGTAGCTTAAGTTTCTCGTCCCGTCTTGGCGGGATTGAGTTACACGCGTGCGGGGGAAACTTATACTAAAAAAAAATAACTACCAATTTGCTGGCGTACCAAAGTTTGTACGGGTTTATTATATAATATTTTCTTCTTAACAAACGTTCTAATCAATACAAGGGTTTCATTACCCCTTCCGGCTAACCTAGAATGATATTTGGAATGCAACATGTGATTTAAAAAATATAGGATACATCTAGAAATCCATTTGTACTCGTAACAATGTTGTTAAATGATTATTTTTTATGTTCATTGTAAACAATGAAAATACAACGAATAAAACATACTAAAATATAAAACTCTACGTCTGTTAACTAACTAACCATCACGCCGTTTCACCGGAGGGGTAGGCAGAGAGGATGGATCTCCACAATGCTCTGCCCTGGCATACCTTTCGGGCACCAATCCAGCATTCCACCCTCCTCTGTTCGCCATCTCGGGAGATGCGGCGTGATGGGTTGCGTGTCTCATCGCCACCTATAGGCATTACTCCCGCGCACGTTTTAATTCATGATAATAATATTGTTAATTGAAATTTATGGGTATAAGTTTATTATAAATATTCAAAATAAAATGAATAATATTAATATCATTTAATATATATTATATTATATTTAGTTTTAAGTGTCGCGAACAAAATAATGATTGGGTCATTACGATGATTTGGACACATGGAAAGAATGGATCAAAAAATGTTAAAGAAAGTATACGTAAATGACGTAAGCGGAACCAGAAATAAAAAAAGACCGAGGAAAACATAGCACGGTCAAATCTATCAAACATTCAATGTCAGCTAGGTGAGGAGTCGGAGTAATCGACGTGCTTACATGACGCGATATAAGAATGTTGAGGAAGCAACCGGTTTCAGTAGGTCGCTGCCATCCTATAAACAAGAAGAACCCGGTTAAAACCAACAAATTAAGTAGAATAAAACTAAATACAAATTAAAAAAGACTTTTCAAATACAAATTAAAAAAGAAAAAGAAATGTGATTTAAATTTTTTGGTTTGAAGAATTCGCGACACATTTTTTCATCCAAGTTGAAACAAAACTCTATTGCGAAACCCTTTAGTACTAGAACAAAAGAGAATATATTTTTTTATGATTTTTTTTATGAATCGTTCTGCACTCCTCCAAGCAGAATTAACCTGCCTTAGATGATACTGGTAGGGAGAAACATTTCATCGCCTCAAATACGGTCATTTTTCAGCAGTGCAATGTTCGTACAAAAAAATCTGTCACTGGTGAAAATAACTGATGTCTGTCTGTGGCGGGTATTTGTGAGTTTATTGGCATTTTGTTTCACAATGCTTAGATATCTTTAATAGGTACGAGTGTGATTTTTCGCTCTCACGTTAACAGAAGTTATATCGGCCTGTATTTATTAAATGTACTCACCAGTGGCGGTACTTCCATAGAAGCCCAGAAGCCCGGCTTGCGTAAGAAATTTTGAATCAAAACCCCCAAGTATAAGTAATCATGCCCCCGCATAAATCAACAACCCACCAAATCACCTTCCAACAATGTTTTCATCAGACGTATGAGTAATAGCCACAAGAGCTGTACCTCTGTTAGCCAGAAGAGGTTTTGATTCAAAATTTCTTACGCAGCCGGGCTTTTGGGCTTCTATGGGAGTACCGCCACTGATACTCACTCTCCTAAGCTTGATAACCATGGGAATATGGTATGTGTAATGCGGGTTATAGAAACAGTTGCTCTTAAACGATGGTACTTGTATAATGGGGAATATATTTATTAGGTACGAACCCATCTCCTATATGCAAATTTAGATATTATTCTCCGCGAGTTCATACTAAAACTAATGTCTCCATCCATATACCCTGGAGGGTTCGTATCCAGCAAAGGGTCGGTAAAATGGGTCACCTTTTTACTACGGACCTTTTGCAAAACTACATAAATGTTTACCCACTCTTGTATGACTGTATTAGAAACGTGAGTGTATGGAAAGAATGTGGGGTTAATAGGGGTGAAATGGACACCATTTTTAAAAGGCGGAGAATGATGTCGGTA
Organism: Lepidostoma basale; assembly: GCA_022606425.2. Classification (NCBI taxonomy): domain Eukaryota; kingdom Metazoa; phylum Arthropoda; class Insecta; order Trichoptera; family Lepidostomatidae; genus Lepidostoma; species Lepidostoma basale. The sequence continues at coordinate 194,062 of JAHDVF020000783.1, read as the reverse complement.
GGCGCGTATGGAATCTTTATATTCTCTCATTTAATAAAGCAAAAAAAAACACTGCATTAACATTAAAATAGTAAATAACTTTAAAGGTTTTATTTACCCATTGCGGGTCATCAATTCAAGGATCAATTTTATCTCAATAGAGACTAGGATGCAAACTGGAAACTGAATATGGTGATCGAGGTGTTTACAGGACTTATGACCTGTGATTGGTTGGGTTAAGCGCACGCATACAACTTCCAAAAATTCACATATACAAAAATGTGCACATATACAACTTCCAAAAATTTGTCAGACATGGTGGTCATAAGAAAGGTGGAATGGGGAATGTTGTAATTACATAAAGCGTGCGCTTAACCCAACCAATGACAGGTCATAAGTCCTGTAAACACCTCGATCATCATATTCAGTTTCCAGTTTGCATCTTCATCTTTATTGAGATAAAATTGAACTTTAAAGGTTGTTGAATAAATATAATTACACTTGGTATTATAACACTTTATTTCACTTCAAACAGACATGTTTCGATTATAATATAACCTTTATCAATGTACACAATTGAAACCATAATTTTAATATTAACCAAAATTGTGTACATTGATAAAGGTTACTATAACCGAAACGTGTCTGTGTAAAGTGAAAAGTGTTGTAATACTAAGTGTAATTATATTTATTTAAATATGAATCCACAACACAGAGTTAAAGCGAATATACTCGTATAGAAGAAAGTAAATGTTAATTAAAATTTCTTCGTGGAAATTCGTTGCAAATAGAGAAAAAAAAAATCCTTTAAAATATGTACGAAAAAAAATTACTTTAAAATATGTACAAAATTTTATTCCACTTGAATTTTAGTTTAAACCGGTAACGGCAATATTTTTATTATTTTATAATTAAAGTAACCATAAAAGTTCGCCATTAGGCGTTAAAGAATATACGAATAATTTTAGTCTAAAACAAATCACGGGCAACTGAACTGAACAAATATCTAATCAATACTTCATATTTCGATACGTGCCATTTCCAGACTCTTTTATATACGGTCATTAATAATTAGTTACTAGTGTTTGATACTGACTGATGGCTTAAGATAATTAAATTCAATTTTTCTTCTTCTTCTTCAGCCTATTCCCGTCTACTCCTGGACAAAGGCCTCCTCCATTCGCTTCTACGCCACTCTGTCTCGTGCAGACTGCATTCAGGTCATCCTTCCACCGTAGTTGCGGTCGCCCTGCACTTCTATTTGCCGTCCACGGTTTCCAAGTCAGCAGTCTTCTTGTCCATTTTTCGTCCGAGCTTCTGGCTACGTGACCTGCCCATTGCCACTTTAGAGTCGCTACCCGGTGGATGATGACAGTGACCTTTGATTTTTCTCTCGCCGTATCGTTTCTGACTCATTCTCTTAGGCTTATTCCTAACTTGGCTCTTTATCTATTCCTAACTGTCACTCGTAGTTTCTCGGCACTTTGTTTGGACAATATTATAGTTTCAAGACCATAAGTACCAACTGTCAGAACACACGCTTCATAAACTTTTCGTTTCAAGTTGATCGGTATTTTCCGATTTTTTTTTAAATATAACTAATTTTTTCGTAAGCCGCCCAGTTTAGTCCAGTTCTTTCCTTGAGCTCTGCAGTTTGGTTTTCTCGGCCTAATCGGATATTTTGTCCCAGGTACGTATATTCTTCTCATTTATCAGGTGCATTGAGTGATATGAGACTAATTATGTAATAGTAAAACGATCTCATATTTTTTTTTATAGATTAACCAGTTCAAAACTTTTAGCGCATGGTCTGTTAAGAATGTATTTATTTATATTACCCGCATTTGATTTTACGTTTCTTCTTCTTTGTGTGCCCTGTCGGGTCCCCCCAACCTTAGCGATCACCTATGCATACCTGTCTCTGTCCAGCGCCGCACTTTGGATGCCGGTCCACTCCCTCACGTTTCGCAGCCAGGACATCTGTCTTCTATCAGGCCCTCAGGATCCTTAATTTCCCCCTCCAATATCAGTTGGAGAAGGCGGTACTTTTTCTAACCCAGTTCACGACCCAGATATTAAATCTTCAAAACCTGATAGTTGATAACAGCTTCCTGTCAATTCTATCTCGCCTCAAGACTTCGGTATTGGTAATCATGTCTGTCCAGGGAATTCTGAGCATTGGGCGATAGAGCCACATTTCAAATGCCTCCAGTCTGTTCATATCGTTATTCGAACTTAAAAAGTATATACTATAGGTACATGAAATTAATTTTATTTTGTGGTTTTCAGATATTTTTTCGAGGTGCCAGGGACAGAGACGCCTACTATCAAGTGTCATAAATACAATTTTTTTCTTGAAAGTTAAGGCGTTACGTACGTAGCACTGTGGAATTCCACTGTAATTCCACTGGATATTTTCAAAAGAAAACACTCTTTAATATTCCACTATACTATAATTATAGACTACACAACATGTTTTGGAGTTACCTCCATCTTCAGGTGTAAATATACGACTAAAACTAAATCAAGAAAGACATAATATATATAGACAAAATATTGTGACTAAAATCTAAATTACTGGTAACAAATTACATTGGGGGAAAACCCACATTTATATATAATACAATACAATACAATGGAAATAATACAATACAATACAATTAATACAATGTAATGGAACGCTATATTTGACTTTAAATGTTAACTGGACTAATCGTTTTTTTAATTGATTCTGATAACTTAATAATTTAGTATGTGAATAAAAACAGACATTTGGCAAAAAAGCGGTGTTTACAAAATTAAATGCAAAGACTGACGCGTGTTACATAGGCAAAACGGGACGGAATATTAAACAGTGTTTTCTTTTGAAAAAATTCAGTGTAATACATACTATAGTCAACGTCGAGGAGACTTACTACGATTCCGAAAGAAGAAGAAGAACACGAAGAAGTTCTCATTATTTTATTTATTCTCTACCTACTTCCCTGGGAAAACAGTATGGTACTTAGTGACTGAATTGCATTAGCTATCTTATTTCACGTACATATTTATTATCACTTAAATAAAAACATAAACAAGTAAAATGTATATTTAAATATTTTCTACTGAACCTTTTTTTACCTCCCCTAGCTGAAAATCCCTTCAAGAGCTCCCTCCTACGCTGTCGGTAGTCCTACTTAATAATTAAATTTAGACGTATCCTTACAATGTATATAAAAATCAGAGTTAATCATATCGATTTTCATGACGGAAATAAAAAAAATTGAGTGGGGTGTCCTGAAGAGAGTGTAAAGGACCACTCGTCCCATCCCCTCCCCCCTCATCGCCATGGGATAAATCAGGCAACCTCGGAGCGAAGGGTCCTTCGGCTAAAAGGGACGGCGCAAACTACCCCTGCAAGCGGATCAAGGGGCGGCGCAGTAGGCTCATCCGAAAACGTTAAGCTTACTATAGAATGGATGAAAAATTATTTCACACATATAACGTACCTCGGTCTGTTTTGGTCAAAGATCTCACATGGATAGCGAAGATAACAATCTTTTGAATCGCAGGGAAATTCTGATAAAGAGATTTTTCATCGAAGTAAGAAGATATCATGACATATAGACACTATTTATTTTTATTTACGGTCTGATGCGGTGGTTACATTATGCGCTGATGCTATCGTTGCATTTTCCAAACACTGATAACCTAAAAAGTGTAATTAACTTCTTTCTCGTTTACACGAAATATTTTTGAATATATTTTTTTAAACATTGTATTTTCTCAATGCTTTATTGCACTTATCACAAACGGTGTAGAAATTGTAACCAAAAAAAGGAATCTACACAGACGAAGAGCATCTGCGGCCGAAACATGCTCATGCAACGTACAATAAATTGTTGTGATATTACAACGTTTAAAATAAATCTAATGTGAATCAGATCAAAACAAAAAATGATGGCTTATAAAGAGGTTTTAATGTCAAATGTAAAAAATACCTAGACATAGGATACGTCTAAAATCATTTGAAAACAATTTGTAAGAAGATGTTTTTCTTAGAAATTTTTTATTTCATCCTGCCTCAAATTACTTGTTTTTTAATTTATATCATATCATATAGTATCCCCTAACTATGTAATTATTGTCTTATATTTCTTAACGACTTCCAAGAAATACTTTCCAATATGGAATTACCGAAAATAATTCTTTGTTAAAAATGTATAAAGTCACATCAATTTTCGTTAATTACCATTTTCTGCTCCATTTACCAGTGTATAAAAACTGCAACGAGTTGAAGTTTCGTCACATTTAATAATGCCTAAAAAGGGCGAAACATGTCATTTCCATAAAATATAAGAAAACTTCTAGAAAACTGACGTTTTCATTCGTATTAATTAAAAAATACGTATTATTTTTTTCATATTCATATTTTTATCGTATCGAAAATTTTATGTTAGTTGTTTCTGCACCATATCATGTTGTCGTCTAGCACCCATTAAAATACATAGAAATTTGGAGGAAAAAAAGATAAAATGATATACGAGTATATTTGAACTAGCATACGTACGAATATGGTTCAAAAATAAAAAAAATGTTAGCTCACATACTTAATAAAACTACATGATTCTCGTACAACGTGATTTTAACAATTCATTTGAAATAATGGATAGACACAAAAGCAATATGTCACCAATCAATGTTTGCGATAATTGATAGTGCAACTTTTAATTACAGCGCTGTTTTAAATATGGCTTAAAAAGATTAACAATATCTGAATTATTTAATTTTATAAACAGCGGGACAGAATGAAATGAAGTAATTTATGACACAGTGGAGTGATTTGTGAATTCCATTGTGCACAAAAAAAAATTATATAATAAAATTCCATATGCTTTTCAAACAAGAGCTGACACATTTAGGACCAAAAACCTTGTTAGGAGGTCTGAGATGAGGGAACTGCGAAACATAGCAGGGAGTACTCTCAATTCGAAACGTTGAAATAAGAGAGACTCGTTAGATGAAAAACCTCGAGATGTGGGGTATGACACAGTGGAGTGATTTGTGAATTCCATTATGTACAAAAAAAATTATATAATAAAAAGTCCATATGCTTTTCAAACAAGAGCTGACACATTTAGGACCAAAAGCCTTGTTAGGAGGTCTGAGATGAGGGTACTGCGAAATATAGCAGGGAGTACTCTCAATTCGAAACAATTTCAATCAATTCGAAAAACCTCGAGATATGGGGTAAGAAAAGGCGACGGTACTGGGAAGACCACAGGGATAGGATGGATGATGCAAAAATTCCATTGGGTTTCCCACAGTACACCCGTGGAACATCGCCTACCAGAAATACCGCAAAAAAGATGATCAGATAGCTGATGTTCCACTTCTCAAGAGAAAGACTCCCGTTCAATAACAAATCAATGATCTAGAATAAAATAAATTAACTAACCATCAAGACATCTCCACGAAGGAGTAGGCAGAAAGAATGGACCGCTACACTGTTCCTTCCTGACATACTTAATCCGATTTCTCAACTATGTCGAACTTTCTCCTCACGTAGCCGACATTCAATATTTGATTTATTTGATCATAGCACGCTTTTCTTAGTCTTCTTCTATTTCTAGTTTTGTCTACATTGATAACATACACTTTTTTACCAATATTTTTTCATTCATTCATTCCATGGGTTAAAACCATCATAATGATATTTTCAAAAATTTGTTGATAACACTTTCATTCGCACTGAATTCACTATTCGACGCTCTATCATTATTATCCACACATTCGTCAATCATTAAGGCAACAAAGTGGATGGTGCATTTCAGGTTGTCACCAAAAACTAAAGCCTATCCAAAAGAGCTAAAATGGCACTGCCCAACGGTGTTCTCATACCGACCCTTATGTATAAAAGTGAAGCGTGAAACTGGGAAAATAAATATGAAAGTAGAATAAATGCAATAGAAATGAGATCTCGAATAAGAAGAAATGATGGCAAAGAGTCCAATAGAGAGGATTAATTACAAATGTAAACATGTAAGAACGGCTATTTATCGAGTTAAAAACAATTTTGAAATGCTTTGTTTGCGCACTACGTTTACACAATATAATACAGATTCCCAGTACTCCGAGGCGAGAGTTTGGATTTCGAGAATCGTTTATTTATATTTCTCGGAAAGCTTTTAACAGCTTCATTTAGTGTATTCGGGAGATAACCCACGAGTTCTAAGTCACAGAAGCACCCAAAGACAAAAGGAATTTTCATCGCGGCAGTTTTCGGGATCGGCGTACTCGTGGGCCGGTAACAAAGTGTGGATATGCTCGCATTTTAGTAGCGAAATTGCCTCAAAGGATTCAGCCTAATCACAAAATAACATGTTTTCGTGTTAAAGTCTTTAGATTTAGAGATTGTGAAGAAAATAAATAATAATATTAATGCGAAATAAACCCTAGAAAGGCGAAACATGTCATTCCCATAAATTATAAGAAAAAGACGTTTTAATTTGTATTTATTATGAAAATGTATATTTCCTAGAAGTTTTATTATTTTGTATGGGAATGACATGTTTCGCCTTACTTATGTCGATCTGTGGAACAGAAACGATATCCTCTATTTCGCAAGTTTTTCTTATCTTCGCGTTACAGACACGATCTCGGAGAGTTTTAATATCAAATAAAGCTTCTGCTGTGTCAAGGTTCCTAAATGAAGAGATAAAGGTGCTATGATATACTGGAAATACATACTGGATACATACTGTTGATAAATACATACTGGAAATATATGCTGGAAAAAACTCTCTGCCTAACTAATTAATTATAACATGTTTGATAAAGCCTAAGCATGACGAAACGTATCATTCCCGTAATATATAATATATAATTCGGGTGGTGGTCTAGGGGATAGAACGCTTGGCTCCTGATCCAGGGGACATGGGTTCAAGCCTGGACACGACCAGATTCCTTCTTCATAATAATGAGCTATTTTCTGCTCACATTGAAGATTGTAAAATAAATTCTAATATCATTGATGTAAATCTTTGATATTAGTCTTTTTTAAAAAAAAAAAAAAAAACTACCAGAATATACACGATTTCGTTCAAATTAATTATTTAATGTAAAGATTTGCATCATTGTTCAAGAAACAATGAGTAAATAGCAATGTAACGTATTTAAATAAAATAATAATACACTTTTAGTAATTTGTATTACCACCACTTTATTTGGTAACACCAACTGGTTTCGCTACCGCCGGACCTTCGCTAGGGCGAGAGTGGTGTTAATACAAATTACTAAAAGTGTATTATTATTTTATTTAAATAGTCCATTGTTTTGGCCGAAACACAGTGATACCTTAACATTTTAAACTGTTAAATTTTTTAAATATTGTCACATCACAAATTAAGTGCTTCTTACGAAAGATTACATACATATTTACTTTATTTTATCAAATCAAATCAGTTAATTTTCTCAAAAGATATTACAAACAATTATAAAAGTTTAAGACATCTATTGATAACAGGTAAAATATAATAAATATATATTATCAGGAACGTATGAGAGATGGTTCGACATTAGGAATACAAGTTACTCTCCAAAGTCAATGATGTTTTTCATATGGAAAATACAGCATAAAAACTTTAATTCTACAAATCGTTCTCAAATTACATACGAAATATGGAACATTCGCGAGATAGTAAATAAATGAATAAGCATAGTTTAATACTGAATAGTTTCAAACTGATGGTATATAAGTTGATTATACGCCATCAACTCATATAACTAAGGCTAAAGACAAACAAACTTTTACCATTTCAATGCAATGAAAACTTCCGCGCTCTGTTTAGATTTTCCATGCCTTTACGTTCGCTGAGGGAAACAAAGTTTTGACAATTTATTTAGAGTCGCAAGATTTCCGTGACTGCCCTCGCCTCGTATCGTCCGCCACTGGCGTATTATTGTATATTTGTACCGTGTGCTTTCTATTTAACATAAAACTCGCATTCGTCATACGCACGCCGCTACTGTTTTTTATCGTATACACTTTATTGTGTTATCGAATCGATCATAAGCGAGTGAATTTAAACGTTCGGATTGAAATTATTCCATGAAAAAAAAATAACAACCGGCGTTTTATGAATCCATAAACATGCAGTGTATATGTATGCGAGTGATTTGCAGTGAAAACAGAGTACAATATGAACAATTTGTATCATAAAAAGTGCGTATTTTATTTTGTCACAAGTATCAAATTAAAAAACTTACTAACCTTCACGCCGTCTCCCCGAAGGGGTAGGCAGAAAGAATGGACTGCCACACTTTTCTTTCCTGACATATTTCTCTCGATTCCTCAACATTCATACATCGTGTCATGCACGCGCGTCGATTTCTCTGACTCCTCACATGGCCGACATTCAATATTTGATTTATTTGATCGTGCCACGTTTTCCTCGTTCTTTCTCAATTTCCGGTTCCATTTACATCATTAACATATAATTTTTTTTACCATTCTTTCTTCATTCATTCTTACCATATGTCTAAACCATCTTAATGATCCTTTCATTATTTTATTCATGACACAATCATTCGCACCGCATTCATTTCTTATATTTTCATTCGACACTATCATAATATTATTTTAAAAATAACTTTGTTTTATCCACTAATTATTAAAAAAACACATGTTTCGGAGGATACCTCCATCTTCAGATGTAATAATATAATAAAAACTAAACAAAGAAATACTACAATTAATACGCATTTAAAATTCGATACAATAATTCAAATGCAAAAATTAACCTGGGATATTTGTTATAAGATGACAGTACATAATGTAGTTGTCAACCCTAAAGTATTGAAGTGAAGCTAGGAGCTGGCATTAAATTATGAAAGAAGATTAAATGTCGTAAAAATGAGATCACTGAGAAGAATGTGCGGGAAAACGATATATGATAGAATACCGAACGGCGAATATAGAAAGAAATATAAGGCAGCTGATTGCAGGAAAATCAATCCAGAACCAATCTGCCTCTGGTTACACCGGTGGGAAGAGCGATTAGTCTGCTGAACGCGGTCTCCTCGGAGATCGACGTCTTTCATATTAGTGAAGGTACGTTCAGGGGACAAATACTCTCGACTCTAGAAAGTATTTTGTCTTCCTAATGTCGAACCATATCTAATGCGTTCCTGGTATTATGTTGTATTTTTATAATAACCTGTACTTAATAGATGTCTTAAACAGTTTACTGTTTGTAATGTCTTTTGAGTTAATAAACTGATTTGATTGATTGATTAAGTGATTCGTATAATCGTATTAATCGTATCATAAGTAAAATTAAAAAAGGATCCCTGAGATAGTTTGGATATATGAAACGAATGGACGAGAGAAGAATATTTAAAATGTTGTATACAAGCAGTGCAAGTGGAAAGAGAAGCCATTAGAGCAAGGAAAGCATGGGTAGACCAAATCAATCAAATACTGAAAGGCGGCCACATTCAAATCGGAAAAATCGACGAGCGTGCATGTTACAATATATGAATGTAGAGGACTCTAGAGAGGTATGTAAGTGAAGAGCAGTTTGGTAGTCTATCCTCTCTACCTACGCCTCCGGGGAAACAGCGTGATGGTTAGTTAGTTAGTTAGTCAATATAACATACGTACGCGCTGTACATCTTAAATGCTCTTGCTTGTATTACATGGTCGAATCCATCGAGCGGAGTGATACTTGTGCGTACTAGTATTGGCCAGGTAAACATGGAATTATATGTTATCGAAATCGTTCAATACGTCAGAGGCTAATTGAAACATCTTGACCCTCGGAGTGACACAGAGTCGCCGGACGACGGGGCCAACGCAAACCGGTAATTACCAATAATCATTACTGTTGCATACACAATTTACATAATATCCATATCATAATTACATCTGCAAACAGATTCACGATTTAAAATAATTTCATAAATGTCCAAACATGATTTCTCCATATTTTATATTAACTGTGTTATTACATTGAGTATTTCTTAAGAGCGAAACAGTAGTGAGATTCTGTAAGTCTCAACGCCTACGGTGGGCTGGCCATGTGGAAAGAATGCCAGAGGGTAGAACACCACAAATTATATCCAGATGGGTGCCTCGCCAAAAAAGACCAAGAGGCAGACCGAGGAAAAGATGGGCGTATTGCGTGGAAGAAGATTGGCAGAAAATGCAAGGCGCTGGAGAATGGAGAGAGATGGCAAGATACAGAAGTCAGCGGAGGACCTTTGTGGAGGAGACCAAGTCCCACACCGGGATGTAGTGCCGAGAAATAAAATGAATTTCTTTAGAGCGTTATTATGATAATCGAATGATTTTACTGAAATCTCTTGATGGTAGTTCATTTGTAATAAAAATGAAATATAACGCGATCTTCGTGGCAGAGTGGTAAGTACTCTGACTACCATACCAAAGGTTCTGGGTTCGATTCCCGACAATGATGGCAGTGTGATTGTCACACTGCCTTTGGTCTGGTGTAGAATTCTCTTCACAATAAAATGGCGATAGATTAGCTACCTATCACATGTCACAGGAATCAATATGATAGCTTAAAAAAACGTATACAGTAATTGGCTTCAAACGACTTGTTGTATACAAAAAAGAAAAAAAAGGCTTTTTATACCTACTCCACTATCGTCTTTATTTGTAGCGTTTAATCAACTCTATTTTCGACAACGACCAGTTTCACCGAGTTTGCTGGCATCGAAATCAGTATATTATATTAATTAATTAATTGGGATATCAAACAGCGATCAAATCAAATCAGTTTATTTTCTCAAATGATATTACAAACAACAATTATAGTTTAAGCATCTATTGAGAACAGGTAAAATCTAATAAATATATAATACCAGGAACGCATGAGAGATGGTTCGACATTAGGAATACAAGATACTCTCCAATGTCAAGAGTATTTGTCATCCGTACTTTCACGAATTTGAAAGACGTCGATCTCCGAAGCTATGATGTTTAGCAGTTTGATTGCTCTCCCCACCGGCATCACCAGAGGCAGGTTGGTTCTGTATGCTGGGAGATAAAACAGTCTGTGCTGACGCTGTCGAAGATAACCATCCGGAACATATAGATGGATATCCTCCAAGATGACGGAATTCTCAAAGAATCCCATGTTTGTCTGAAGAAATGGGTAAGTGTGCACCCATCCCTCCTTATCTGTAAACTATTGGTCCCCAGCATGCCCAAGAGAAATGCAGTGGAAAAAAGCCACGGATAGCTACCAAACTCCCTCATGTAGAGATATCTAAGAAATCTTTTCTGAACCCTCTTTAACATGAGCGAGTATCTCGCCTCGTGGGGACTCCATATCACCGAACCACACTCGATCCGGGTCCGGACCAATGAGTTATACAAAATTCGCAAAACATAGGGATTCCTGAAAACTTAACCAGTTCGGAGAATAAATCCAAACATTTCTAGTGCAACTTCACATATTCTCTCGCCATCGTAATACATATAAAAATATATTGAAACAATAAGACCTATTACATGCTACCACAAATATAAATGATAAGAAAAGTTAACAGTAGACACTAATGATTCAATATCGAAGTTAAACTTAATTTAAATAGATATGAAGTAAATTTTTATGAGTTAAATATAATAAATATAAGCATTGGTTCATATTAATTAAGTAACGTATTTTATAAACGTATGATATCATATTTATATTAATTGAGTTACGTTTATTATAAACGCATCATATCATATCGAATGTTCATTGCAATCTTTAATATGTGTTTGTCTCGTGGTGACCTATTTGAACGACGATTCGGAGGTTGTTGTAAATTTTATAATAATAATAATAATATGCGAAGTGTGGATTTCCGTGAATTTAGACTGTCCGTTATACAGAGTTCAGATATATATAAATTGGCGCCATTCCATGTAGCGCTTTGAAGACTGTCCAGCAGAGTTTATACTGGATTCTTTCTGGACTTTTAAGCCAGTGAAGTTCTTTGAGATGTTGTGTTATATGTGACTTTTTTGGAATGCCTTTAATGAGCCTTGCTGCTGCATTGAACGCAGATTATCTTTACCATCTTTACTAATTTTTAATAATAAAAAAAAACTCTAAAGACGGAGACTGGAAAAATTATGTTGGTTATGAAACATGTTTGTTTTATCTTCAGGTTTTATATTGTTCTTATGGTTCATATTGGGTACAAGCGAAACCAGTTTGCTTCAAATAAAATTACTATACCGTGGTTAAAATAAAAAGTGTTCCTTGTATTTTATATTTAAAAAATATATGATTAGATAAAAAATGTAATGTTTTATTTCAACGCACTTTTATTTTTAGTATTAAATAAATTATAAGTGTACTAATAAAATAAATTTATAGTGTTCTCTTCAAATTTCATTTCAATGATACCCATTGTATTATACAATACAATCCTGCTGTACTCAATGGAATGAATGCGATTGATCCTGAATGAATTTGCAGATGGGATTAGCATAAGGGTTGCAAACCCCCGTATTCAATATTTATGAGTTTGTTCATTACCAATTGCAATAACTCGAGTGCACTCTGTTCATCAGCTGCAATGCGAGTTTAATAAATTATTACAAATAAAATTTAAAATAATACTGTGTATATTCACAACGGAAATGTTATTAGTCCAACTAATTTCCTTTTTACCCCTATTTCACCAGGGCTAAACTAAATAAAAATATATACCTAATATAAATACATGAATATATAAATTGATGTTCAAGTGGTTAATATAAAAAGTATCATTTATTGTTTCATGAACAAGGATGTAAAATACTACATAAGTTTTCTAGTTTCATTATAATTTATGGGAATGACATGTTTCACATTAGAAAAAAAAACAATGTCGTTCCATAAACTATTATAAAACTTCTATAAAACAGGCGTTTTTATTTTTATTCATTATAAAAGTGTTATTTTATTTGATATCAGAGTAAATTTTCGGGGAAGATGTAACTATGATGTTAGCTTATTATTTTTAATCCATTATTATTATTATTTTTAACTCCTTAAAATCTGTTGTTTTAATTCGTTTAACATTGATTCCATTTCATTAATATGAAAGTTTGATCTACTGGTTAATATAATATTATATTCATTTATATTTGTGGTAGCATATAATTGGCATCATTATATTGTTTCTATGAGTTTTATTTTTACATATGTACAATACTATATTTTAATCGGTTTTATCCTAAAATAAAAATATATTTTTTTAGGAATATTTATTGTTTCTAGAAAAGTAATATAAAATTGCATATCAAATAAACAATACGAATGAAAACGTATGTTCCAATCCCGGGAATGCCATTTTTCGCCTTTATAAGGCATAATCAAATGTTGTTATGATAATGATTTAAAACATTTGATAATTTCAAAATATGTATATATGTATGTATAAAATATGCATACTAATTAAATATTTTAAAATTTCTAACCATAAAATGAGTGCTTCATATGAAAAATTAGTATTAAAACGGTCTACCGCAATTCAATATGATCAGGACACCAAAAAGACTTCCAATGGCAGTCAATGAAAATGATGGATTAACTGCGTAGCAGGTTCTGGGACTCACCATTCATGAACTCAAAGTCCTCGTAGCAGTCGTCAGGTCCGTAGTCGATCGGCATCTCCACGTAGCTGGGGACTTCCCCGGTTGGGGGGTTGGTGACTCCCTCCGCGCTAGGTGTACTTTCTACCTCTTGGCATTCCATCGGGATGATCATTATCTCTCTCTTGTACCGCGCGCCTCAATAACACTTCATTGCCTTACTGATCACACTTCACTTTTTTTTTAAATTCAAGATTGTTGTTCTTTTTTCAAACTAAAGTCACATTTTAACGTTTAAATTAGTCATTAAATTAGTTCAAAAAATTAAACCCTATTAGAAAGATGAAGACACTTGTATATTTTTTATGAACTATTTATTGCATTTGTAATATTTCTGTTCTAGAAATAAAAGACGACATTTACCATAAACATTAAGTTTTAACGACATTTAATCTTTTTTACACCATCGAAGAGTTTCGCTTTATCAGTGTAACAAAATAAGCTCATTTTGTTACCCCACTAAAGCTCAGGTTAACAAAATAAAATTTTAGTTTTATTACCGTGACTTAGTTAGTTTTACTAGGAGCGAAACCGGTTGATAGTATATAATAATTAACATCTGTCTGAATAAATCGTATATACTCGTATGCATACATATATAAATGTTTTTATTTATTGTAAAAAAATGTTTTAACACCACATTATTTTATTTTTAAGAACCGTTTTCACTTAAAAGTGGAACTACATAAAGACTTAAAAATAATATTATATAAACTACACATATCAATGATACTTCCATATTCATGTGTTATAGTTACGCCCGAAGATAGAGTATATCTATAAATTTATGATGTGAATATTAATTTTGCATATAAAATTGTTTTGTACGCTGTTAAAATTCGTTCACTAATCAAAATAATCGCATATACTTTTTTACTAAAGACGCAAATGTTACTGTATCATAAATTTTCAAATTTATTGAAATATGTCATTTGAATTTAAGACTAAAACAGGTAATAAACCTCGTATATAATAATTTTCAAAAAGTTAAATCAAAGAGAATAAGTCATATTTTGTAATTAGTTGGTTCACAGTTTAATCATTTACTGTTTTATAATTCTTAGAAGTGAGTGAGGGGTCGGATAAATCGACGTGCATGCATGATACGATGTACGAATGTTGAGGAGGCGAGAAAGTATATCAGGAAGGAAAAATGTGGCAGTCCTTTCTTTCCGCCTATGCCTTCAGGGAGATGGCGTAATGGTTAATTACTTTTTATCATCCTAATAGCCTCATATACTCGTATATTTACTTTTCAACTTCCGGAAAAAAAATTTAGTAGTAAATCGGTTAAATTTTATACAATACTAATATAATTTAAATTCGGAACAATAATATTATGTGTCCTACGATAGGAACTTAATATCCAACCCCAAAAAATAAGGTAGATTAGGGGTATTAACGTGAATGGGTCACATTAGTTACAACGAAATTTTACCCAAATTACATGGCGTTTGGTTAAGTTTTAATATCAAAGGTACGAGTGGTTCTTTCGTACGCCACAAAACACGTACTTGCGGGACCGTTCCCGCGGGGGACCAAAACGGCGCTGCACACTCTAACAAAAGTCAACATTATTACTGTAATATATAAACAAAATAATATCTTAACACTAACCGGGATGTAATTTAGTTTAAGTGTACTCTCCCGCTGCGGAAAAACGCGTCGTGTCACTTCGTACGCGACACTGAACTTTGAACGAAGGAAAATTTTAATTCACGTACGTAAATAAATTAGGTATTTTTATTCTGAACGCGGAGGACGAATTGTGCTGAAATATTGTGCTAACAAAAATTCTAGATGCTTGAAATTTAGATAAAACAAAAACCCTGATAGTTTCGTATGTTTGTATAGTTTAAGATAAATTTACTATATTGTGTCAATGAGTTCTGGAGTGGAGATATCCCTCAGGATTCTGTAGAGTTGGAGGTCCCCCTGCCCGATAGACCGAGGACATTGTAAGGATTGCTGGATGTGGACGGAGTATAAATTTGAGTGGCAATGGATAGGGGACAGTGGTTTAGGGAGAGGCCTACTTAAAGTAGCGAACGACATACGGCTGATAAGAAGAAGAAGTGTAAATGTGCTGATGCTTATTATAAAAATATTACAACATTTTGAATGTATACAAATACTTGTAGACAAATACTAGATTTTACCCATTGCGGGTTAATCATTTTTAAGGATTAATTGTATCTCAATAGTGACAAAGATGTATCTAATCTTAATAGATGGCGCTAGTGTAGATTGAACTAAAAAATGTGAAGTGTTTCTCAACATATTAGCATACATGTCTTTCAAAAATTTTCCAGACGTGGTGGTCGTAAGAGGTGGGGAATGGGGAATGTTGTTAAAATAAAGCGATCGCTCAACCCAACCAATGACAGGTCATAAGTTCTGTAAGCGCCTCGACCACCATATTCTGTTTCCAGAAAACAATTTACACCATCGTCTCTATTGAGATTCAAATAATCCATAAAAATATTACATAAAATACATAGCAACATAACAGTGTTTCTAAGACCATTGTATTACAATTACGTATGCGTGTTTATAAACAACACACACATGCACACACACATACACACGCACGGACACACTCAAACCTCACGCATTTTTATGAATTCGGTTATAAAATTATCAAAATGTCTAGAATGAAATATTTCTAGCGACCAGCAACTGAAGATAAAATCCAAAATATAATTGGACTAAAACACGCCAGAGTTTTTAAGGTGAAACAATGTGTGTATATTAAGGATCTAGGCGCTTTGAAACCCGGAGCATTAACAATCTTTTGTGCCCCCTGTAGACTTGTCGCAGTATTATTTTTAGAAAAAAAAAACGAAGATTCAGTAAAACAAAATTTGAGAATAAATCCTCCTATTTTATTTATTGTTTCTTGAACACAATTAAATAAGGAAAGGATCTTTAAGATACTTTGGACACATGAAAATAATAAGAAATAATGGTTAGAAGTGGATGTTAACGATGTAAGTAGAACAAGAAAGAGAGAAAGACCAAGGAAAACGTGAATCAAATAAATCAAATATTGAATGTCGGTCTCGTAAGGAGTCGGAGAAATCGACGTGCGTGCGTGACACGATTTACGAATGTTGAGGAATCGAGAGAATTATGCCAGGAAAAAAACGTGGGGCAGTCCATTCTTTCTGCCTACCCTTTCGGAGAGACGGCTGTTTTTCCGGCGTGATAGTTAGTTAGTTGAACAATGATGTTAAACTATATATTAAACTATTAATTCAAATGAAAACGTCAGTTTTATTTATGTTTTATGGAAATAACAAGTTTCATTTAATAATTCCTTGGCAAGGTGAAATATGTCACTCCCTTTAAACATAATACAACTTCTATAAAACAGATTTTCATTCGTATTTATTATACAGCATGTCCCAGAAGTCGACGTCAAGTCGCAAACGGGTGATCGTCATACTTGTTACGATTTTTTTTAAAAAAAACAGGGTGTTGATTTTCTCGATTTTTTTTAAATGCCTATAATTTAAAAAATACAAAACATAGATTTTATTACATTTTTCTCAAAACTAGCATGACTTGCTCTATCATCCATTTCCGGCTTGACGCCGACTTCTGGGTCACCCTGTATAATAATTCGACCATGAAAAAAATCAGTAGTGCACCTACTTCCCTTAATATCCTTAACGTATTCTACAAAATATTTGCTAGTAGTTTTGCTCTGTTTCTTGTCGAGTACTTTTTAAATGGTATAACGTTCATTTTATCTACAGGAAAAAATCAAAAGCGTGGTCGTGGAGTTATACTGTTACCTTCACGCTATGACAAATTAAAGTACGCAATATTTCATTCTTAAAATATTAAAAACATACGTGCTTTGTGAACACCGTATATCCCGATAAAAATAATACAATTTCAGTTACAATGAAATAAAAATATCATAAATTTATTTCATGTGAGACTATTCAAATAAATGTTCACCATTAATTATAAGACATTACGAGTTACAATATTAAAAATATATATATTGGCATTTGAAAGTTTGTTTATCGAAAACAAAGCGTGACGTCATCAACATTTTATTTTCTATTCATTCACAACATTGCAGACTAAAAAATTCATCACAGCAAATGCACTATTTAAAACGTACCAAAAATAATGTTATTCGTACATCAAAATGGTGAATTGGCGCCATTTTAAAATCTAAAATACATGTTCATTTAATCCTTTGATCTATTCAATTAAAACATTGCTTGCTATTTTAAATAAGGTTAAACAAGACTTAGAAGCACAGCGCAGAGACGACATTGCAGAGAGAAGGAGGAGGAGAAAGGAGACACCACTGGGAGACGGTGACGGCTCTGTTACAAGCGCCTTCCCCTGCCCCAGATTCCCCAGAATATGTGGGTCCAGGATCGGGCTCTTCAGTCACATGTGGACCCACAACCGCGAAGGACAGTCTTCCTCGGACACGAGGAACAGCCGAAGATGAAATAAAGTTATCTTGAAGAAGACAATCTTGCCTAAAAAACCTCCAAGAATTGTTTAGTAGCAGTACAACATACGTGTTAAGAGCATCCAAATTATGGACATCCAAAGTAAAAATGTGTGCCGACCCTTATGTTTCTATTGCCGTTTCGGTTCAATAGCTTTTCTCATTCTCTTTAATTTTCGGGTGTCCTTACGATTTTGGGTCTTCCTAAACCCCTAGGTCTTAGTGTGCAACCAGTTCCTTCTAATGTATGCACCTAAGACACGATTAAATTACGGGTGAGGGACGGTATCACGACGCCCAAGAATGAAGTGCAGCCGAAAGGCCCGCTGGGTAGCGATGACAGAACGGCCATTTTCAAGAAAAGTGCGGACGGCAAAGCCCCGGTGTTGTCCGGACCAAACCATGGCAACGACTGAAAACGGCAAGACCCTCCCGATACAATGAGACCACTCCCAGGTTCCTACTCCCACCACACAAGTAAAAATGAATGGAAAAGAAGTCGAGGAAGAACATGGAAGACATGGCATGATCAAATAAATCAATTACTGAAAGGCGACATGTTTGAAGTAGGAACAATGGACGGGGGTGTATGTCACGATGTGTGAATGTAGAATATGCGCGAGAGTTATGTCAAGATAGAGCAGTATGGCGGTGTATCCTTGCAGCCTACCCCTCCGGGGAAACAGCGTGATGGTTAGTTAGTTAGTCAAATTAAAAATACCCATGATGTTGTCTAACCTACGATATGAGAGGTACAATAAGAGGAAGATCAGAAAAATATTCATTAATTGAAAATTGATAATTTAACATTTAATGTAGTATACAAAACCACGAGGGTATAATACCATAGTTAAAACGACACCGTTAAAATATAAATTTAATTGGATTTGAGGTTGTGTTCAGGCGATTGTCGGAAATTAAATCGTTCTGTTCAATCTCGGACATTAAAATTGTTATCTGTTTGCCATTTGGTTTGGTTAAATTGTCTAATAAATGTACATCGAATACCCATATTCAAAACGTACGAACAATTGTACAATTCAAAGAGGAAGAATATTGAGGGAGAGAGTATACGTTTAAATTTGGCACTTATGCTAGTCAACTTATTGGCTACTGATTTCAATTGATGCTCACTGCACAACCTTCAAGAGAATCGTTGAAAAATAACAAATTAATCATTTGAAAAGAGTTGCATTATTGTGGTAATAATAGTTGGAAATACATACAATGGAACCTGGATAATGGGCATTCCAAGGTGTTTAATTAACCAGGTTTTCCAATTATCCAGGTCCTGAATGTGGTTTGTTTTTTTAACCAGGTTTTGTAACACATTAACAGAATAGCAATCAAAACAATTCATGGATTGATGCATAAAACTATCAATAAAAATTGAATAAAAGTATAAAAGTTAATTGTAATTGTATATACGTGCTTAACATACAAACAATAAATTTAATTGTGGCTTGAAAAAAATCAGTTATAAGGACCTGTTTCACTCGCTAAAAATGTTGCACAACTCTTCGCAAGACTTACCGGCTTCAAATTCTTGGATTAGTTTTAGTTTTGAGCTCAAATCAAGGCCGTTATATTTACGTTTGTGAAACATTGCGATCTAAAATGGTCCACCTTCGATGAGAACATAACAAATTCTGAGGAGTTTTCAGTTTACAGGGATCGAGAAGGCAGTACTCTCCTATTACAGAGGTCTAGAAGGCAGTGCTCTCCAATTACAGAGGTTTAGGGCCAGAATGTCAAGTTCAATTAAACTTTTTTTTTTTTCAATTAAAGAGGTTTTAGTGCTCCAAAGGGATGGGACCAGAACATTATTGCCAATTTGGTTTTGCCAATTAACCAGGTTCCAATTATCCAAGTTTTTACTGTAATATAATCCGAAACATATAAGCAGTCTACTAAAATCTGGGCTTATACATTGATTTACATCATACGTAATTTTTAAAAAATAACCAACTAACTGACCATCACGCCGTTTCCCCGAAGGGGTAGGCAAAGAGAATGGCCGGCCATACAGTTCTGTTCTGACATACTAGATTCCTCCACATTCATACATCGTAACAAGCACGTTCGTCGATTTTTCCGACTTCTAATGTGGCTGCCTTTCAGTATTTGATGGTTGGTCATGTTAGAAGTCGGAGGAATCGACGTGCGTGTATGACTCGTTGTAGAAATGTGGAGGAAGCTAGAGAGGTTTGTCAGGATAGAGTAGTGTGGCGGTCCATTCTCTCTGACTACCTCTGCGGGGAAATGGCGTGATGGTTTGTTGTTGTTGTTGGTCATCCCACGCTTTTCTTGGTTTTCCACGACTTTTCTTTTCACTCACACTGTTTGTATACAACATTTTAACCATTTAACATTCTCTTGTCCACTCGTTCCGTATGTCCAAACCATCTGAGGGATCCTTTTTTTAATTTTACTTATGATTCAATCACCTGCTTTACATTTCTTTCTTATTTTGTCGTTCGTTATTTTTAAAATCATTAAAAAATATATATAATTCCAGAAAAATCTAATGTAGGTCCTTAAAAGGACAGGATTTCGCATGCGCTAGGAATGAAAAAAAAAATTAAAAATGACGTCGTAATAAAAAGTTTGACATCAAAAAAAATATGAGTCGTCTTGGAGTTCTAGAAAAAACCGGAATTAAACCTCGGGACTTGGGACATTGAACATTTTTTCATGAATATCACATAAAAAGTTTGTTTTTATTTTACTGATTTCGAAATTTCAATGTTTTCCTATCTTGTGTTTTCCTTATTACCTATGTTGTGTTTTTTGTTTGTTTGTATGTATATTTTTCTTCAATTTTAGAAAAGGAAAATCGTGGTAATATTCCAAGACATTGATTTTGGTTAAATAAAATCATACTACATTCCCCACTCAGGCCAAAATTTGGTTAATTATTTAATTAGTTATTACACTGAGGAATAAACTAACTAAACTAACTAACCATCACGCCGTCTCTTCAAAGGGGTAGGCAGAAAGAATGGACTGTCACACTTTTATTTCCCGACATATTTATCGTGGCATGCACGCACGTCGATTTCTCTGACTCCTCACGTGGGCCACATACAATATTTGATTTGTTTGATCGTGCCACGTTTTCCGCTGTCTTCCTCTTTTTATAGATCCATTTACGTAATTTACATATACTTTTTTAACCATTCTTTCTTCATTCATTATATTCATGTGTCCAAACCATCTTAATGATCATTTTATTATTTTGTTCGTAACACTTTCATTTGCACCGCATTCACTTAATATATTTTTATTCGACACACTATCATACACTGATTTTCTACACATTCGTCTAAGAGATCTCATTTTTACTGGATTTATTTTACTTTCATTATTATTTTGCCCATATATATAATAGTTATTTGGAGACTAATTCGAACATTTAGCTGGTTTCACTTATTCACGCAAATTTTCGCTCATGTATTATTTAGAAACTCGTTACAGCCCTGTGCCAACCCTATCGTTATATTTAATTGCACCCATAAAACAATAAGACAGGTCTACTTCGCGTACTCTTTGGTGGGTACTTTTACGCATCGAAAGGGAAAAAGGGTTTACTCGTAAATACCGTTGAAGTTAATTCACTCTATCACTCATCAATGTATTGATTACAAATTTACCAACGCAAAAAAAACCTACTCGCATAATGCTGGGGGGTAATGTTAATATTTCATCAGTTGTTCATCTCGTGAATTATGAATATAAACTAAATCATAACTTTCTTCTATATTCGCCATACTTTGTGTTGTTATGTAGCTTTATTTCCTTTTTCTTTTTTATATACTTTGTATATACAACACTTTTATTAAACAATAAAATTACATAGACATGTTTCGGATAACCAGTCCTTCTTCAGTGATACATATTATTAAGATACATATTTAAAATATAATAAAATTGTTTACATGATAAATAAATCTTTTTAACATCTTTTAGATCATGTAAACAATTTTATAATATTTTAAATATGTATCTTTATATAATGTATCACTGAAGAATGACTGGTTGTCCGAAACATGTCTATGTAATTTTTTTTTAAATATAAGTGCAGTACTCGTATATACAAAGTATATAAAAAAGAAAAAAAGGAATAAATAACAACTGATTAACCATCACATGAGCGCATGACACGAACAAAATAATTAAATGATCATTAAGATGGTTTGAATACATGACCGAGGAAAACGTGTTACAATCAAATTAATCAAATATTAAATACCGGCCACATGAAGAGTCGGAAAAATCGGCACGATGTATTAATGTTAAAGAATGGAGAGAAGCACGCCAAAAAGAACAGTGTGGCAGACCATTTTTTCTGCCTACCCTTTGGTGAGACGGCGAGATGGTAAGTTAGTTTTGGTATGGTACCACGTACATATTATTTTTAATGTGGTTCCCAAACTGATAATAAATTAGAAATTTTTTATTTTTTATTCTCGTATTAAAATTTCTGTGGTTTTTCCCGTGCAAAGATGAAGGAAAACATAAAGTATTAAGTAGTATCAAATTAGATAAAAAAGAAAAGATAAAACTATTTTTTTATACAAATCTAATAAGATAAAACGACTTATAGTTGGATACTTTAGAACCAATAAATAATACCCGTGTTCCAATACATATACTAGAAAATATTGCATAGTACTCAGAATAATAAAATTAGTGTCTAAAAACAAGTCTACAAGATTTTAAACAGTCGGTTGTCTGTCAGATAGACAAGTAATACTTCAAGCCAACTAAACAAAACAAAAAAACGTTACCTCAATGACAGTAAAAATAATCTAACAGAATAACGATCAAAGTTCAACATATGTTGAGATTATAATGTCCCTACTTATAGTAAACATATTTTTCTGCATTTGTCCTTATGTGCGATTAACTCTTAGTGTATTTGAATGGTTGATATAACATAGTCACTAAGTACCAATAAACCCAACTAATTATGCAGTTTCGTTCTATATGACATACACTTGTACTATAGAACGAAACTTCATACTTAGTTTTTTTGAAGTCAAAATTCTTTTGGCGTGTTTAGTAGACGGTAAAATTGAAAGCTGTGCGCGCACCCTGTTATGGAAGTGCGACATGTTGAAAATAGCCATCAATGATGGCTATTGAAAAAACGGCCGGAAATTTCCAACTCACAAATTACGAAAATACTTTATGAAACGAGACATGAATGAAGTAAGTCGTGAAAAGTGTTAAATAGTACTAACGAACTGTCAAATTTTAGTTGGGTAATTTCGAATATTTGCGCAATGTTGTTTTTAAAAACTTTTTAATAAGAAACAAGAACCTTTACCAAATATATTTTAAACTGTTAAATTAAATAACTATGTTTTTGTATCACAATTGTATTTGATTTTACGCGACAGCTGTTTCATCAACCTACGTTGACATCATCAGGTGTTACATTATAGGTTGATGAAACAGCTGTCGCGTAAAATAAAATAAAATTGTGATACAAAAAACAAAGTTATTTAATTTAACAGTTTAAAATGTTAAGGTATCATAGTGTTTCGGCCAAAACAATGAACTATTTAATTAATACCAAATATATACGTACATTATTTCATTCTACTAAGGTAAAGTTTTTATGTTTTTCCATAGAAGTATAATTTTTACGTGCGTACATACATGCTTTTATTTTATTTTTTATACTTAGTGCCTTTTTTACTTCAACCATTCATTTGACCCCTTTTACGCGGTTTAATTAACACTTGGTATTCATTCATATATTTTTAGCGGTATATAATTCGTAGTATTCTTCGCAAATGTTCCTAAGGATTGGTTTGCAGCAAAGACTTGCACCACGTCCTTAATTGACATTGTTTTTTTGCAGGCCTCTGTTTGAATTGAACATTAATTATAATTATTATAATATCTGCAAGAAGATTACGAACAAAACTGCGCTCAATAAGGAAAATGAATGTGATCAACTATAAAACAAAAAGTAATTTGCTATTACTGTAAGCAATAGCTTAAACAAACTTCTTCTCATTGTATTGCACGGCCAACCCCAAGTTAGATCGACAGCTAGAAATCGACATTGCAGTAGACCAATCCCTCTTGAGGACCAGGTCACTAGGCCTTCACTAAGAATAAAAAGAAGAAGAATAATAAATTGTAAAGACTAGAAAGATTACAATAATTTGACACATCATGGGTGGGTATCGATCTGATATTTTAAGCCTAAATAGTGAACGGAAAAAGTTTTAAGATGTTCTGGTTAAAAACCTAGGAAAACTTCTTTCAACACCTTTAGATCTGTTGCAATATTTCTATGATCATAGTAGTCAACTAAATTATATTATATTATACAATAGCCCCAATTACATTGTTCGTACAAACGAATATTGAGTAATCAATTTTAAACGAAATATTAATTTAAACAAAAACAACAACAACAAACCATCACGCCGTTTCCCTGTAGGGGTAGGCAGAAAGAATGAACCGCCACACTACTCTATCCTGGCACACCTCTCTAGCTTCCTCCACATACATACAGCGAGTCATACAAGCACGTTAATTCTTCCGACTTCTAACATGACCAACCTTTAAAATTTGATTAATTTGGTCATGCCGTGTTTTCCTTGGTCTGCCTCGACTCCGAACACCATTTACATTATTAACGTATACTTTCTTAGCCATTCATTCTCCATCCATGCGCTCCATATGCCCGAACCAACGCAGCGACCCTTTCATAATTTTGTTCATAATACCTTCTTCCGCTCTAAATTTCTTCTTATATCAGCATTTGAGATTCTGTTGTATATCGTTCTATCACACATTCGTCTTAGGGACCTCATCTCTGCCGCATTTATTCTACTCTCATCATTTTGATGCATAAAATTATGGGTGACCTAACAATCGCCATTATATCTTGTCATATAGCTTGCATGTTAATTAGCCGACAAAATGGCGCTAAAATGTATAAAATATCATCACATTTATAAGTCGGCAACGTAGTTTAATTAATAACGAGGTTAAGTGAAACATGCAAAACGCGTAAAAACATTCTCAGTGTACATGACTGTGAAATGGGTGCAAAACATAAAACACATTTGCCACATGTGATGAATAATTAATGCTGAACACGCAAGCATCAACTGCGAAAATGTGAAGGAGAATTGCTAATTACGTTTCCTCGCCGTTCATCTGGAAGCTGGGAGCAAGGGGACATTCGAGAATAAGGGTTATTTCTGTATTTTCAGCCATTTACACAAACATCAAGTACACCTTGAATACATTTGGGACACTGAACTTCAAAATCTCAAGCAACTGGTAGAGAGCCGTTTAATCAAATCAAATCAGTATATTTTCTCAACATATATTACAAACAACAATTAAAGTTATCGGATCGAGTTAGGAATACAACAATCCGAGAAATCTGCGAGGTCGAAGATGTGGTCAGATGGGGTCATCAAAGACGGCGATACTAGTATCAACATGTAGAAAGGATGAGCTCAAATAAGATACCACAAATAGCTCTCCATGGAACGCCAAACGGACAACGCCGACCAGGAAGACCCCCAATACGGTGGAGAGAAAGCTGGAGTTCAGCGTCTCAAGAGAACCCGCCTGAAATAACAGACTCCTGAGTCTACCAAAAGTGAAGAAGAAGAGAAGAATTAAAGTTAAAGGCATCTTTCGATAACAGGTAAAATATAATATACAAGTATAATACCATGAACGCATGAGAGATGGTTATACATTAAGAATACAAGATACACTCCAAACTCAAGATTACATTAATGTCAGAAATATGAAGTTCTACAGTCACGTACACACGGAAAGAAACTTTCAACACGTCAACAAATAATAAAACAAATATCTAGTAATAATACAATATATCGGAGTAAGGAAGGTGCCTTCACGAGTGGTGTTACTATAACTAAAAGTTCCAGCGTCTCTGGAAACGCCACAAAGTCATCCACCATTAATGGCAAAAAATATGAGATATAATGTAATTATTAGCTATCCTTCCAATTGACGTAAAGACGAAGATATTGTAATCAGCGGAGTTCCTACATAATTGATTCAAATTTAATTTTGTAGACATCTATTTTTCTTAAGGAAATATTTTTAAACAAAACATATTTGATTTACAGTTTTTCTTTAATATTTTTATATTTTCAAGACAAGTTTGTCTAATTAATCACACGATATAAATTTAGTTGATTTTGTTCCAATACGACGAAATGAGAATTACGTTTTTGACTTTTTACTTAAATATTCCATTGTTTTGGCCGAAACACTGTGATACTTTAAAATTATAAAAATTAAAAATTAAATTAAAAAACTATTAAAAAATTAAATTAAATTAAAATAAATTAAATTAAATAAAATATATATTAAATTAAAAAACTTTGCTGTATGTATCACAATTGAATTTTATTTTACGCGACAGCTGTTTCGTCAACTTATTTTACATTTTATTTCTTTAAAAAAGTATCATATATAAAATTTAATCAGTTTTGTTGTTTTATATGATCCAGTATGTTTAAATACATAATTTTAAATATCAAATACAGTATTTTACTAGGGGGGCGAAACCGGTTGGTGGTTATAAATACTAAAGTGGTTTATATACAAATTTTACAAGTGTATATTTATTAAATTTAATAATGTCACACCACAAATTAAGTGCTTCATACGAAAGTAAAAACATTATATTTTTGTTGGTAGTTGACGCTGTCCTAATAATACAAAACTAGTCCTGAACATACATATTAAAATAAAAATAAAAGAATCACAAAAAACAATATTTTTCGTTAAAATATATCTCTAGATGACTATAAAACTGTTGCCTACTTAGTTATTTCTCAGTATAAAAATAATCAGAATTCTTCCCGATAGCCTTATCCAAAAAAGTAAGAAGAAGAAAAAGTTATTTTTGTAATAGATACTACTCAAGATACAAGTATAATATATATTCTATACCTAATTGACGAGATATGACATGAATAAAGAAATAAAAGACTGTGCTATAAAAAGCGACTTATTGACCGGTGAAATACCTTCATTGAACCTAAATAGATCAAGGTCTGTAGCGGAGAAAAGTTGACACAACCTATTCAATTAGGGACGTGGGGGCATTCTTATAAGAAGCAATATTAACCTTCATATCCGACATTTTGTCAGAGAAATTGAGTTAAAGAAACTCTTATATTGTTAGTGTGTGTTAGTCGCAAGAATGGCACTGAATTACAGGAGAAAAAGATAATACATTCTAGCATCGAATGTTTATTTCAATAAATACTAATATAAATTAGTTTTACGACTTTTGCTACATTGAAGGGCGCGGGTTCGATAGATTTATGTGTGTCGATTTTTCCGATTCATATGGCGACATTAAACATATATAATTCATTTGATTGTTATATACCATTGGGGCTAGATAACCAAACTTCAGAGCTAAATAGAAGAATTGGACTAAGCTGGGCAGCTTTCGGAATCAAGAATTACATCCTTAAACCGGAAAATACCGATTAACCTGAAACGAAAAGTCTATGAAACCTGCATTCTGCCAGTTGGTATTTATGGTCTTGAAAGTGTTACATTGTCCAACCAAAGCGCCAAGAAACTACGAGTGACCCAAAGAGCCATGGAAAGAGCCATATTAGGAATAAGCCTAAGAGACAGAGTCAGAAACGATACGGTGAGAGAAAAAACAAAGGAGGAGGCCTTTGTCCAGGAGTGGACGGGAATAGGCTGAGGAAGAAGAAGAAAACCACTAAACAATCGTGTTTACTATTGTAAATTAATAATGGAGTTTTACAAAACTTACAAAACCATCAATCAGCCAGAAATATCGTGAATAACTAACTAACCAACTAGCCATCACGCCGTCTCCCCGAAGGGGTAGGGAGAAAGAATATATTTCCACACTTTTCGTCTCTGACATACTTCTTTCGCTGCCTCAATATAGTTCAGACTTTTCTCAAGTTGAAGAAGAAGAAAGACTGTTCCGAAAAAAACATGTTAGTCCTTTGTTTCGCTGATAGGCTGAAGAATAAAAAGTAGATTAATTTGAAGGTGTCATGTTTTCGTCATTCTACAACGATCAATATTCACATTGTCAACACTTACTACAACATTTTTTTTAAATGTTTCATAATTCACTATTTTCATGTAATTAAGCCACCTTAACGAACCTTTAATTATTTCATTCATAACGTTTTCGTTACAACTGCATTCAGTTCTTAAATTGAATTTGGCACTCTGTATAAAGATTTCATTTACATCGCTTTTTTTCTACTACTAAAGGCCAATCACACATAATTTCAATAAGTTATTTAGACGTAGGAGAAAAAGTTAAAATAAAAAAACGTGATTGTGCATCAAAACAACGCATTTTCAACTTTTATGGGTTTATTCGTTTCGACATGTTTCGTAATAAATTGTATAAGTTGTTCTCTCGATGTTGAATATTCACCAATTTCGAAACATTTCGAGGTAACATAAACTAACAACAACAACAACAAACCATCACGCCGTTTCCCCACTGGGGTAGGCAGAGAGAATGGACCGCCACACTACTCTATCCTGACATACCTCTCTAGATTCCTCCACATTCATACAGCGAGTAATACACGCACGTCGATTCGTCATACAAGCACACACTCCATTTACATCGTTAACGTATACTTTTTTGACCATTCTTTCTTCACCCATGCGCTCCATATGTCCGAACCAACGCAGCGATCCCTTCATAATTTTGTTCATTATACATTCTTTCGCTTTACATTGCTTTCTAATATCAGCATTTGAGTTTCTGTCGTACATCGTTCTACCACAAATACGTCTTAGCGACCTCATCTCTGCCTAAACTAACATAAGTAGATAGCACTGTGTTTTGGTGAATTAAAGCTCAAAATTATTTCATCGCGCACTACAATAATAATAATTTAAAATAGTATATAAAATAATATTATTCACATTATACGTTTAAACAATCAAATAAAATTTAACATATACACACACATACAAATGATAAAACGATATTTTTTATATACATATATAGATCATATAGCATCTTAAGCTTATCATGCAAATTTAAATCGCACTAATTAAAATTGCATGTAAATCAAACGATTTAAATTAGAACGCGCATAGGAACCGGTTCGAATTTCGAATTAAAACAAAACACATCACTCAATCGGATTAAACAGAATTAACAAATGGTTGCGGACATAATCCGTGTCCTAATGTCCAGGTGAATTACACGCGCTGAACTTACGAGAGTACAATACGATTATTGACAAGTTAATCAGTCAAAGGACCGAGTTAGACTGTCAAGTCTTAACACCACCACGTGACGACTAGCCAAACTTGCAATCACAGCGTTCTAAACCAAAGTTGCATTGCACTGAGCAATAAAAATTATGATTCTATAATTTTTAATTAGTCTTGCTTACATTATATACACATTTAATACAAATAGTCTAATTTTAGGATGTTTTAAAGAATTCGATTTTGTTTTTTATTATTCTTTTAACAATCCATTTTACATAACTCATATGAATAATATTAATAATATTTGATAATGCCTTAGTAAAGCGAATAATGTCATTCGCATGAAATGTTAGTAATTAAACTAACTAACTAATCATCACGCCGTCTCTCCGAAAGATTAGGCAGAAAGCATGGACTGCCGCATTTTTATTTCCTGACGTACATCTCTCGCTTTCTCAACATTCATACATGTTGTCATACACTGTTATGCGGCTGACAATTAATATTTTATTAATTTGATTGTGCCACATTTTCCTCGGTCTTCCTTCATATCTTGCTTTCACCATTAAAATACAGGTATGCTTTCTTTATCATTATTTATTACTTCATTCATATTTTTAAAGAGTCCAAAACTAATCAAATTATGAGCCTTTTGTTGTTTTGTTCATAACAATTTCATTTATAGATAAACTTAAGGCGTTAACACTGTGGATTCCATTATGACAATTTAAAAAAAATGCCGTTTTTTCTACTTACGAGTTAATTTTTCTCGACATTTTTCTATATCGTTGTTATCAATATCGATATCGTTGTTTGCGATTTCGAAACTTTTCTATATCGTTCTCTCGAAGATGAAGGTGTAAAACCTTCGTAACATATCGAGAAATAATCTCCAAAAAAGGGAAAAAACATTTTTTTAATTCATAAAAATTCGAAACTTTCGTTCGCACTGCATTCACTTGCATTCACTTATTATATTGGCATTTGACAACATATACAATTTTTTGAACGAAGATATCCCATTTCTTTTGCATTTATTCTAATATCATCCATCTTTTTCCAGTTCTTTGCTTCACTTCCATACACAAGAGTCAACACAAAAACACAAATTTAAATAAAACATAGGAAATCGTATAATATGCTTATATAATTTTAAATTTGTTCCACAAGTACGATTGTTACCGGTTTTGTCAGATATAAAACCGTGTTCAAAATGCATCTCGATTATCGGATTAAATTGCAATTTACTAACATGGAACCGTGCAGTACTAGGGACGTATAGTAAACTTGTCAAACAAGTGGCATGGGACAATAATTTATGTAAAATAAATGTCATAACAGACCCGCGGGGGTCGGCCCGCGCGGGAGCCGGCCCGGCTTCCAAATCAGCGATACTCATACTCATACCTGTACGGAGACGCGTGACGCTATCCGATATTTTTATTAAACGAGTGTACCCGCTAATTATTGTTTCATTATGCAATAACCATTATGTACACACCTACAAATTTGACTACAAGTGGGTACATAACCAAACATCAGCCTCAGTGGCGTACCGCTAGATTTGCCATCTGGTAAAATAGCAATATATTTCTACTATATAGGTACACCGTCATTTTGTGTGGTGAATTACAATTGAAAACTTTATATTTTCACAATACTTTTTTTAACGCTTTTCACAAATATGTTTTGCGGGCCTCAGACGTTCTACACCTCGTTATAAAATTGTAAATCAAATTACATAAAATTTCTTATACTTTCGTATGAAGCACTTAATTTGTAGTGTGACATTATTAGATATATTTATTGTTTCTTAAAAATTATAATATATAATATATTTATTGTTTCTTTTCAAGTAGTTGAGTTCGTGTATTTAGGTAGTATGTTTACAAGAGATGGGCGAGTGGAGAGGGATATTGAAAGAAGGGTTGGGGCAGGCAACAAAGTGAATGGTGAACTTAAAGTTGTCATCGCAAACAAAAACCTATCCAAAAAAGCTAGAATGGCAGTGCACAATGGTGTTCTTCTACCGACCCTTATGTATGGAAGCGAAGCATGGAACTGGCAAAAGAAGGATGAAAGTAGAATAAATGCAGTAGAAATGAGATCTCTTAGACGAATGTGTGGATACTCTGTGTATGATAGAGTGTCGAATGAAAATATAAGAAGTGAATGCGGTGCGAATGATGGTGTCATGAACAAAATAATGAAAGGATCATTAAGATGGTTTGGACATATGGAAAGAATGAATGAAGAAAGAATGGTAAAAAAATTATATGTTAATGATGTAAATGGAACCAGAAATAGAGGAAGACCGAGGAAAACGTGGCACGATCAAATAAATCAAATATTGAATGTCGGCCATGTGAGGAGTCAGAGAAATCGACGCGCGTGCATGACACGATGTATGAATGTTGAGGAAGCGAGAGAAATATGTCAGGAAAGAAAAGTGTGGCAGTTCATTCTTTCTGCCTACCCCTTCGGGAAGACGGCGTGATGGTTAGTTAAAAGAGCAATTTATTTATACTATATTCACCGTCATTTTGTGTTGTGGAATCACAATTGAATACTTCGCATTTTCACAACACTTTTTTACGCACGATTTTCACAAACATGTTTTGCGGGCCACAGACGTTCTACACCTCGGTATAAAATTATTAATCAAATTACATAAGTTATTAATATGTATGAAAAACGATAGTTTTCAAGGAGTTTTATTATAATATTTATGTATGACATGTTTCGCCCTTCTAAGGCATTTTCAAAATGTTTGCATTTTTACATCATTGTTTAAGAAACAATAAATAAATTACGTAAAATTTCTTATACTTTCGTATAAAGCACTAAATTTGTAGTGTGACATTATTTGATCGTGCCACGTTGTCCTCGGTCTTCTTTTATTTCTAGTTCCATTTATATCGTTAACATATATATTTTTAACCATTCTTTCTTCATTCATTCTTTCCATGTGTCCAAACCATCTTAATGATCCTTTCATTATTTTGTTCATAACATCATCATTCGCACCGCATTCACTTCTTATATTTTCATTCGACACTATCATAGAGAGAATATACACACATTCGTCTAAGAGATCTCATTTCTACTGCATTTATTCTACGTTCATTCTTCTTTTGCCAGTTCCATGCTTCGCTTTCTTACATAAGGGTCGGTACAAGAACACCATTGTGCACTGCCACAATTTTAGTACGATTATTTTAATACAAGACAAAATACGATACATTAACAAAATAAGTCAAATTAATGTTTTCAAGTTGTAAATTCTAAATTCCTATTATTATAATCATTCAGTACATAAGATATGGCTACCGTTCCGAATTCCGTTCGTTATTAATTATTTATTCACTGAATATGTGTAGAGAAAGTTATTTGTTTATACGCCTACATCGTGAATTGTTGGATAGCGGGCGAGTCGTTTGTGAATACGTAACTAGCCAAAATATACGGATGCGTGTACAATTACTCGATCAAATATCATAATTTTAATCAATGACTTAATTTATATGGGGTTTGATTAAATACCAAAATGTAGTCAATGAATTACTTAAAATTTGTAAACAATGGCGAAACACGATTGACATTGGTTTTCGAAATCCAAAGTAATAAATTACAAATTTGTTTTAATTTGTTTTCACATCAAATCAAATCAAATCGGTTTATTTACTCAAAAGACATTACAAACAGCATAAATGTTTAAGACCTATATTGAGTACAGGTAAAACAATATATACATCCAACATAATACCACGAACGCATTAGAGATAGTTCGACATTAGGAAGACAAGATGTTTTCTAAAATCGAGAGTATTTTACTTAGGAAATGAAAAACTTTGTTTAATCGATTATTTAATAAAAAATATTTAAGAAAACACGACGTGTTTCGGAGGATACCTCCATCTTCAGGTGTAAAAAGATAATAAAAAACTAAGCAAAGAAAGACTAATAAAAAATGCATTTAAAATTCAATACAATAATTCAAATTTAAAAATTAACCTGTGATATTTGTTATAAGTAAGTACTCACAATTATTTTTTAACAGTAAGAACTAATGAATAATATTTAATAATAATAATACATGATGATAATATAAAAAATAAAAAAACAAAAATAATCATTGTAATTTAGAAAAAACATACATTTGAAAAGACATAATATATATAGAAATTAATAAATGATTAATTTGCATTTGATTGGGATTGGTGTGATGCGTATTGATGGGAAATCGAGAGTATTTGTCCCCTCAACGTGCTTTCATTAATATGAAAGACGTCGATCTCCGAGGAGACCGCGTTCAGCTGACTAGTTGCTCTTCCCACCGGTGTTACTAGAGGCAGATTGGTTCTGGTAAAACAATCTGTGCTGTCGCTGTCGGAGATATCTATCGGGGACTAAAATACCCACACCCTCCAGCACGGCGATTTCTCGAAATATCCCCTGATTAATCTAAAGAAATGGGTTATTAGATGTCCATCTCTTCGAAGCTGTAGATACTTGGTTCCGAGCATTCCCAAAAGAAATACCGTGGGATAGAGCCACAGATAATTGTTTGAATAATTGACTTATTCTTTATTATATTCTTAAAAGCTTAGCCAAAGCTAAGATGGCAGTATACAGTGGTGTTTTCGTACAGACCCTTGTGTATGGAAATGAAGCATGTCACTGAAAAGATGAAGGATAAAAGCAGAATAAATGCAATAGAAATGAGATCTCGTAGACGAATGTCTGATGAATCTGTATATGATTGAGTGTCAAATGCAAATATAAGAAGTAAATGCATTGCGAATGAAAGTGTAATAAACAAAGTAATAAATGGTTCATAGATTAATGAATTGGACAAATGCAAGTAATGAATGAAGAAATAATGATAAAGAAAGTATATGTAAACGAAATAAATAGAACAAGAAATAGAGGAAGATCGAGAAAATGTGTCACGATTAGTTCAATTAAATATTAAATTTCGGCTACGCGAGGAGTTGGAGAATTAGATTTGTTTGCATGACACGATGTATGAATGTTGATGAATCGAGGAAAGTATATCAAGAAAGAACAGTGTGGCGTTCCATTCGTTCTGCGTACCTCTTTGGAGAGAGAGGAGCTTGAAGGTTAGTTATTTGATTATTTTTACTTTGGACTAGTTTCGCCAGCGAGCCGCATGAGAACATAATTGAGTAAAATACGTAAATGAATTTAAGACATTTATTGTTTCGGCATTCACTTTGTGGTAGGACATGATTAAATTGTAAATAAAACACTTGTTTTTCACCACTTGAGTATTATATTTTACACGTCTAGTTTCAGAAGCTACAGATGCTTCCATCTACAAGTTTCAATACAAACTGTTTCAATATAAACAGAGTTTATATTGAAACCTGTAGATGGAAGCATTCGTCCTTCAAGCAAGCTTCAGCAAGCTTCCGAAACTAGTCGTGTAAAATACAATACTCAAGTGGTGAAAAACAAGTGTTTTATTTACAATTGAATTTAAGACATTTTGTTAATATAGATTTTTATATTTCTTCTAGAAGTTTTATTATATGTCGAGTGATTAGGAGCGTTTCGCTTTCCTAAGCCATTATTAAATATCTTCGTAATTACAAATTTTGATTATGCTTTAGCAAGGCAAAACATGTCATTCCCATCATATATAATAAAACTTCTAGAAAACAAACGTTTTAATTCATACTAAATATTTAATATAGACAATAACATCGTTGTTAAAGAAACAATAAATAGACTCTAACTCTCTTATTTGTATGCAGTTGTACAGCACAAAAACTGTGATTAATTAATAAACATTTAGTTATATTCCATTTGTAAAGCGATTTTTATTAATATAGCCAATTTAATTTAATATTCGTCAAAACGAAATCATTAATTAAAAATGTAATAAAATTGCGAGTTTAAGATCTCAAATTCAAATCAAAGTAAGACACACAAAGTTCAATTAATGAAAGAGCTTGATAAGTGTGCTTATTTCGCAAAAGTTTCATTAGAAGCAAAGCTCTTTCAAAGGTTAAGTCAATGAAACTAACTAATTGAAAGGTGTTCGTGAAATCGATTCTTATTAAAGGCCCACCAATGAGCGCTACTTAAGGCAATGATAAATGTTAGTTCATCCCCGAAAGAGAAAAGAAAAGACCGATGATGACTAAACGATTCAGGACTTTTTTTACCTTAAGATAGACAAGTACTGGATATCTCAGTTTAAACAATATTAATAACAAATTTAAATCGAGATCGGAAATATTCATTCCATATATGAAGAAAAAAAATATCCTCGTTTTGCATATTGATTAAATAATATTAGATAACGATTTTTTATGAATTAAAAAACACGTTTGAGGTTGTTTTATTCACTCCATACTTCCATCTAAAAATCCTTTCAAAATTTAACCCCTTGACATGTCTATTGTCATCTCCCTAGTACTAGCCAAGGTAACTAAAACATGTTATGAATGATTCTAGTTTCTTGCACTCAGTTTGTAATAATTTTGATTAGCTTATATCGTTTTCCCGATGATTTCTTCGAAACATGTCGAAAAATATAGACTCAAAAGTGTAAAAAACAGCGTTTTAATTCATAAAAAAAGACATCTCCAGGCGGTTTCTAGCAATGCGGTAAATGGCGGTTGCCTTTCACATTGCGTTAAAAAGATCTTCTGCTTAATGCTTAAAATACAATCTTCATAGATGGCGATAGTGTGTAGATTGAATATACTACCATTTAAAGGGTTCCAAAAATTTGTCAGACATGGTGCTCATAAGAAAAAATAAGGTGGAATGGGGAATGTTGTATTACATAAAGCGTGCGCTTAACCCAACCAATGACAGGTCATAAGTCCTGTAAACACCTTGATCAACCATATTCTGTTTCCAATATGCATCTTCGTCTCTATTGAGATACAATTGATTCATAAAAAAATCGTCACAGTGTTAACGCCTTAAGTTTATAAATCCTCCGGTAAAAAAATGATGATGCCTTAGAAAGGCGAAACATGTAATTCCCATAATACCTGTATATAATACAATATAATCAAACATCTAGAAAAGACATTTGATAATGTCTTAGAAACATGCCATTCCCATAAATTATAATAATTCCCATAAATTATAATTATTCCCATAAATTATAATAATACTAGTCGACAGACGTTTTCATTCGTATCAATGTGAAATATGTTAACAATCCCCAGGAGACCCTTCACATGATGGTCCGATAAAATTCGAAATTTTGCTGGTAATTTTATGAGAAATGCACAAGACAGGAATAAGTGGAGAAATATGGGGGAGGCCTATGTCCAGCAGTGGACGACAACGGCTACTTAAGTAAGTAAAAATGAATGTTAATAATCCATAAATTAAAGAATATTCTTCCATTTTAGCATCTAACTATCACATAGGTTTTTGGTTCGTTTAACTGTTAAAATATTTTCATAAACTTAGGGCGTTAAAAATAATTAACTAACCACCATGCCGTCTCACCGAAAGGGTAGGCAAAAATAATGAGCTCCCACACTGTTTTTTCCTGACAAACTTATCTCGATTCCTTAACATTCAAACATCGTGTCATGGACGCACGTCGATTTCTGTGACTCCTCGCGTGCTCGTCATTTAATATTTTATTGATATAATCGCGCCTGGTTTTCTTCGGTCTTCTTTTATTTCTTTTGGTTGTATTAAGTTAAAACTGTGGAATTCTATAATGATTTTTTAAATTTATTAACATATTTTTTCCACACTGAGTTTTTTTATCATAACATTTATAGAAAGTTTTATACCTTGATCATAAGTTAATATCGTTCTTCCGGTCATGAAGGTATAAAAACATCGAAACGTGCCGAGAAAAATAAACTGAAAGTAAGAATAAGCATTGTTTAGAATTCGTGCAACAAATTTGCCTTTTGTTTATTTCTTATAATTTTGTTATTAAAAAGTATTTGAAATAATACTGTTATTGTAAAATATTATACAAAATTATTTTTGCACTTCACGATCAAAGTTTATCCAGGGCGCAAGGACACAACAGCTAACCGAATAATAACAAAAACTATGCTTAAAAAACAGCTTCCATTAATTTGATTTTCAAAGAATAATATGAATCGTCAAGTACCTAACAAAAACTTCCCGACCTTGGAAGTGAGAAGAGCAATATTATCATCTCTTTGGTTAAACAATTTTTTTACACAAGAGAATTCTTGAAATCTTTATACCTCAATACAAACTAAATGTAAGCTTATCAAAGACGTACATTATTAAAAATATATCGATATCGATACAATTATCATGTGGCTCATGGTTTTACTTTTTAAATCTTTTCATTACAAATAATGAAAAAAAAAAGAAATTAAAAATTATTTATTTACCTCATATAATAAAAAAATAAACAAAAAAGACCGGAAATTATTAGAAGCTAAAACAGAAGAACAATAATCTGACATTATGAAGATAGAAAAAATAGTTTATTATGAATTTATCTTTTAAACTGCTTCATAAATTTCGTATCAGAATGGAAATTCCGAGTATCAGAATGGAATGTAAGTCAGGTGAATGTGTTTAAATAAAATGATTAATTATCTGTTTAATTTCGAACACTACAAGTCCATGATAATCATGAGTGAAATAGAGGGACGTCGAGGAGTCGGTAGAAGGCATTTGTCTGGCTGCGAAATATTATATAAGAGAGTGGACAGGAATGATAAGAATTGTGAACAATCCAAGTGGTGCAGGACAGAGATGCTTTCGCTGCAGTGACCGCCAACGTTGGTGGGACTTGAAACGGCACCAGAAAAATAAGAATAAAAATTCAACGGTTATCATCCATGATAGGTCGCAATGTTTTAATTTCAGCTGTTCTAAGTAAAATGTTTCGTTTTGAAACTGCCCTTACTACGATTCAAACAAAGTAGAATTGATTTTCGATAAACTTAAGGTGTTAACACTATAGAATTCCATAATGACGAATTTTTATGAATTAAAACACCGTTTTTTCCACTTTTGAGTTTATTTTTCTCGACATGTTTCGAAGGCGGACACCTTCATCATCGGAATAACGATATAATCTTATCAAAATTATTACAAACTGAGCGCAAGAACCTAGGATCATATATAACATGTGTAAGTTAACTTGGCTAGTACTAGGGAGATAACAATAGACATATCAATGGGTTAAATTTTGAAAGGATTTTTAGATGGAATTATTGAGTTAAGGTTGTTTTAATCACTCAATACTTCCATCTAAAAATCCTTTCAAAATTTCTTATTCTTCTTCCTTAGCCTATTCCCGTCCACTCCTGGACAACGGCCTTTTTTTAATACAATTTTTTTTACACGTGAATACGTTTACACGAAACAAAAATTATAACTCAAAAGAAAACATTTGAAAGATTTTTCAACCGTGATTCTTGAGTTGAGATGAATCTTAATTACCATAATGTATATCTGCCCCCCCACACTTCGGATTGCCATTTTATTTGTCAACTTTTTTATATCAAACACTTCTGGTTTAATTCTCGAGAAGTTTAAGTTCAATTCTAAAATGGGTTTTCCCGAGAATCGAGAGGAGAGCGCAAACAATTTTGGGAGCATAATATTCGGAGGCAAACTCCAACTTTCGTGGCCGTGAAGAGTTGTGATTATATTGCCTAACTTCAGAGTGTCAAATCAAAACGATAAATGATTTATTATTATAAACTCCGGATAAAAGTTGTTGCAACTTAAATCTTAGTTGGATTTATTTTTATTTCCAAAAAAGTAAGCTATTTTGGTAAGTAAGCTAAGCTGCTGACTTGGAGATTGTGGACG
This sequence comes from Lepidostoma basale, assembly GCA_022606425.2. NCBI lineage: Eukaryota > Metazoa > Arthropoda > Insecta > Trichoptera > Lepidostomatidae > Lepidostoma > Lepidostoma basale. Next base: position 154,874 of record JAHDVF020000783.1, on the reverse strand, counting down.
ACAAAGAGAAGTGCAGGGCGACCGCAACTACAGTGGAAGCATGATCTGAACAGATTGTATACAGGAATAACTTGGATGCAGTCTGCACAAGACAGAGTGACATTAAAGCGAACGAAGGAGGCCTTTGTCCAGGAGTGGACGGGAATAGGCTGAGGAAGAAGAAGAAGAAGAAGAAGAAGCTAATAACTTTCCCCATATTATCATTTAGATTTTTTCACGCTTAATAGTATAATTTTAATCCTAAAATTAGAGTTAAAAATATAAATTCAGTAGATATGAATATTGAAAAAAAAGTATTTTCACAAACATGCTTCGGAACGCAGACGCCCTTCCTTAGTGAAGACATTTTAACCGTTAAAATTTAGTAAGGCTACTCCCATTAAATATAATCATCTTCTTCTTTTTTGCGCTATACCGCCGTGGTGCACAGGGCCTCAAGGAATCTTTTCCACCCGACTCTATCGTACGCTTGATGCCTTAAATCTTTCCAAGCGATGCCTGCTGCTTTAACTTCGTTCAGCAGGATTCTTCTTCAGGTGGCTCTGACTTGCTTCCTCTTTCCACCCACAGGAGACCAGTCTAGTGCGTCCTGCTGGGTTCCAACTCAGGGTGTGACCGATCCACAGGAATTTACCTATAGTGACTTGTTCTCTGTTTGGCTTTTCGCCTACCATGGCGCAGGGAACGGTATTTGAAACTGTTTGAGGCCAAAAATCTTTCACCGACTTGAGGATTTTTTAATACTTTTTATATTAGTCTTTCTATGTTTAGTTTTTATTATATATTTACACCTGGAGATTCTCCGATATTCTCCGAAACATGTCGTGTTTTTTAAAATTTTGTGGATTATTAAATACATTATTTTCAATTTCCAAAGCGTATTATGTGATGTGTATATGGTATTATATTAGACGACCCCCGTGCAGACCACGAAATAGATGGATCGACAGTTAGGAGTTGACTTTGCAGGGGGCGAATTCCTCTTGAGAAACGGGCCACAAGACCTATACTATGAAGAAAACTAAGTGTATTGTATTATATTATACGAACTAACTAACTAACTAACCATCACGCCGTCTCCCCGTAGGGGTAGGCAGAAAGAATGGACTGCCACACCTTTCTTTCCTGACATATTTCTCTCGCTTCCTCAACATTCATACATCGTGTCATGCACGCGCGTCGATTTCTCCTCGTCACTCCTCACATGGCCGAGATTCAATATTTAATTTATTTGATCGTGCCACGTTTTCCTCGGTCTTCCTCTATTTCTGGTTCCTTTACATCACTAACATATATTTTTTTTACCATTCTTTCTTCATTCATTCTTTCCATATGTCCAAACCATCTTAATGATCCTTTCATTATTTTGTTCATGACACCATCATTCGCACCGCATTCACTTCTTATATTTTCATTCGACACTCTATCATACACAGAGTATCCACACATTCGTCTAAGAGATCTCATTTCTAATGCATTTATTCTACTTTCATTTATTCTACTTTATACGAGTATAATGTAAATACATTTATACCCTTCACCCACTTTCTTCCTAACCAAAAGGAAAAGAATATTCAATCAAGTTATGGGAGTAAAGCAGGAAAGAGCCAATCTCATTGAAAGGCTATTCAGGGATTCAAGAAACGCGGATGTAAATTCTGACTTCCTACCGGCCGCCGGCTGGCGCGTCAATAAAAGTGTTGATTTTGAAGTAAATATTTGCACGGAAAACAAAAGACCGTCTGTGTACACAGTTACTCCGTGCCGTGCCGAATTAAAAACCGGAGGTGGTACACAATCCGAGCGGCGGGCACAAGTCTTAGTAGTAAACTCGAATAAAATTGGTAGTCCGTATACTACACGAGTACACAGATAAAATATTAAGTATGATAAGGTGCCGCTAGTTTTACATAGGTTCACTGTAATGCTGGGACAATTTTTTTCACTCGACCAATCTCAAGAACAGTTATAATCTAAGTAAAATTTATCGTTATTTGCGAAATACTTGTTAAAATTTGGAGCACTTGCACAATTGAAGAAATTGTTTCACTTGAAGTTTCGCAAAAATTCTATATGAAAATCTGCGTAGATAACACAGGGAGCATGGTTACATCAAGGTACCCAAAACGATAGTCCATTGTCTTGGCCAAAACTTAGACATTTACCGTTAAAAATTTAACGCTGTTATAGTATCACCATTTGATTTTATATATTTTTTTCGCTAACAGATACTGGCATCATCAGGTGTTACAATAATTATTACGTTTATGTGGAGAGTTTTGGTAACAATTGACAACTGTTGTTTTGACAACGAATTTGACAAAACTCTCCAAATAAACGAGATAATTATTGTAATACCTGATGATGCCAACATCGGTTGGCGAAATAGCTGTCGCGAAAAACAAAAAAAATGTGACACCATAACAGCGTTTAAATTTTAACTATTAATAAACTTGTATTAAATAATAAAACGACAGAAGAAGTAATACATTTGAATTACTTTTATTTTGATGTGTTAAAGCAGCAGTGACCTTACAAGAGATAAAACAAACAAAGCCGCCGTTGTGGCTGGATGCTTGAAAAAGGCTGTCTGTAAAAACAAACATACGTTTAAGGGGAGCAAAATGCGAATCTACAAAATCTGCGTTCGACCTTAAATGGCATATGGAATTGATACGAGGGCAGACACTATTTGAACAAAACGTCTCACACGAACTACATAAATGAGGACTCTCAGATCTATTGCAGGAATATTAATCCGAGATAGAGTGAGAAATTTCCGATATAAAGAAGATTTGCGATGTTCAAGATAAGACTTTACTGGAAAGATCACGTGGAGAGACCGTGTTCTGAAAGACTAATAGCAAAGCGACAAAAAAAGTGTCAACGGACTACCCAAAAGATGGTGAAACAGTTGGACATCTACATCCCAGCAACAGGTTCCGAAAAATAACAGGACACTGTCCTAAATAAAGCAAAAGGAGAAGAATTTGAACTCGATATCAAACTCCTGATGATAAGAAAACATATCAACAATTTCAAAAGATTTCATTGAAAACAAAAAACTGTTTCCACTTTATTTTGCATTTCATTAGATTTATATTATATTTACTTGTCATCTATATCCTAATATCATATTAATATGTGTCTAAATGAATCATTTAAATGATTACTGTAAGATATATCTCAATGATGTAATTAATCAAATCAAATCAGTTTATTAGCTCAAAGAAATAACAAACAATATTAATATTTCAGGCATCTGTTGAGTACAGGTAAAATATAATATATACAATATAATACGTTCGACATTAGGATGTCAACATACCCTTTATAGTGAAGAAAATTTGTCTTATGAACGTACTTTCACTAATATGAAAGACGTCGGCAGACTAATAGCTATACCCACCGGTGTCACGAGAGGCAGGTTGATTCTGGCGGCCGGTAGGTAAACAATCTAGGGAAATTAACTTACTAACCATCACGCCGTCGATTTCTCCGGCTCCTCACGTGACCGACATTCAATATTTGATTGATTTGATCGTGCCACGTTTTCCTTGGTTCTCTTCCTCTATTACCAGCTCCGTTCACGTCGTTTACATATACTTTCTTCGCCATTCCAGGGTGTCGTTGTAAATAATATTTCTTCAATAATATTTAAAAACAAAAATAGTCATACCAAAAATAGTAATATATCTAATTCTCTTATTGAATATCGATTACTGGATATTTGCAACAACAAGTTCCATTTCCATTCCATTCTCATGTCCCTCGAAGCGTTTATGTCTGATATATGGAACTATAATCACGATTTGAATGAGATTCTTTGAAGCGATGAGAATATTCAATCACATAGCAATCTCTTATAACGAGTACGACGAAACGGACCGTTTGAATCGAAATTGAACATTTAGTTAGAAACAGATTAATTTTTCGTATCTAGCTGGGTTTACAGGGTAAGACCGTGATGTATGGACCATGAGTTATTGTTATTACCTATCTCGAAAGAATTATGTAAAATATTAACTGAACATAGCACTGCAGAACTATAACAGTTTATGACCAATCATCTAATACTCTGTAAAATGAGGGAAATCGATCTGCACATTTTTGGTTTTTCAATAAATATAAACATTATTTTTATTTATTGTCAAACTATAAAATGATTTGAAATCAAGCAGGATAGAGAAAAATGGACAATCTTTAAAGAGGCCCATACTCACCCACGAGAGATGGCTAGGGAGAAGAATAAGTGAGAAAATTTCTTCTTCCACGAAAGAAACTATGACTAAAATAAGAATAATTATGATTTCGAGTTCTATTTTTATTTCATTTATCACATTCTGAATGATTAAAAAAAAAAGTTTTTTTTGTTGTTTTACGAGAATTTTATTCATGTTTTAAAATATATCATCTATATTTTTTAATTTTAAAGAAACTTAACTAACCAAATCGAATTAACCCTGTGGAATTCCATAATGACGAATTTTTATGAGTTAAAACACTGTTTTTTTTTTACTTTTGAGTTTATTTTCTCGACGTGTTTCGAAGGCTTCACCTTCACCATCGGGAGAACGATATAAACTGTCGAAACATGTCGAGAAAATAAACTCAAAAGTGGAAAAAACAGTATTTTAATTCATAAAAATTCGTCATATCATATTAGTGTATGCTTTCGTTTTAGGATAACATTGTACCAAAAATACCAAATATGTTTAATAAATCTAAACACAGAATCTACTAAAACAATACATTATTATTTTTTTTATTGCAGACATGCTTAACATAATAAATAAAAACATACAGAAAAACAAAATAGAAACATGTCTGCAATTAAAAATAATAGTAAAGTGTTGTGATAATACTAAGAGACTAGGAGAAAATGGAAAGAGCTGGGGAATGGAGAGAGATGGCCAGGGACAGAAGCCTGTGGAGGAGGCCAAGTCCCACACCGGGATGTAGCGCTGAGGACTACGTTGGTTGCAATAATAGATGCGTAATAATTTGTTAAAATGTGAATTCACAACTCAAATTGATGGCATTCATACAGAAGAAATAATAATATATTTTTTAAAGATATCGTTCTGATAAATTTCTAGGGCCATTAAAAAAAACACGAGTTAGTCTCTGAGCTGCAAAAGGGTTAAGGGTGAGTGGGTAATATACTCAGTCAGTGACAGGGGGCGAAGGCTATGGGACAGTATTTACCGAGCCTGCGGAGCCTTAGGGCGCTGGCGGCGTAAGGCCTTTCTTGATTACCTAGTGAACTGGCAGTCCATGAACTAAAATGATCTTAGTCATGTCATTTATTTTATGAGGCATTTTTAATATTTTTTGTAATAGCACCTTAGATATCGTGCTCTTAATGTTCAACTATTAAATTTCAGCAAAAACAGTCATTGGTCGTCAGAAAAGACATTGAAAAAAAAAAAATACAATAACGTCGTCCTTCAATCTCATATATGTTTCTAAAAGTACATACATATAATTTATATGATTGAAAACATCTGTCTTCTAGGAGATTTATTATATTATAAATAGAATGACGTGTTTCGTCCTTCTAAGGCATTATCAAATCGTACCGTGAGTGTAAAACCGACGTATGTGCAAATATACAGTTTGGGGATATGGGAGTTTAAAGATTTCATATAGCGTGGAAAAACTTTTTTTTTTTAAAATAAACCAATGATTTTCGGTTTATAGTAATATACCTATAAACGGAAAATCATTGGTTTATTAAAAAAAAAAACAGTTTTTCCAAGCAATATGAAATCTTTAAACTCCCATATCTCCAAAATGTATATTTGCACTTACGTCGGTTTAACACTCACGGTGCGAAATGTACGATGTTATTTGATGATTGACATTTGAGTTTTACATCATTGTTCAAGAAACAATTAATATGTATTATTTTCACAAATAGACTTATTTATAACAAATATTAATAATTATATATTCAATTCGAACCTTGAATATACGGAATAAATTATAGCACAACACTCATTAATATTTGTAAACATTTGTTTTATTAATATAGATTAGTGGTGGGAAGGCTCCAGATGTCCTGGCTCGAGAATATTAATGAGTGGAACGGAATTCGGAGGGTAGGGGAGTTGTTCCGTCTTGCACAGGACAAAGAGGCCTACGCCAAAGTGATGTAGACTCCCCCAGACGTCAGGGGGACCTGCCATGGTATTCTAAGAAGAAGAAGTAGTCTTGGTAACAGAGCAGTTTGTCCCTGATCCAAGAGACTTGAATTCAATCTTGTTCTACGCACACGCGAGTCGGTTCTACCTTCATAATAATGAGTAACACATATTCTTATTTTAATAGATCTGACGACCTGTGACACAAAAATCATGTCTCTTCAGGTTATTAAGACAAGCTGTCCCTCCATATCTTAAGTAGTCTTCCTGGTGGGTGGTGTCCAGAGGGGATTTCGTAAGAGCTACATATTATTTATAATTTTTTTTTGTGAATGTATACTTAAACTTGTATACGAATACTGGATTTTCCCCACCGTGGGCTATTAATTCATGATATAATTTTATCTCAATAGAGACGAAGATGCAAATTGGAAACTGAATATGGTTGATCAAGGTGTTTACAGGACTTGTTCTGTCATTGGTTGGGTTAATTTCACATGTCAGTTTCAATGTGCCATCTATGAAGATTTTGATTACATGTGTTAATCTTTTTAAGATAACTCTATATAATCCACATATTAACGCCATCTATGGAGATTAATTTTAGCATTTAGCAGAACATCTTTATTAACACAATGTGAAAGGCTATCGCCATTAGCGCATTGTTAGAAGCCGCCTGGAGATGTCACTCCTATCTATATGCCAAAGAATTTGACCAGATATGATTACAATATTTTTTTGTGAATGTATACTTATACTTGTATACGAATACTGGATTTCACCCACCGTGGGTTTATTAAATTCATGATTTAATTGTATCTCAATAGAGACGAAGATATTATTTATAATTTACAATTTACTCGTGTTGACTTATAATAATCTCTCAGTTTTTTGGTGTAAATTTCTTACACGGTTTCATTCTTAACAGACACTTCGGATATCGTTTCAGTATCCATCATCGCTATAAACTAGATAGCGATAATGATGGGCAGTTATATCAATAATCAAGAAAATAATAAAAATCTAATTTACTGTCGAGAACAAAATTGCATGTTCTCAAGTCTAATTTATTTTTAGTATCTTTAATAAAATTGCAAATAACATGCTAGTCAGAACAATTTTAATGCCGCAATATCAAACCAACTATAATAATAATAAGATGGCAGGATATTCTACCCTTGGAATATTTATGCAAGGTTCAAGCGGTTTACCCTTCTAGAAATTGCTACAGCTTAATTTAAATGTCATCTCTGCCAACAATTCATTTTACACACATAATGAGCGGAAAATTTTATATATATTAAAAAAACAAAACGTCTCTTAACTTGATTTTTATAATAACGATAAAAAATACTAAAGATTAGATACTAAAGATTTAGCAATTTTAATATCAATATAATTTGATTTTAGTTGCGAAAAAAATCACAGATTTTAAAATATTGCTTTTAAAAGCAACAACAAAAAACATCACGCCGTTTCCCTGCAGGGGTTGGCAGATAGAATAGAACACCATACTACTCTATCCTGACACACCTCTCTAGATTCCTCCACATTCATACAACGAGTCGTACATGCACGTCGATTCTTCTAATATGATCAACCTTTAAAATTTGAATTATTTGGTAATGCCATGTTTTACTCAGTCTATCTCGACTCCGTACTCGATTTACACCGTTAACGTATACATTCTAAACCATTCTTTTTCCATCTATGCACTCCATATGTCCGAACCAACGCAGCAATCAACAATAATAAATACTGATATTTGGCAATTTTATTTTTATTATAATTTGATTTCAGTTATGAACAAAATCACAGATTTCAAAATTACAGACATCAATAATCATTTTTTTTAAATGACAAGGAAGCCAGCAAAGTAAAAATGTTAGATAAAGGGGTCCGAATAATTGGAGCCCTTATTATTTTTACCTCCGTGACCCTTATCCCTGGCTCACCTGAGAGTAATAACTCACGATGGAAGGTTGACCGTTGGGCGGGGGCGGGCCGTGTTGATTAACGCTAATTGCCCGCCGCGCGAGGGCGGGGCGGGAGAAGGGTGGCCACACGCGACCTTGTCGTGAAAGAGGTTAGGGCGGTAGAGAGAGATGGATGGAACTCGGTGCCAATTTTTTATTTTACATGGTCACGTATGAACCATACAACTAAATTTACCCATAAGAACAACAATATGTTTCAATTACAAGATTATTCTGAAGTGATGATTCAGATGTGAAATTTGATTATTTTATATAGTTTATTCACTTCAGGGAGATGAATTGCAATAGTGTTAGTAACATCAACTAAATTGATTATAGAACGCTATTTGATTGGTTCCTAGGTCTTTGTAGGCGGAGTGTTCGCCGGGTTCGATTCCCGTCGATGACTGTCACACTCTCTTTGGTCTGGTGTAGAATTCACGTGACAATAAAATGGGGATAAATTATCTACCTATCACTTGTCACGAGAATCACTATGATAGCAATAATACCCTCTACATCGATTTGGCTCATGCTGTCATGATGTAAAGAGCAATTCAATAGAATAATAATAATAATAATAATCCCAAAAACCAGGAATGATTTAAAAAAAAAAGCTTTGCTGCAAACCAATCCCTGGGATTTAAACTAAAAAATATGTTTAAAACATTCTTTCAAATGTAAGGTTAAGGCCAATTTTAAAACAACAGAACAAAGTGTAGTAAGTTTATATATTCGTAAAGCAAAAATTCAACGTATCCATTCTAACTTTGCTGTAAACCAATCCCTGGGATACTAAAAAAAATATATAAAAACATTATTTCAAATGTAAGGTTTAGGCCATTTTAAAACAACAGAACAAAGTGTAGTAAGTTTATATATTCGTAAAGCAAAAATTCAACGTATCCATTTTAACTTTGCTGCAAACCAATCCGTGGGATACTAAAAAAAATATATAAAAACATTATTTCAAATGTAAGGTTTAGGCCAATTTTAAAACAACAGAACGAAGTGTAGTAAGTTTATATATTCGTAAAGCAAAAATTCAACGTATCCATTCTAACTTTGCTGCAAACCAATCCCTGGGATACTAAAAAATATATATAAAAACATTATTTCAAATGTAAGGTTTAGGCCAATTTTAAAACAACAGAACGAAGTAGTAAGTTTATATATTCGTAAAGCAAAAAATTCAACGTATCTATCTATTCTATTCGATCTTAGAAAAAAACAAAAGTTGCCAGTAGAAGTTTAAAAAAAATCGAGTTAATCTCCTATAAACATGGTTTGGTTGTACGAGCTTAGCGGGTTTGCCCAATTTCAAGGGTTCGCGTTATGTCGTCGGTATTCAATTTCCAGCCTTTGGAATAATCCCAGTTTGGCGGATACTTTGAAACCTCGTTTGTTCGGTGTAATAATACGCGTACGGCGTCTAGCCGCGAGATTATCCTAAACAATTTCTGTAGAATAATAAACAAGTATTTGATGTTAAACTTGTGTTCAACAAATGGGGTTAAAACTTAACCCTACAGTGCAGGGTCTGCGGATACAAATATCCCCAACGTTAAGATGGTGGTTCATTACGGCACCCATTTCATTTAACATTTTTTTTAAATCCTAATTAAGGCCTGATTCCATTATCCAATGATACGTTATAAATTATATGTAGTCAACTTAAAACTATGACAGAATATGTTAAGGTGTTATGTGTGGTCTGTTCTGTTATATGGGTGTGAGACATGGACATTAAAAGTAAATACAATGAACCGGTTAGAGGCATTTAAAATGTGACTTCATCGAAGAATGTTCAGGATCCCATGGACAGACAGAGTGACGAACACAGAAGTCCTTAATCGTGCAGGAGTAAATAGAGAGCTGCTGACATTGATCAAACGACATTGACTGGGTCACGTTCTACGAGGAGAAAAATATCGTCTGCTGCATCTGATTTTGAAGGGAAAAATAGAGAGCTGCAGGAGGGCGGGGAGAAGGCAGATCGCTTGGCTGCGCAATGGACGGGAATCGGAACTGTGGAGGAGCTATTCCGGACAACGCAGGATAGGGAAGAGTTTACCAGAGTGATCGCCAACGTCGGGGGGACCTGACAAGACACTTTTATAAGAATATGTCATTAATGTTTGAGTAAAATAATTTTACTAAACAAACATTTAAAAGATTTTTGCGTGTAAATTTTTATATGAAGCTATCACTTTGTGGTTAGACATATAAAACTTATATTATAGATATAAACTAAAAAAAGAACTTCGTATTACTTGTTCGCCATATTTTGTGTTGTATATGTTTTATTTGTCTTTTTTTTTATGAACTTTGTTTAAAAAAAAAATTAAATATCATACATGTTTCGGACAACCCGGTCCTTCCTCAGTGATATTAAAAAGATATTTATAAAATTGTTTACAAATATGATTTTATAAAGATTTATTTTGGAAAGTTTATGCTTTTGTTATAACAATGAATCAATTAAAAATAATAATTTAAATTTCTTATTGGGGTTCTCAAAGGAAATAAATCAAAGATTGGAATTTGTTTTTTGAATTTGTTTGATTATTTATAATATTTTCTTAATTTTTAATTGTTTTTAAAAGTAGCTTATGGATTAGGTACTTTGTCCATTAAGTTTAATCTCTGGCAAATGACCGGCCCATTGCTATTTCACACGAGACACATTCTCTATCACTCTAGTTCTGGAATATACTACTTTGTTTCATATCTATGGATATCTATCCCTCAAAGATCGTTTACTAACACGTACACATAAGTGATATTCTTGCTAAAATTTAAAAATACTCATTCAAATTAGTTTTCATTCTCATCATGTGATAATAAGGATAAAAAATAAATATATTTAACAAATTTTCAATATTCATTGTTATGTTTAGAGATATTTTTTTAAATTCAACCACGAAAATTTGGAAACACAATAAGTGGGTACTCCGCATAAATTTAGGGGGTCTCGGAGCGCCCTATCGGTATGAAAATGTTGAAAGAAAATCTCCGCCATGATTTTTAAAAACGTTTTGGGAGTTCACGTAAAAGCGCTTGTCGGATAAATTGTTTGTTATAAAAAACACAATCAAATAGCTGACATAATTTCAAACGAGAAACTGCCACGTAGCTAGAAAATACTCTCGTAATAATATTTTGAAGAGAAAATATCAGACAACGTAAAAGTTTGTGTCTCCCCCGGATGACAAAATAAAACTTCTTAAATCCGTTTGCCGATAAAATGGTGCTTTGGGTTTAGGTAAGTCGAGCAAAATTTAAAATAACAACACAATGTATCCTCTTCTTTATATTTATCTGACAGGGCCCTTACTTCTTTTCACTTCTATTCACTTCAAGAATTCGTTAAATTTCTTATCTATGCATTTTGGACAATGCGAACAATGAAGAGGTCAAAAATGGATGCTTTCGAGATATGCTTCTGACGGCGAATGCTGCAAATACCTTGGTCGGCAAGTTGAACTTACCAGTCGCACATTTAGCAGCTGAGTATGAGGCCAAGACTTTCGCAGATGTACTCTCGGAGAGTGTTTAAGTATTTTGGGGACATATCCTGGAGTTCATCATGGGCAAACAGGAAGGAAGCCGACCACTGGTCCGATCAAATCACGACGCTGACTGGTCTCTCATTAGCTGCATTCTGGAGACTGGCAGGTAACAGGAGCGTATGGTGTGCCATGGTCAACGGTTTACATGATGGACACGACCTTCAGTCATGAGAATACGAAGAAGAAACCCCCACTAGAATCCCACACGCTTTGGCGCATCAGATTCCTGCCGGCTACCGTCCCCCCGGAAGACCACCAAAGAGATGGAGGGATAGCTAGAAGTCGACCTCCCAAGAGAGGCCAGTCTGATTTCAGGAACATACCAAAGGTGTAAAGAAGAAGAATAAGAAAAGAAGAAGATATAAATCCTTTTTTTATTTTGTTAATTACACTTTTATTCGGATTGCATTAACTTTTTCTATTTTTATTCGACAATCTATCATATAAGAATTTTCTACACATTCGCCTAAGACCTAGGTACTCAAAAAGGGCGATAATGTCCCCTTGTGGGCGTTTGAGACTTTCAGGGGGGCAGTAGAAGACCCAGAAAAAAGAGAGCGTGGGCAGATAAAAAAATGTAGTCTAAAAAGACAAAAATAAAACACGCTCATTTCTTACTTTTTTCGTTCGGTATTCTATCATATGTCGTTTTCAGATACATAAAAGTTTTAATAATATTTAAAAATTGTGTTTCTAATAATTTGGAATAACTTTTATGGGAGGGGGGCGTTGAACGTTTATTTTTCTTGTAATGGGGGCGGTGGCCCAGAAAAGATTGGAAACCTATGGTCTAAGAGATCGCATTTCGCCAGTTCTATGCTTTACTTCCATACATAAGGGTCGGTACAAGAATACCATTATGCACTGCTATTTTAGCTCTATTGGAAATTAATTACAAATTGTGTTATTATTGTAGTCAGAGGGGGGTATAAGGGAAAGTTTTCCGTTTGCTGTGGACCGCAGAACGGCATTAGGAGGGGGAAGTTTGCGGTACGGGGGATGATTGGAAACTAGACGGTTGATTAAACTAAGATTAATCGAATTATCAACCGAATCTAGAGCCCTTGTGCATTCTGAGTGAAATTTCAGGCATCACAGGGCGTGCCTCCCGCATAATAGATTCACGTACGCCAAAGTGTTCGCAAGAGATTCTGGCAACCGCGAGCAACAGGCGAATAATACCACAAACTTACCGTAGTTTGTAGTTTGCGAGATAGAACCGCATTCGATTACACCTATTAATTGATACTTCGCGAGTTGATTTAGATGGCTAATTCTTGAAACGAATTATTAAAGCATCTTCAATCATTTATTGTAAACTAACATTTATTGTATCCATCACGCCTCAAACGTGTATTTTCTGTCAGAGATCTTGGGATAATTTACGAAAGTCGATTGGCATTTTGTGCTAAGATCGAGAAGGTATATGACGTTTCGTTAAAGATGCTGGGTTTTATTCTTCGAACTGTTAGGGTTTTCAGAGATACCCGGGTCCTTAGAACTCTATATAACTCCTTAGTCAGAAACAGGCTCGAGGGAGGTGCCGTAATATGGAGTCCTCATGAGACTCATGTTGGAGAGGGTTCAAAAGAAATTCTTGAGAGCCCTCTATATGAAAGAGTACGGGGTATATCCGTTGGTTGGTCTGCAACAAGCTTCAATCGTTCCCTCCACTACATCCTGTCTTCAGTCAGTATTTTCATGTATGTGTAGCTGACATAGCGCAGGTCTCTTATCACCTGGTCCATGTAGGCTTCTAAACCATTCCCTCAGCTATAGTAATAAACAGGCCCAGATCCCTAATGTTTTGGCTTATCCAGTTTGCTCGTTGCTGGGCAATCCTTTTGAGCGTTTGACTCGTTTCTCCGGCCCTTTCATTACCTCGCCGTTTTAGATGTGTTCCGACCAATGGATCCCTATCATGCGTCTGTAGCACCACATTTCAAAAGAAGCTAAACGTCTGTACTCAAAGTTATAAAATTTAATTAATTTGTTTATTGCGAGATTAGTTATAAAGTTTCAATCCTGGGATTGGTTTGCAGCAATTTCTTCTATTCTTCTCTTCCATTCTTCCCTGTCTTGTGCGGCTCTTTTGAAATCTGCATATGATGAGCAGCGCATGTCCACCAACAGGTCATTCAGGTACTCTCGACGTGGGCGTCCTCTAGAGTATGTCCCCTCGGTCATACCCTCCATTATGGCATGCAAGAGGCCTTCTTGTCGTATTACATGGCCGATCCATCTTGCACGCCTTTCGGACAAGGTCCTGAGCAGGTGCCTTCCTCCTTCGATTCTTTGAAGAACCTCCTCATTCGTGATGTGGTCTCTCCAGGAAATTCCTAATAGTCTTCTATAGGACCACATCTCAAAAGCCTCTAATCTCCGTTTATCTCTTTCGGATAGGCACCATGTCTCACAGCCGTACTTGATGAGGAGTATTCACAGTTTTAGGTCTATATTTTTGATTCTATTATTATTGCAAGTATGAATCTCTTAAAGACTTCCGTCGTACTATCACAGTTCGCCGTTATTCACTCGAGCGTACTCAATAGTGGCAATCAACTCGGCGCCTGTTACACGCTACAACACCAGCAGATAAGAACATTTCAATAGGGTTTCTCCCGCAGGCGTTCCGCGCCTATCAATCAACATTTCAGAATCAAGAATGGACGTAAGATAATAAATAACCCGCGAATCGTAAATTAATTAAACTAATCTATACCTACGTCAAACTTGTCTACATTGAATATCATCATTTGATATCTCTTCATAATTATGTAACACATTAAACATCATACATATGTATTGTATATAGTATTACGTCTACATAAATATTCCAAATGTACGGTACTTATAATTAATTGGGTATAAACAATTGCGTTCATCCCATGTTTCATAGTCATTATTAACATATCATGTTATTGTTATTGTTACCATAACCCTTGTTAGATATCAGATTTTGTTATATAATAAAGCGAATTCTTAGTAGTTAAATACATTTCTAATGAACGTATTCTCTTCATTTAATGGCAACAATAACATTGTGAACCCTGTTGTTCAAAAGGGTAAACACATTCGCCCTTTAGTAAACATTTTTATATGCTTTATTATTTGGCATTGATGATACTAATTAATTTAAAAAAATATTAACAAAGCTATTATTAATTTTTATCATAAGTTAAAAATTTCGATCATTTTTTTTTTTCTAAAATAATTTCAATTCAATACGACTGATTTGGTCAGATTAATATATATTGTTTTAAGCAAAACACAAATGAACATTATTATCTTTAGATAATCCATTGTTTTGGCGGAAGCATTTTGGTATTTCAACAGTTGATTGTAACACCTGACGATCAATGGCGGAACATCCATAGAAGCCCAGAAGCCCGGCTTGCGTATGAAATTTTGAATCAAAAAACCTTTTCTGGCTTACAGAGGTTCAGCTCTTGTGGCTATTCCTCTTACGTCTGATGGGAACATTGTTGGAAGGTGATTTTGTGGTTGGGGGTATGATTACTGAGATTTGGGGGTTTTGATTAAAAATTTCTGCCACTGCTGACTATGCTAACATCGGTAAGCGAAACAGCTGTCGCGACAATTTTGAAAGAAATATAATCAATTATGGTATTCTATAACCAGTGTTTTTAGTTAAACAGTTAATAATTATCTTTATCTTGCAATACGTTGATTTTTTTATATTAAAATATTCATTTAAAATAATTGTTCGAGAAACTTATAATAAATATTTACCTATAGGTATAGCATGTACTTTTAAGATTTTTATTTTATTTTCTTCAAAATAATATATAAAATTTCAAAATTTACCATTAAAAAATAATACAACAATTTTCATATGTCAAATGCTGCTTAATCTCTTTTGGAAAAAGAATAATAATAAAATCTGACATGGAATTGATTTTTTATTGATTTAGACATATAAGCATTTTGTATATGTTTAAACATTATGTTCCATGTACCTGAAATTAATTATTAAAAAAAAATAATGATTAAAAAAACTTATGTTTATCATAACCAAAAAAATGTATGTTGTCAGAATCAGCGTTGAACTTTTCCTAAACACAGAAGAAACTAACATTATATCTAGTAATTTTCAGTTTAACACTGATCTTGTATTTTTAAAGACCCTATTGACTTCCACAATATTCTTATTCGGTTCTTACTTGAATTCTCTCAAGTAAGAACCGTTAAATTGAACGAGAGACGCTTTGAAAACACTTGTGAAAAATCACGTCGTTTGTGACTCGAGTCAAGAGGTTTGCCGCTCCTGCGTGTCTCTTTCTTTATCTCGTCGTACAATATAATAGTACATCATTTGCACCGAGTTTCATTTTTTTCTTTTCGAATTTGGAATATCAACAATAATGTTATTTGGAGTAAAATAAAGTACAAACATTACATTTGTTTGTTCACAACTCTTTTATAAAGTTTTTTTAAGTACAGTGTATTTTCACAGAGCTTAATTGCACTTTTCACAAACATGTCGACCTTCGTGGCAGAGTGGTAAAAGCTCTGACTTCCATACCGAAGGTCCGGGTTCGATTCCCGGCGATGGCAGTGTGATTGTCACACTGTCTTTGGTCTGGTGTAGAATTCTCGTGACAATAAAATGGCGATAGATTGGCTTCCTATCACGTGTCATAAGAATCAATATAATAGAAAAAAAATTGTATGCAGTAGATGGGTTCAAACAACCTGTTGTATAAACGAAAAAAAAAAAAAAAACATTTTTCGGACCGCAGTCACCCTTCCTCGTTGTAGAATTTTTTTACAAAATTTTCTATACAGATGAAGCACATCTGTGGCCCGAAACGTATTTGTGAAGACTGCAATATTGAGAAAATATAAATAATCTAATGTGAATCGACAACACAAAGTGATTGTGAATAAGAAGAAATTTTGATATTATTTAGTTAAATAACTGATAGCCCTTTTTAGTGCGGACTAGGTTTCGATACTTTCCGTATCTCGTGAGGGCTATCACTAGAGTATGAGTACTCACCTTTCCTTGCAATGTTCATCAAATTAAATATATATTGTAAACATTGAAATATTTGCGACAACGCAAATTGCTTTAATCACATATTATATGAGAAACTGAGAGATCGCGTGAGGAACACCTGAATAAGAGAGATATGTGAGGTTGAGGATATTATAAGATGGAGCAGACAGCGAAAAAGGGATTGGTACGGTCATGTTCAAATAATGAACACCACCAGCTCCCCTATATTGCATTGCATAATCAGTCTCATGGGACTCGTCCTCGTGGAAGATCTCCTAAAAGATGGAAGGACAGCTGGGAATCTACTTCACAGGAGGAGCAACACTCTGGAGAACAGACCACATAGGTCTACAATAAGGAAAAAGAAGAAGAAGAAGACATATTATATGTCACATTGTCACATCTTATTTATTGCACTATCTCTTTTAATTACTCTGTAATTAATAATACGGAAAAAGTTTAACACGTGAATAATAAGCTGTGAAACAAGTGAAAGGTTAAAAAAAGTTCACAATTATTAATTCACTCCGCTTAATCAACCGTCCACAAGTTGCTTCCGAATATATCTACATCAAACGTTAACCTTGTAGAGAAAAAAAATAATATTTTAGGCATATACCTACCTGTATACTAATACCTTTTACATCTCATTAGACACGAGATGCAGAAGTATGGGTTACTACAAAAATAGTATAGCCATACTATAAAAATAAAACCTTCAAAACAAGCAACTTGAAGTTCGTTACAATGGGCATAAAGTTTAAATTTATGACCTCACTATTGTTGTAGGTAATTTTAAGCAGTTATGACGTCGGCTGACTAATTTCCATAGACTCTTCTCTTCACAATAAGACGAAAAATCGCAAATTGATCACGCGTGACGTGTTCAAAACACGCTATTTTCTCAACCTCGTCGTAATGGCAAAAAACTTCCATTTTGCAACGCGTTAAAAACTGTATAAAACAATTTTGTATTGTTTTTTAACAAATGATATTTCTTCAATTCTATATTCGCTATCATTTTGTGTTGAAAATTTACTTTTGAATAATATATTATATATATATTTTTTTGTATTCTCTTTAAGTATTGTATTTATCTCACACTTCTATTAAGGATTTTTAGGCTACAGAAGCAGGAGACTGCAATGAATTCCGTACGTCGCGCGTCGGTCGAGAAGTAGAAATCACACGTTGTTACCCAAAATCACGCAAAACATACAGAAGCATGTTTGTGAAAAGTGCAATTAAGTGTTGTGAAAATACGAAAACGATTTAATATATATATAAATTAAATATATTATGTTTATCATAAAACTATGTGAAAGGAATATGAATATGTGTAGAAAATATTAAAATAAAAGTATATACAAGTATAAGCACAAAATAATTTCCGTTATACTGGAGAGGTTTAAAAAAAATTAGAGATATGAAAGAGTACGGTAGCTATCCACGACTCTATCCCAGGATTTATATTTTGGGAATATAAGTAACCGATTCTCTGCAGATTTGTAAAAAACTGTTATTTCATAACGCATTTCTTAAGATTTATTAGAGGATATTTTGAGAACTCGGCCGTGTTAGAGGGCCTTTTTGTTTCCAAAAGATATCTCTAACAGCTTAAGCGAAGATTGTTCTATTGGCCAGCCGCAAGAACCAAACTGTCTCTGGTGATGTCAGTGGGAAGAGCAAGCAGTCTGCTGAGCATGATCACCTTGAATATCGACGTCTTTCATGTAAGCGAAGGTACTTTCAGAAAACAAATATTATAGATTTTAGAGAGTATTTTGTCTACCTAAATTTGAAACATTTCTCATGTATTCCTGGTATTATACCTGTTGTCAAGTATAATAGATGCCTTAAACAATAAATATGTTTGTAATGTCTTTTGGGAAAATAAACTTGATTTGAAAAGTCTCTTGAAACGATGTAAGTTTGTATAACAAACTGGACCTAGGTCCAATAAGAGAAAACAAAGGAAAAATACGAATAGATAACTTTTGCAAAATATTATATTAGAAAGAAAAGAGGCATCAAAAGAATGATTACGAAGTCAATAGACATGCGAGGTGGGGGGTAAGGGGTTGGCGAAACGAAAGATTTCCCGAAGAAGGCACGCGACCATCGTTGTTTTACTTTTGGCATTATAAATAATAAAAATATTTATCTCTCTTCGTTGGAAATTCCCTTGTTAATTTGCCTTCTCCAGATATTGTATTAGTATTTCAGGTAAGTATTGATGTTATTCGCAAGGAACACGCTACCAAAATTTTGAAAGCTAATATTTCCAAACAATGTTTTTACAAGAAAACGGAGGAAAACGAGTATAACAATACACTGAGACTTTGTCGTATTTACAAAACGGATAGATCATATTTAGAATCTAGAAAGAAAATAATCACTCCTTAGTAAGTACGAGGAAAGCAGATTTTTTTCTAATAAAGAAAATTTTATAAACTGTTAAATTAAAAAAACTTTGTTTTATGTATAATATCACAATTGTATTTTTATTTTAAGCGATAGCTGTTTCGTCAACGTATGTTGACAGCATCAGGTGTTACAATAATATATCAAATGTCAAATTTTCTTGATTTTTCGAACCCTTATACATAATATAAATGTATATGTATGTAATTTCAATTCAAAATATTAAATATTTAAAACCAATGCTGTTATCATTTAATTTTTTTATGAAAAGAAAAAGAAAAAAATATTTCAATAATATTTTTCTTAGTCAAACATTATATGTTAACGATGTAAATGGAACCAGAAATAGAGAAAGACCGAGGAAAACGTGGCACGATCAGATAAATCAAATATTGAATGTCGGCCATCTGAGGAGTCAGAGAAATCGACGCGCGTGCATGACACGATGTATGAATGTTGAGGAAGCGAGAGAAATATGTCAGGAAAGAAAAGTGTGGCAGTCCATTCTTTCTGCCTACCCATTCGGGGAAACGGGGTGATGGTTAGTTAGTTTTTCTCATATATGTATGTGTATATAAAGGTTCGAAAAATCAAAAAAATTTGACACTTGATATATTATTGTAACTCCTGACGATGTTAACCTAGGTTGATGAAACAGCTATCGCGTAAAATAAAATACAATTGTGGTAAATAAAACATTTTTTTTAAATTTAACAGTTTATACTATTAAATTATCATGGTCTGCCAAAACAATGGACTTTTTAAGAAAATTTTATTAAAACCTTACGATACCTATTCATAAATTTCGTATTCACTCGAACACGAAATTCGTGCTCACTAATTTAAATGGCATCCTCATTTATATTTTGCTTTTGTTTTATCATTAATAATTTAAACTTGCTTTTGGTTTACACATTTTCTGTAATTACGCTTCTGGTTACAGTACTCAATGTCACAAAAATTCTAAATATAATTTTATTAATTACGCTGTGGGAACCCAAAGATCTGTTCAAAGTTGTACTTGAACTCCTACTAAACGTCAAGATTCACAATTGGATCCAGTAGGTGAATATTAAAACCTTCTGGGCAGTTCATGAACAATTGACCTTCTGAGAATAATTCATAGTTATGCTTGTTTACCATAGATGGCGCGGTTTTCGAATTCTGTGTGAACATGCGCAAATGACTTGCGTTGTAGCGTGGCGTAGATTTCAAATTATGTTCGCTGTGTTTCGATATTCAATGTATGGCATGTATCACAATTAAGTGCGTATTGTATGTCTGGACAGTATAACGTCTGTTGGGTCTGCTTGATTTAATATAAAAAGGTAAGATTATATTTCAAAACGAATCGTTTCACATAAACGCAAACAAATCTACCGAATATATTATTTTCAACCTTCAGAATAAAAATCAGAATACGTTAACTATTATTGCTTGCAAAACTTCGATTTAGGCATTTATTATAGAAAAAAGTATCGTTTTTATTATATTATATTATATTATCTAAATATAATTACTAACTATTCTTGCTTGTGCATTATCAAAAGTTTTTTATAGATGGTGCGATTGTAAAGCGTAACATGTTACTAGCATAAAACAAAATTAAAATACGTTTTCTCAAATATTAACTGTGTGCACATACACATATCTGAAAGTTTTTCGATATTCTTACCCTAAAAAAAACATTTTAATGATTCGGAAATACAAGTATCTTGAGAAATAGGAAACGTAACATCGGTATTAATTATTTTTAGAAATAAATTTCGAAGACAGCAAGCGGATACGAAAAAGGCATCGTCGAAAAAAATAATATTCGAAAAAATAATTTCAGGATTATTATTTCCTCCGCGGGGCATATTCGTCCGATTTTCCAGGTCGAATAGCGATAAAAAAAGCTTAACAAAAGAAATATTTACTAAATCATAAGAGAGTCTTTCGGCGAAATACATGCGAACCCATCGGCCGGCGGGGGAAATAGACAGACAAAAATAATAAGACACACTATTTATTTGTCTAATAACTAACTAACTGACCATCACGTTGTAGACAGAGAGGATGGACCGCCACACTGCTCTCGACCGTGCTGTAGGATGATGGTATTTTCGTCCCTGATCTCCGACTCATTATTTTACCTACCGGTCGCCGGAACCAATTTGCCTCTGGTGACACCGGTGGGAAGAAGAATTAGTCTGTTAAACGCGGACTCCTCGGGGATCGACGACTTTCATATTAGTGTAAGTGTACGTACAGAAAACAAATACTCTTGACTTTTTAAAGTATCTTGTCTTCTTAATGTCGAACCATATATCATGCGTTCCTAGTAACTAACTAACAAACTAACTAACCATCAAGCCATTTCCCCGGAGGGGTAGGCAGAGAGGATGGATCGCCACAATGGCCTGTCCTGGCATACCTCTCGGGCTTCCTCTACATTCATACATCGTACCATGCACGCACGTCGATTATTCCGACTTCGAATGTGGCCGGCTTTTAGTAATTGATTAATTTGGTCATGCCATGTTTTCCTCGGTCGTCCTCGGCTTCTTTTCCCACTCACGCTGCTTGTGTAGAACTTTTTAACCATTCTACTCTCATCCATTCGTTCCATATGTCCAAACCATCTCAGAGATCCTTTTTTAATTTTATTCATGATGCAGTCATCTGCCTTACATTTCTTTCTTATTTCAGTATTAAATTTTATACTTTATTTATTATTATTTTATAGGAAGCCATTACTTGGTGGTTGGACATATTTAACACTTTTTGTACTTGGTATACAACCACTTTATTTGTGAGGATGAGGTCCTACCGGTTTCGCTCTATGCGAGCTTCTTCAGGGCTTTACACATACTGGTTTACAGAAAATATAATACTGGTTTACAGTATGTGTAAAGTCCCAAAGAAGCTCGTATAGAGCGAAACCGGTAGGCCCTCATTCTCACAAATAAAGTGGTTGTATACCAAGTACAAAAAGTATTTAATTAAGTGCTATATTTATTATATTTTATTAGATTTGATTTGATTAGATTTGATTTGTTCTATCCTGACATAAATCTATCGACTCTTCAACATTCACACATTGTGATATGAACGCTGATTGATTGTTCCTACTTCGAACATGGTCGCCTTCTATGGTACTAATTAATTAATTTGGTCATCTTCCTTGACCTTCCTTGACTTCTTTTTTCATTCAAACTACTTGTATACATCTTTTCAACCATTATTTCTATATGTCCAAACAATCTTAGTGACCCTTTCTTAATTTTATTTAGGACCCATTAACCCGCCTTATATTCCTTTATTCCATCATCGTTAGGTACGAGTGTTCTTTCATACATTGTTTTTCCGCACATCCTTCTTAGTAACCTCATTTCTACGGCATTCATTTTACGTTCATCTTTCCTCTGCTAAGTTCAAATTTCACTACATAAAGGTTTCACTACATTCCATACATAAGGGTCGACAATAGATTAAATTTCTTAATATCTGACTTTGGTTGATTTCTTAGGGCATCAGAGGATATACCAACACATATTCATTCAAGGATATACCAGCAAATATATAAACCAACACCCAATTATAAGGATATTTTTATACTTCAAAGAAGCCAATGGAATCAAAGAGATTTCTCACAACAACAAAGAGGATACACACCAATCATCATCACTTTGATTTGAAGATGGAGATAGGTATAGAGATAGATGGATTTACTCGTATATAAACAACTACACACTTGTGGAGTACTACATTATTGTCCAAGAATCAATAAATAATTTTAGTCTTTCTTTTATACATTTAATAAAGAAAACGGTATTGAAATTTTATCAGTTTATCAGTTTATCAGTTTATTTCATTTCATCAATAGACATTACAAAATTAATTTTTAAGGCATCTATTGAGAACAGGTAAAATAATATATTGTTAAAATAATAGTATACTACCAGAAACGCATGAGAGATGGTTGAACATTAGGAAGACAGGATACCCTCCAGAATTAAGAGTATTTGCCTTCTGAACGTACTTTCACTGATATGAAAGACGTCGATTTCCGAGGAGACCGCGTTCAGCAGATTGATTGCTCTTCCCACCGGTGTCACCAGAGCCAGGTTGGTTCTAGCGGCGGATAGGTAAAACAATCTATGCTGGCGCTGTCGGAGATATCTGTCGGGAACAAAAAGACCTACACCCTCCAGCACGGCTGAGTTTTCAAAATATCCCCTAATAAGCCTAAAGAAATGGGTTATGAGAAACCCGTCTCTTCGAAGCTGCAGAGAATTAGACCCCAACATTCCCAAAAGAAACGCTGTGGGATAGAGCCATGGATAGCTACCATACTCCTTCATGTAGAGATACCTCAGAAATTTTTTCTGAACCCTCTCCAGCATAAGGGAATATCTCGCCTCGTGCGGACTCCATATCACAGAACCACTTTCGAGTCTGCTCCGAACCAATGAATTGTATAGTACTCTGAGCACATTGGGATCTCTGAAAACCCTTCCGGTCCGAATTATGAAGCCCAACATCTTCAGCGCAATGCCACAAATTCTCTCAACATGAGCATGAAAGGTTAATCTACTCTCATAGATGACCCCGAGATCTCTCATAGTGGATACATGTGCCAACTGCTGGTTATTCATCGTGTATCTATGATATATAGTTCTCCGTGCTCTCGTAAAAGATAACATTACGCACTTAGAGACATTGAATTTCATATGATTACTGTGACTCCAGGTAACAATATTATTAATATCCGACTGAAGGCGTAGACAGTCGTCAGGATTATTTATGTCTAGGAATAATTTCAGGTCATCGGCAAATAAAATAAATCGCGAGAAGTTTATTACCTTCGCAATATCGTTTATGAATATAGTGAAGAGGAGTGGGCCAAGGTTCGAACCCTGTGGCACCCCTGAATAAACAAAAAAAGGTTCCGATTGAAAAATTCCGTACGAGACGAATTGTTTCCTCCCCTCAAGGTAACTAGTGAAAAGCATAATAAGTTGAGAAGAGAAACCAATTTGAGATAGCTTTGCTATAAGAATGTCATGGTTCACAGTATCAAATGCCTTTGAGAAGTCATTATATGAACAGTCAACTTGGTGACCATTGTCCAAGGCCCTTGTTATGTATTCTGTGAAGACCATGAGATTTGTTTCAGTAGAGCGCCCCTTCCTGAACCCATGTTGTTCTGTTATAATATATGGGTCAACTCTGGGAAATATCAATTTATGTAGAATAGATTCGAATAGCTTGGCTGGAGCCGACAGTATTGCTACAGGTCTGTAGTTTTCGACTGACTCTTTTGTTCCGCTCTTGAAGATAGGACTGATCCTAGAAACTTTCCAGAGATCAGGAAAAGTATTTGTACTTAACGATAGGTTAAATAAAAAGTACAGCGGATATATTAAGAGCTCAGAGCAGCCTTTAAAGAAGAAGATGGGAAGAAAATCCGGACCAACCGAGTGCGAATTCTTCATTGCTTTGATGGATGATTTAATATCATTTGTGTCTATGTTAGATATGTCAAAGCTATGAGCGCACTTACTGGTATTCGATCCGGTCGCTGAATTTAAATTAAGCCGCGGGGGAATATTGCTATAGACAGATTGAAAGTGCTTAGCGAATGCGTTCGCTATGTTTGCGCCCTCAACCTCTCTATCCCCATGCATCATGGTATTTAGGATGCCACCGTCTTTACGTAGGCTTTTTATGTAGTTCCAGAAAGTCCCGGGGTCATTCACATTCACGGGGCATATAAATAATAAAATACCTTTCTTTAAATAATTTAGACTAACTAATTAACTAACTAACTAACCATCACGGGGTAGGCAGAAATAATGGAACGCCACACTGTTCTGTCCTGACATACTTCTCTCGATTCCTCTACATTCATACATCTTGTCATGTACGCATGTCGATTTCTCCGACTCCTCACGTGACCGACACTCAATATTTGATTGCTTTGATCGTGCCACGTTTTCCTCGGCCTTCCTCTATTTCTAGCTCCGTTCACGCCATTTACATATACCTTCGTTATCATTCTGTCTTCACTCAGAATTTAGAAATTTTATAAATTAAAAAAGCCATAAAAATAATGAATATATAATAAAATAACCAATTAAATTTAAATTCAATTCCCATGCTCGATATGTTCCTGTCACATCTCCCCTCTCCTTAATCCTAATTATACCGCTTCCACTCGATATGTTCCCGTTACACTCCCCTCTCCTCAATCATAATTGTACCCCTTCCATTTTTATACATAATTCGATCCCCATTTAGTACATAAGTAACCGCTCTGTTTCATTTGATTGTTAAAATTGTATACATTGATAAAGGTTACTTTTAACCGAAACATGTCCGAGTTCAGTGAAAATAAAAAGCGTTGTAATACAAAGTATAATTATATATTTATTCAAATTACTTTAGTCATTTGATTAGTTTTAATGATCAAATGATTATAACTCGGATTAACATAAGTCGGAAAAATCCGCGTGCGTGTATGACTCGTTGTATGAATATGGAAGAAGCTACAGAGGAGTGTCAAGACAGAGTAGTGTGGCGGTCCATTCTCTCTGCCTATCCTATGGTTTTTGTTTTTGATGTTGTTGTAGTATCGATTGATCCAATTTAAAATAAGATCGTCATTTAAAATTTACTTTATTTGGTCAAGTTTGATATCTTGGCCCTAGTTTTTTTCATTAATTTTGATTACATACTACTAAAAAAACTAACTAACAAACTATCACACCGTCTCTCTGAAGGGGTACGCAGAAATAATGGACTGCCACACTTTGACCGATGCGGCACTCCATCCTTCTCTTTTCGCCCCCGCGGGAGACGCGGTGTGATGGGTTGCGAACTACATCGCCACCAATAGGCATCTCACGTGCACAATTAGTAACTAAAACGTCCGCAAAATAAATCTAGATAAATATAGTAAAGTACATTGATATTAAATAAAATAACAAAATAAAAATAAAAACGTAACATTTTTTTTTCGATGGTGCACATGTTGTCAACTGGAAAATCCGGATTATATTCAATACAACTATTTACACTCTATTCATGCGTTTCATATTTCTGAATCATCTTTCTAACCTCTTCTGGTTAATAGATTATAGTTACACTTTAATGTATGTGTGTTGCTTTATTTACTGCCATTAACTATTGTTAAATAGATATATTTGTGTGTGTAAGTGTTTTATAAAAGCCATTTACTATTGTTAAAGAGATAATTGAATTAAATTACATACACAGATAAATACAAAACATCTATTTTACTTGTTCAGCCGGCACACATACGTGTTTTTCTTAATGACTCTCAGACAGCTTGATACATCTATTAGCTTTGTCATTTGATCCCAAAATCTCTCTCTCTCTTTCTCTCCTTATCTCTTCCTCTCTCGCTCTCATTCACCCTTCATGCCGTAACGTCACGTTTCACTGTCCACCCTTCCCCCCACCCCGGCGCGTGGCCAAAATACAGATGATTACGAGAACAATTGTTTCTCATTCAACGCTCTTACGTGTGGCCGTGAAATGAGGCGCAATCACACCACCTTCGGGCGTAGGCTGGAATCCGGGGAGCCGAATCGTAAAGTAAATTAAATCGCAATTAAAATAAGAGTTCATGGAACCCTTAGACCATAGGTTCCCAAAGTGTCCTCTCTGGCCCCCCAAGGGGCCCGGAAGGGAGCTGAGGGGGTAATTCTGGCCCTGAGGGAGTAGTGGAGCCCTGGGAAGCAAAAAGGGGGCCATGAAGTGCTAAAATGTATAAATAACTAACAGTGGCGGTACTCCCATAGAAGCTCAGAAGCCCCTCCTCTGTCTTTCTCTATTTCTAGTTCCATTTACATCGTTAACATATATATATTTTACCATTCTTTCTTTCTTCATTCTTTCCATGTGTCCAAACCATCTTAATGATTCTTTCATTATTTTGTTCATAACACGCACACATTTCGCACTGCATTCACTTCTTATATTTTCATTCAACACTCTATACAGAGTATTCACACATTCGTCTAAGAGATCTCATTTCTACTGCATTTATTCTACTATATAAATGCAGTACATATAATATATCCAAAGAATATAAAATAATATCAATATTATATAAATAAATAATTATCCCAAAAAATATATAATTATATCAATTGTGGTAATCTACGCACTTGTTTCATATTTATATGTGAGCTTTTAGCAAAATTTTCCTAAAAATTTGAAATATCTCAAGTATTCCCTATTCGGTGATGCTGCATATATTTGGATTTATTTTCGGAGAGTTGTTTGATTACCCATTTTCCTATTTACATACAATGACGGTATGTCATGATGCTAAGTACCAAGTATCCTATGATGTTGATTATTTCTGTACATATAGTATACTTAAATCCCTTCCATTAATACTAAGGATCATGTAATATTCATTGCCACTACGTTAAGCGCCACCTATTAAGCGATACAATTTAATATGAAACGATAACTTTATCATAAATACCAAGGTCACAATTACAGAGATATACTTATGTTTTATACAATAATGAAATAAAACGATGTATTTTAACTACTTTCACTTTTGTCTTCATTTCGACAGCGACCGGTTTCGCTAGGCTCGCTGGCATCGACAGACTGGTGACACTTTTGCAAACCGAGTATTTTATATACGAGTACATACAGATCAGGGGTGGTAAACATGATTCTATACAAAAATAATCTTTAAATATTTATGTAAAATTTACTGAATTTAAATATTGGTATTACAGGTATTCAAGAAGAAGCCAGCGAACCTGGCGAAACCGGTCGCTGTCGAAATAAAGATAAAAGTGTAAGTAGTTAAAAAACATTTTTTTATTTAATTATTATTTAAAATGAACTTCTATCAAGAGATTTCAGTAAAATCATTTGATTTACTAATGTTTTAGATTTTATTTATGCATTGTTCATGTTCATTTTCTTTACAATCTTCCTTCATTAATTTTTTCCATGTGTTCATACCATCTTCATAATATCCCTCTCATTATTTCGTTTATAACATTTTTATTCGCATCTAATATTTTCATTGCACACTCTATAATGTACAGTTGTACCACACATTCTTTTGCCAGTTCCATGCTTCAATCCATACATAAATCAAATATTAAACGTCGACCACGTAAGGGTCATTATTAATATCAATATTATTATTATTATTATTATTATTTTGAATATGAGTAAAGGGTATAGCTATCATATATTGATTCTCATAACATAAGATAGGTAGCTAATCTATCGCCATTTTATTGTCACGTGAATTCAACACCCGACCACAGACAGTGTGATAATCACATTGTCACCGCCGGAATAGAATCCGGGACCATCGGTATGGCAGTCATAGCACTTGCTACTTGGCCACGAAGGTCGTGCGTGCATGATACGATGTTGAGGAAGCGAGAAAATTGTGTCAGGAAAAAACAGTGTGGCGTTCCATTCTTTCTGTCTACCACTTCATGGGGACGGTGTGATGATTAGTTAGTTAGTAAATATACACTATCCGTAAGTATACACCATACTATCCTAGTCCTCCACAATTAATTATGATGTCATATAGTTAATGATGATCTAAAGAGATTGGAGTATCAATACAGCGGTAATAAAGCACAATCATGTGAGAATTTATTACGCTTCCGACCTCAGGCGAGTGAATTAAAATCGCTGAAATTCAGTGGCGTTTTGTTAATTTTCTCTCCAAAGCTCTAGAACCTTGTCAAACTAGAACAAAAGTTACGGCGGTGCAAATTGAATTCCAAAGTTGTAAATTTCGTAATTTGATAAGATTTCTGCACCGAGGAACGAGATTTTCATTCAATTACTACGAATGAAAACGTCTGTTTTCTTTAACAAAAGTTTTATTTTATGTCATGAGAATCACATGTGATGATGAAACATAACTACCTAACTATCTAACTAACTAACCAACACGCCGTCTTTCCTAAGAGTTAGGCAGAAATAATGGACTGCTACACTTTAACCGATGCGGCACTCTTTATGTGCATTTGTTCCAATGTCAATTTGAATTAATTATTTGATAACATTTTGAGTTCTGCTAAAATTTGATTGTTTTAATAGCCTAATTACAGTTAATTACAAGAACGGTAGATACGTGGAATATACAATAAATTAAATAAACACAAAAATCCTGATCGTCCAGCTGACAACATGTGCACCATCAAAAATAACATTATGTGTTATATTATCTGTGATAGATTTGTTTTGTGGACGTTGGACGATCGGAGTGTGCACGGGTGTCTATTGGTGGCTATAACCCAGCACTTGAAACATGTAATTCTACAATAATAAAATAAAACAAAACATGTATGAAACAGACGTCTTCTTTCAAATTTTAATTTAATAATTTTACTGAAATCTCTTCATGGAAGTTCATTTTAAATTATTTTTAAATAAAACGATGTGTTTTTAAATAACTAATTACAATTTTTTCTTTTTTTCGACAGCTACCGGTTTCGCTAAGCTAGCTGGCATCGACATACTGGATACAGATAGCATACCAGTCTGTCGATGCCATTCAGTCTGGCTTCACCGGCCGCTGTTGAAAAAAAGACAAAGTTATTTAAGTAGTTATTAAAAAATATCGTTATATTTTATGATTATAGTGTATGGAGTTTCTCATTACTTTTCAATAAACAATAAAAAAGTCTTCATTCGATAAAACACATCTTGTTCATAAATAGTTAAAAACATTTTGCTGAATCAAAACAGAGTCGAATGGTTGTTATCCTTCACCAGTATAATTTTAACCGACCCAATGCTAACTTAAAAGAAACACGTTTGCTTGTAAAAAAAATGTGTTGATAAAAAAAACTATTATATTTTTGTATTATATTTTCGAAAACATATTTGTTAAATTATATTAAAAGAACGAAAAAATATTTTTAAGGATTAATTGTATCTCAATAGAGACGAAGATGTAAATCGTTTTTTGTAAACAGAATATGGTAGTCGAGGCGTTTACAGGACTTATGACCTGTCATTGGTTGGGTCAAACGATCGCTTTACGTTAACAAATTCCCCATTCCGCCCTTCTTACGACCACCACACCTGACAATTTTTTTGAAAGATGTATATATGCTACTATGTTAAGAAACACTTCACATTTTTAGGTCAATCTACATTAACACTCTACTAGCGCCATCTATTCAGATTATATGTGAGCATTAACATTGATATACAATTAATCCTTAAAAATGATTAACCCGCAATGGGTAAAATCCAGTATTTGTCTACAAGTATTTGTATACATTAAAAAACAAATTATAGAAAATATATTTGTTAAATTATATTAAAAGAACAGTTTTCTTCAACAAAATAATAGTAATGACAACATTTCTTAATTATTATATAATTAGTGGGCTTTCACTTGTGTTTTACGTCGACTGGTTTCGGCAGCTTGCTGCCATCTTTATAGACCAGAAGATGGCGGCAAGCTGCCGAAACCGGTTGACTTTAAACACAAATGAAAGCCCACTAAATATATAATAATAAAGAAATTTTATATTTTCATTATTCAAAATGAACTTCTACCAAGATTTCAATTTTTTTTTTTATCGTAGTGTCGTTGTGAAACTGCAGTTGTTTACGAAGTCAATTGTACTAGTGTTGTCAGTATATCTGATTGATATGTTAATACCGTCTGAGGCGCATTGCCCCCGGGACGTTGGCAACCCTGACACACATTGGAACAGTTCTTCAAATCGAGTTTAGTTCAAGGTCGAATAAATTTCTTATCCAGAGAAACTTCATTCAATACACAAAACCCATTTAAATATTTCACTATACATATACATTAATGGAGGTTTTCAATAATTGTAAAGAAATTTTTAATTAATTTAAATAGAGTTTCAAAAAATGTGTTGATGAATCAGTGACAATATGACCTCATTTTGTATTGCCTTCTGTTTAAGAAGATAAGAGATTAATTATACGAGTATATATAATTCTGATCCTAGATCTACGAAATAAAAAAAAAACTCAAATTATTTATTTCTGTCAAAGAATAATTTTTCGATTAAGTTCATGATATTTTTTTTGCTTAGGATGATGATTTGAATTCACGAATTATAACTCTTTGTACATGCTTGTGTACGTTTGACAGTTTCATTCATACACCAATCACTGTACACGGCTGTGTACATTATGTTAAGGGCGAACTTTAACGGGTTTATCATTTTGTTTTCATAAAAAACTTTTTACTTTATTCAAAATATATTAAATAGCACAAGATAATATATTTCGCATGAAGTTATATTTTTTAGTATTAAGGGGTTAAAAGTTTAAATTTAATACAACATTGCATATGTGTATAGATTTGTAAAATAGCTAAATCAATTGAAATGTTTCAAAATTTTGTATTTTATATGACCCACTATGTTATATATCAATAATATAAAATAACCATTAAAATACGACAAAGACCTTTAATGAAGAAAGAATGTTGAAAACAAGTATATGTTAACGATGTAAACGGAACTAGAAACAAAGAAAGACAGAGGAAAACGTACCACTATCAAATCAATCAAATATTTAATGGCCACGTGAGGAGTCCGAGGAATCGAGGTGCGTGCATGACACAATGTATAAATATTGAGGAATCGAGAGAAGTATGTCAGAAAAGAACGGTGTGATGGTCGATTATATCTACCTACTCCTTCAGAGAGATGGCGTGATGTTATTTAGTTTGTTGGTTTAGCTTAAAATTAAAATATTTAATAGTTAATTGGTTCCATGATTACATGTCAAAACAGCGATTGAAAAACGTGACTTCAGAAATAACCTTTGATATAGTATGTACCGCTTGATGTAGCAGGGTATTATAATAATTGTTTATTATTCAAAGAGCACGTATGCATAATCTCCTTAAACGTAGGAAACTGTATGGTCAGCGAGCCTTACACGGGATCAGGGATATGATCCACATACATCGGGCAAATGGCGGCCAGGGACGGCGGGAAATAAATATTTAAAAAAATAATAAGTAAAAAAAGAGATTCTCGATTCTTGATAATATTAAGAGATGGAGTAGGCAGAGGAGACGATTCTAGAGGGATCACATGGAGAAGATGGACCCAGCGAAGACTCTTAAGATCGCCGTAGAACACCAGACCATACCACTACCAACTAGATGGAGAGATAGATGGACGTCTTTATCAGAGGTCCAAATTTGATCTTCTTCCTTTTTCGGTGCCGTGTCAGGTCCCCCCAACGTTGGCGATCACTACAGCAAAGGCATCTCTATCCTGCGCCATTTGGAACAGGTTTTAAACTCTTGTTATTCCTGTCCACTCTTTGATGTTCTGCAGCCGGGACAGCTGCCTTCTACCAACTCCCCGACGTCCCTCCACTTTATCCATTAATTTCACTCAAAGGAGGTGGTATTTTTCACCCCTTAGCAAATGACCCAAATATGAGACCTTTCTAATTTTCACACTTGACCACAGCTCTCTATTGGCTCTGGCTCTCTGCAGTACGTCTTCATTACTGACATCCATATCTCGAACGCTACCAACCGGTTCATTACATTCACTTTCAGAGTCCAGGTTTCGCAGCCATATAGTAGAACAGACCATATATAACATTTAATCATTATTTGTCGGAGTTTCAAGTTAAGATTATCGTTGCAAAATAATGTTCTCATTTTATTAAATGCAGCTCGTGCAACTTCAATTCTGCATTTTTTTTATATTTGATATGCTGTCTAAGCACATAGCAAGGTCTACATAAATTGGAAGAAGCAGAGGAGGAAGAACATTCTTGATATTATTTAAAATCGCAGAATAAAAAAGGTACTCACAAATCTTAAACAAATAAAAAAATTGCACAATGAAGTGAATGTGGGCGTGCACAATGGGGTTCTGGTTCCAAACCTTATTTATAGGCCAGGTTCAATGGTCAGGCGCCAGTACAATATTACCAAGACCAAAATACCCACGTAATGGCTTCTGTAAATTTCACTAAATTTTATTTTAAATTGAGCAATGAATAATAAATATGCACTGACATAAATAAACCTACAATTAAAATCACGCGCTGCCCCTGGTTACTGAACGCATTGCACGTTGGCACTGGCACAGACACAAACAATAAATTATTAAACAAACATAAATGTCTTAACCGCTATTAGCAATTATCATTGAAAATAATGTATGCAAGAATAGAGTTATAACAATAAGTCACGAAAATACATAAAAAATAGTTTACTCAGACGACTTTAAAAAAATTATAAGTGCTCACAAAATAACTTATTGAGTATGTATTTATTAATGTTTCTGTTGTATTCATAGCATATTTTTAAATAGGAACTAAACCGACTTATACTCGTAGGATGATATTCGAAACTGAGTGGTAAGAGATCTGACTGCCACACCGAAAGTCACGGAAGTTTGATTGTCACACTGTCGTTGGTCTGGTGTGGAATTCACGTGACAATAAAATGGCGACAGATTAGCTGCCATCACATATAATGAGAATCAATATAATAACTAAAAATCAATGTGTTGTGTGAAGTCGGTTGGAATTTGGTACACTGGTGTGGGCACCACATGAAAATAAATATTGCCTGTTGATTGAAAAGGTACAAAAAA
Organism: Lepidostoma basale; assembly: GCA_022606425.2. Lineage (NCBI taxonomy): Eukaryota > Metazoa > Arthropoda > Insecta > Trichoptera > Lepidostomatidae > Lepidostoma > Lepidostoma basale. The sequence continues at coordinate 121,091 of JAHDVF020000783.1, read as the reverse complement.
AGTTCTTACGTTTTTTGTACCTCAAAGATAACGGTTATTACCCCTGGCTGTACCCAACTGATTTCTTGCTGGGTATGCTGGACTACCAATCATTGGAAATTAGACGAACTATCCATTTGGGTGTTAATTTTTTTCAACTGATTCGTGGTCGAATACATAACTCGGATATTTTGAATGACTTGACTTTGTTTGTCCCTGACAATTATCTGCGACAAAGGCAACATAGATTATTTCACCTGCCACTGTGTAGAACCAATTTACCTAAAGTTATGCCCGTGGGCAGGGCAATAATCCTTCTAAACCGCATCTCTTCGGATGTGGACATCTTCCACGATAGTGAGGCTTCCCTCAGAAAACATCTATCTCTTAAATAATGTGTTGTTCTTCTTATTGTTTCTAATTATTTATTTGGTCTTTATTTTTTAATTATCTCGTGTTTTTTGTGTTTTTGTCTATTTTTAAACTTCTTTATTGTATTTACTGTTTAAATTTTTTACCTACCTGTATAGTCATAAGCGCTTTGGTTATACACTGTAATGTTTATGATTAAAAAAAAAATTGAATAAATTGAATTGAATTGATTGTGTATACAGTATTAGGGTTCAAACGATCTGTTGTATACAAAAAATATATGTAAAATAAAATATACGCTCATAATCAAAACACCTACCGACCTACCGACGAGTTGCCCATGTTTCATGGAGGGACCACATTACAAATAAAGAAGTTCTCAGCAGAGTTGAAGAGAGTAGGCACGTGTTGAACACCATAGCGGAGAGGCGCGCAAGATGGATTGGTCATGTGTTGCGACACGTGTGTTTCCTGCATAATGTGTTGGAGGGAATGATCAAGGGATCGATTGGCAGAAGACGAACTCGCCAAGAGTACCTAGAGCAGATTTACCGAGATATGGGCTGCACCTCTTATGCTGAGTTGAAGAGAGTTGCCGAGGATCGAGCGGAGTGGAAGAGGAGAGGGAGAATCAAAACAATCATATGCGAGATGAAAACAACGGCGTGATGGTTTGTTAGTTTAGTTATGAAAACATAACTAAACTAACTAACCATCACGCCGTCTCCCCGAAGGGGTAGGCAGAAAGAATGGACTGCCACACTTTTCTTTCCTGACATATTTCTCTCGCTTCCTCAACATTCATACATCGTGTCATGCACGCGCGTCGATTTCTCTGACTCCTCACATGGCCGACACAATATTCAATTTTGAGTTTTCCTCGGTCTTCCTCTATTTCTGGTTCCATTTACATCATTAACATATAATTTTTTTACCATTCTTTCTTCATTCATTCTTTCCATATGTCCAAACCATCTTAATGATCCTTTCATTATTTTGTTCATGACACCATCATTCGCACCGCATTCACTTCTTATATTTTCATTCGGCACTCTATCATACACAGTATCCACACATTCTTCTAAGAGATCTCATTTCAACTGCATTTATTCTACTTTTCTTCTTTTGCAGTTCATGCTTCGCTTCCATACATAAGGGTCGGTAGAAGAACACCATTGTGCACTGCCATTCTAGCTTTTTTGGATAGGTTTTTGTTTGCGATGACAACTTTAAGTGCACCATTCACTTTGTTGCCTGCCCCAACCCTTCTTTCAATATCCCTCTCCACTCGCCCATCTCTTGTAAACATACTACCTAAATACACGAACTCAACTACTTGCTCCAAATTTTCACCATTCACGCTAATGTTGCAGACTGTCGTGGTTTCTTCCTTTTAAAAAATCATTACCTTGGACTTATTTACATTCATCATCAGATCATTTCGCATGCAAACCTCATACATACAATTCACCAGGACTTGTAGTACATGCTCGTTGTCTGCAAGAAGGACAGCGTCATCCGCATACAAGGGACAGCTTACTGACACTCCGCTTATTTTGGCACCTACATCCAACCCTTTCAGCTCTTTCATACAATTGTCCATATACAGATTAAATAACCACGGGGATGAAAACATATAGCATAATAATTGTGATTAAGTATTATATATTTATTGAATGTTTAAATATGAAACATTGTTATTAAAAGCATCACAATTTATTTTCATGAGATCGTCGCGATAGCTGTTTCGCCAACCTATATTGGCATTATCAGATGTTACAGACTTAGTTATTTGTTACACATGATGATGATAACATAGGTTGGCGAAACAGCTGTCCCAATAATCTATACGTATAATTACAGTGTTTCAAATATAAACATTTTATAATTTTGAAGTATCATTGTGTTTCGTCCAAAACAATGAATTTTTATTTATTTAAAAACGGCATTTATGGCAGAATTGCAACAGCTATGACTGCCACACTGGAGATCCCGGTTTCGATTCCCGGCGATGAAATTGTGAAGAAAAAAAAACACGCTGTCTTTGATCTGGTAGAATTCGTGTAATAATAAAAATGGTAATAAACTAGCTACCTATCATATGTTGCGATAATCAAAAGCTTTATAACTTCATATGATAATTGAGTTCAAATAATTTGTATGCAAAAATGTTAAAAGCAACGAGAAACTAGAACGTAAAACGATGATATAGAATACCATATACAAGTTATTTAATATGGGTGAAAACATCTGTATCAAACATTTTATTATACATGTATATTCAAATCAAATCAAATCAAATTATAATAGTTTATTAACTCAAAAGATATTACAAACAGCAAAATGTTTAAAGTATCTATTGAGTACATGTAAAATATTATACACATACAATATAATACCAGGAACGCATTAGAGATGGTTCGACATTAGGAAGACAATATGCTTTCTAAAGTCAATAGTATTTGTCCCCTGAACGTACCTTCACTAATATGAAAGACGTCGATCTCCAAGTAGACCACGTTCAGCAGACAAATTGCTCTTCCCACCGGTGTCACCAGAGGTAGATTGGTTCTGGCTGCCGGTAGGTAAAACAATCTGCGCTGTCAATGTAGCAGAAATCTATCAGGGACAAAAAGACCAACACCCTCTAGCACGGCCGAGTTCTCGAATTATCCCATGATTAATTTAAAGAAATGGGTAATGAGATGCCCATCTCTTCAAAGCTGTAAAGAATTGGTTCCGAGCGTTCCCAAAAGAAATGCCGTGGGATAGAGCCACGGGTAACTACCATACTCTCTCATGTAGAGAAACCTCAGAATTTTTTTCTGAACCCGCTTCAGCATATTATATAAGTAAGGGACATGTTTCACCTCGCTAGGTTATTTTAGAAAATTTGTCATTTGATAATACAATAGCACGTTAAACCACGTCACTAGTCAAAAATAAAATAAAAACTTCTAGAATTCCGACATTTTTTATAAATATTAAATAATTAAAAACATAAGCATATGTATCTTGGAAAAACAATATTTTACTTCTTGCATTCATGTCATTATAATTATATTATATTATCAAGTTGATGCATATGTTTAAAACATGTTTACGATTTATAAGAGCCATAACATAAACAGTTTTTTTTACATTGAATACGTCAGTACTTGACTTCGTACCTGTACGTGGATTTTATTAGATGTGTACAAAATATTTAAAAAACGAATATATTTATTCTATGAAACATCGTTTGTGTCCGAGTAGGTGGAATGCATTAAAAAAAGCACTACACTACTTACTAGCGAAGAGATGTGCAGATAATATGTGGAGTTGCACTGAAAATGTTGGGATTTATACTCCGAACTGGTAGAGTTTTCAGGAATCCCTATGTGTTGCGAATTTTGTATAACTCATTGGTCCGGAGGCGGCTCGAGTGTGGTTCGGTGATATGGTGGAGTCCCCACGAGGCGAGATACTCGCTCATGTTAGAGAGGGTTCGGAAAAGATTTCTGAGATATCTCTACATGAGAGAGTTTTGTAGCTATCCGTGGCTCTATCTCACTCCATTCCTCTTGAGCATGCTGGGGACCAATAGTTTGCAGATAAGAAGAGATGGGTGCACACTTACCCATTTCTTCAGACTTATCGGGGGATTCTTTGAGAACTCTGTTATCTTGGAGGCTATCCATCTTTATGTTCAAAATGTTTATCTTCGACAGCGTCAGCACAGACTGTTTTATCTCCCAGCAAGCAGAACCAACCTGCCTCTGGTGATGCCGGTGGGGAGAGCAATCAAACTGCTGAACATGATCGCTTCGAAGATCGACGTTTTTCATATTCGTGAAAGTACGTTCAGAGGACAAATCGCCTCTTTGCAAGAATAACGTGTTATCTCGAAAAATTGAATAATTGAAAAATGAAACAAGTTACCCGTCTGAAAGAGACAACGTGACAACATAATATACCACTTTGTGTTGTCTCTTTCCCTCATAAATTCTCTGTTTTTCACTTTAAAAATACCATGTTTTTGTAGAAAATAAAATTGAACACGGCGGATTTGATTTTCGAAATGTTACGTTATTCATGCAAAGAGGCGAAATTCTCTTGACTTTGGAGAGTATCTTGTATTCCTAATGTCGAACCATCTCTCATACGTTCCTGGTATTATATATTTTTTATGTTTTACCTGTTCTCGATAGATGCCTGAAACTATAATTGTTGTTTGTAATATATTTTGAGAAAATAAACGGATTTGATTTGATACAGGAAAATAAAGGTCTATATCCAGGAGTGGAGAGATGGTTAAGGAGAAAAAGAAGAATACCATATATTTGAGTATTGTCATTAGATATTAATTCAAATGAAAATTCGAATACTGTCTTCCGCCCTCAACTTCCTATTTCGCATCTCGGTTTTCTGTGTCACTGCCACCATATACGAGTATGTGTTGCACGCGTGAATATTTCGAACCGCGAAACATGCGGAAACTCCCAATTCATTGGAAGTGATGCCCTCAATCTGCGGAGGTTGCGTTAATTCGATCATAATACGAAAACAGCTGTGAAGTGTAAACAGTGATAAGTATCTTTGTAAGCCGCCGACAGTCAGCCGACCGAGTAGGTACAAACAAGGTAAATCGATCCAAAATTTCGATATTTCATTGCAAACACGCTCCGTATTAGGAATTTTCCGACAGACAGTGCTTTAAGCAGTTCTGATATGCCATAATTTGACGTAGGTTTTCAATACCACTGATATTTAAAAAATGAATACTTTTTTTCTGAGCAATGTAAAACTTCATATTAAATCATTTATATGAATGAAAACGTATATTTTCTAGAAATTATAATTTGTTGAATGAGAATGACTGTTTCACCATTCTAAAACATCATCAAATGCCCTAGCAAGACGAAACATTTCATTGCCATTAAACATAATTATTAATTATTTAAAATTGGGTATTACATTATTGTTCACGAAACAATAAATATGTATATATAACACAAATGAAAACGTCCGTTGTTTTATAAGTTTTATTATATTTTATTGGAACGACATATTTCGGCTTGCTAAGGCAATATCAAATGTCTGAGATCTTTGATAATGCCTTAGCAAGGCGAGGAAACCGTGGTACAATCTAATAAATGTATATTTTCTTATGAAGCACTTCATTCGTGGTGTAACATTATTAAATATAATAATAATACACGTGTAAAATTTGTATAAAAACCACTAAATTCTTTATTACCACCAATCGGTTTCGCTCCCCCCGGAGCTTCGTCAGGGTTACTAAATATACTGATATATAATGTTACTCTGACGAAGCTCCGGTTGGAGCGAAACCGGTTGGTGGTTGTTAAGAATAAAGTGGTTTATACTCGTATACAATTTTTACAAGTGTATTATTATTATATATTAAATAATAAATATATCGACGTGCGTGCAGAGCACTATGTATGAATGTGGAGACGTGAGAGAATCAAATCAGAAAAGAATAATGTGGCGGTCCATCCTTTCTGCCTACTAGTTGGTTAATATTTTTATACGAGTATACTAATACTTTAAGCATTATCTAAAAGTTTGCTTGTATTAATTAAAAGCGCAAAGAAAAGGCATTTTAATTATTTAAGTTTGGTAAAACTTATGCTTCTATAATATATAATTTTATTACATCATGTAAGGGATGATGTAAGGGTTTTGTCACGTTACGATTGTACGGGTATTATCAAATATTCGATAATCTAAAAATACGCCACTCACTAATTATATTATAAAATATCATGTGGTCGCTTTGACTAGTAGCGTAACAAATTATAAAATATAATCAAGGATTATTAATATAAATTATTAATATATTTTGAAAAATCTAAAAAGTTCTTATTTATTTTATTGGTTCATAGATTATTTTTCAAAAGATTTGTCTGATTTTCCTTAGGTTATTTTGTCTCCATTACTCACAATAAGGGAACATTCTGGAAAGAAGATATGACGATTTATTTCCGAAAAAGGGGTTATCGGTAAATGAAAAATATATTTTACCGCATTTCTCTTAGATACAGAGCAGCTTTTATTATAAAACCAGGTAATAAAACACGCTACTAATGTTAATGTCTTACAACTACGCAACTTAGTGGTGGTCTAGGGTATAGAACGCTTGGCTCCTGATCCAGGGGACATGGGTTCAAGCCTGGACACGACCATTCCTTCTTCATAATAATGAGCTCTTTTCTCTTCACATCGAATATTGTAAAATGAATTCTTAGATCATTGATATTAATCCTTGATGTTAGTCGCATATAAAAAAAAAAAATAGAATGTGAATTAACGGTTGAAATATAATTATCAGTATAAGAGAGGAATCTCAAATAATTTAAATAAATAGTTTTTTGAAAAAAGTGGAAAAAACAGTGTTTTAATTCATAAATAGTTTTAGTAACCTCGATAGAGTGAGAGCATACCTTACCCGAATTTAGTACTAATCTATTTTAATAAGTACAGCATTCATCAATCATAATACTAACTATGAAAGTGTTATGAACAAAATAATGATAGGAACATAAAATAGTTTGGACACATCAAAAGAACACATTAAGTATATGTTAACTTGAACTTGTGTAAGAGGAAGACCGAGGGAAACGTGGCACGATCAAATAAAACAAATATTAAATGTCGGCCACGCGAGGAGTGGGAGAAATACGAGTATACGAGTATGTGCGTGCATGACACGATTAATAAATGTTAAAGAAGCTTGTTGTTGATTTGCTTCACTCAATTCGTGAGGTGCCCACCTTTCAAGCTTTTTCACCTTCCCAATTTGCTTCAAGTGGATTAAAACAGTTTTATCACTAACACCGCAGCCTGCAGCTAACTCGGACGTGGTTTGCGATGGATCCGCTTCCACAATAGCCTTCAATTCTTCATTATCAACTTTGGTCTACGGCCGTCCACGGGGCTTGTTCTGCAGGTCGAAATTTCCAGAACGAAAAGGTTGGAACCAAAAGCGCACTGTGTTTTCTTTTGCGGCACCGTCGCTATACACATCGTTAATCCTTCGAGCCGTTTCTGCAGCACTGGTGCCACGGTGGAACTCGTACTCGTAAATAACGCGATATTTCAAGTTTATCCATTTTGTAAACTGAGTGACGTAAAGAAAAAAAACAATCGAGGAAAAAACAAATGAATTATAATTTTCGAAACACAAATACTTGAGTAAATAGCTGTATAAATTTGGATTTGGAATTCCTAACCAAAGAGAAGATATTTGAGATCAAAGTTGCCAGTACGGCAAAACGCCAATTTCATATGTAAGGACCTAATATTATATTATAATTCATAGACCACCAAAGAGACGGAGAGAGAGCTGGACGTCTTTCATCACAGGAAGAAACTAGATAACTTCTATTAACAGATCGCAAGTCTACAATAAATGGAAGAAGAAGAATATGTTTTAGAGCATGTTTTTAAGATAATCAAATGATTTTACTGAAATCTCTTAATGGAAGTTCATTTTAAATAATAATTTAACAAAACGATGTTTTTTAACTACTTTCACTATTCTCTTTATTTCGACAGCGACCGGTTTCACCAGGCTCGCTGCCATCAGCAGACTGGTCTTGACCAGTCTGTCGATGCCGAATTCGATTTTCAATAGATTATTATATTATACAAGAACATGAGTTTGGTGACGCAGAAAATTATTTTTTGTATAGATTTAAATGCGCCTAAATTTGGATTTAAAATAAATTAATTTAGAAACAAAAAAAACTCTTTTAATCCGGAAAAATACATTATCGTGACCCTCTACTAATATTATAACAAAAAAAAAATCGGTGGGGCTTGCCTTACTGGTTAACCCTAGGCACGCCACTGCGTGTAATGTTTACTAATATATTATTTTATATCGATCTTTACAGATCTTGGTAATGTTCATGTCTCATGATATGTTCCTCGGCCGCATATAGGAGATCGTTGAAGACTCCATCTTCAGTGATAATCTATAAACGGACATTTTTCAAGGGTTTCTTTTTTACCCGGGTCGTGCCTAGAATAGAATCGGGATCCAAGTGTTGTGTCATCGAAACCAGGACTTCAGTATTTCTTGTGTTATATCAATGTTATTTCCTTGCAGCTGATAAGCTACGATGATGAAAACAACACAACAAACTGCTAATTACAATAATTTTCAGAGTCGTTGCGCTCTCCCGATACGAAATTTCTCGATAATTCGAAGGCGCAGAATAATATGCAAATATGAATCGATTAACTGATAGGAAACAGTGGCTAGCTGTCGCAATACGCGACTATAAACGACCTCTTTCTCGGTTTTAATTGAACGTGTGCTTATTTAGGAGCAATACCTTAATTAAATCTCCTTATCATATGAAAGGAGGCGGGTGTAGTATCTGAAATTCAAATAAGTTATTGTGAAAAGTTGGGCACAGCTGAGCAAACTTGTTCAATTCAAAATGTCGTAATCAGTGAACGTAGCCCGTCGCTGAATCGGGCGTTAAAGGATGGCCGCCGTGTTGTTGTGTTTTGATATTTCGCCATTTGGATTCAGATTATAACTTCATATAATATCATCATCATCGGCTGTCCCTCGTGTCCGAGGAAGACTGTTCTTCACGATTTTGGGTCTGCATGTGACTGAAGAGCCCGATCCTGGACCCACATATTCTGGGGCATCTGGGGCAGGAGAAGGCGCTTGTAATGGAGCCATCACCGTCTCCTAGTGGTCTCTCCTTTCTCCTCTTCCTTCTCTCTGCGACGTAGTCTTTGCGCTATGCTTCAAAGTCTTGTGTGCCTTTATGTACTGCTGTTCTCCACCTAGGTCTGTCCTCTGCAGTCTTTCCCCAGCAATCACAGGCCAGTATTTAGTAGGTTTCATTTAAAGGAGTCCTTAAAGCGTTTCCTCTTAAATCTTCCTTGGGAGTCTTGTTTCAGGCATTCTGACGACGTGACCAGTCCAGCGCAGTTGCTTCTGAATAATGGCAGCCTCAATACTTGTCATATTGACCTTAGCAAGACCTTGATTCACATATAATAATAAAGCTTTATATGGCTATCGAATATTGGTCCAAATTAGATTAAATATGGTATCCGTTGGTTTTGTTGGAATGCTGCTTTCCCCGGTTAACGAAAGCAAACGAAAGGGCACCGTTGCGTCCTATAACAGCGTGGGGTAAGCGATGGGTAACTTTCTATGGTCCAAGACAATGTCACATTTATAAGTCGACTACGACTAACAAAGAAAAATGTATTAGATTAGTTCAGCAAACTTGAAAAGTTAAGATGACTACCTATATTGAATGAAATTCTCTACACGAGAAGAACAACGCTTTATTAAGCTAGGCTAGATGAATTATTGAAAATTTTAAAACACTATCCCATTAAAGGACGAAATTTTATATGAAATGTACTATAAAATATAATATCATATTACGGTGGGCTGGGCTTGTAGAAAGAATACCAGAGCACCAAAGATTATGTCCAGATGGGTGAGGTGCGAAATAAGACTAAGGGGCAGGCCAAAAAAAATATGAGTAGGCTGCGTGGAAGAGGACTGCGATCAAGAAACTAGAAAGACCAACAGAATGGACAGGGATGGCTAGAGACAGGAACCGCGGAGGACTCTTATGGAGGAGGCAAAATCGCACACCGGAATATAGTGCGGATATGAAGATATGGAAGAAGAAGATATAATATAATATTAATATGTAAAACTAACTTATTAAAACTCCTTTTTCTTGAAGGACACATCAAAAGAGAATCTAACAGCTTTCATAGAGAAAATAAATTGGAACTTTATCGTATAAGGTGTCACTGAAGAATCAAATTTTAATTAGGAATTACATATTAATATTATAATACATGCGGAAAAATGCGAAAGCTTTAACAAAATTCAGGCAAGTTTTTAGTGTATGGGAATTAGGCAGCAATGGTTATTTAACTAACTAACTAACTAATCATCACGCCGTCTCTCCGAAGGGGAAGACACAAATAATCGACTGCCACACTTTTCTTTCCTGACATATTTCTCTCGATTCCTCAATATTCATACATCGTGTCATGCACGCGCGTCGATTTCTCTGACTCCTAACGTGGCTGACATTCAATATTTGATTTATTTGGTCGTGCCACGTTTCCCCCGGTCTTTCTCTAGTTCTAGTTCCATTTACATCGTAAACATATAATTTTTTTACCATTCTTTCTTCATTCATTCTTTCCATATGTCCAAACCATCTTAATGATACTTTCATTATTTTGTTCATAACACCATCATTCGCACCGTATTCACTTCTTATATTTTCATTCGACACTGTATCATACACAGAGTATCCACACATTCGTCTAAGAGATCTCATTTCTACTGCATTTATTCTACTTTCATCCTTCTTTTGCCAGTTCCATGCTTCGCTTTCATACATGAGGGTCGGCAGAAGAACACTATTGTGCACTGCCATTCTAGCTTTTTTTGATAAGTTTTTGTTTGTGATGACAACTATAAGTGCACCATTCACTTTGTTGCCTGCCCCAACCCTTCTTTCAATATCCCTCTCCACTCGCCCATTTTTTGTAAACATACCTAAATACACGAACTCATCTACTTGCTCTAAATTTTCACCATTCGCGCTAATATTGCAGACTGACATGATTTCTTCATTTTCAAAAATTGGACTTATTCATATTCATCATCAGATCATTATTTAATTATTATAAAATATAAATATAAACTATTACTTTTCTTGAGGCAAAAACATCTACCCATCCGAGAGAATCGCTTGTTTTTAGACCTGTAGTGTAACTCATAATCATAATTTTCTTACTGCAATATATAATATATCGTTACTTACACAAAGTATTTATTTTAAAGTGGATAGTAACAAAGTAACTGTCGCATAAATCATTCGGTTGTAAAATTCCATCGCCTCGAATATGTTATATATGAGCATTTTTAATGCTTCGTGTACAAGAAATATCAAATTTGAATACATATAACTCTACTGTAGACAGAGTCATCATTTAAATATATTTTTTAACATAATTTTATCCAAGTAAAACACTTTTTCTTAACGACTATTTTTATCAAAATTTATATTGGAGATTTTTAGAGAGAGAAGAGATCAGTTGGATAAGTATAATAATAATAATATTTTTATTAATATTTTTCAAATATTTTTCAAGTTTTTTTTAGAAAATATATATTCAATTCGATATTTTTCAAGTTTTTTTTAGAAAATATATCTTATCTCCTTTGAATCCAATTGTTGTAAATTGAAGTAATATCTAAAAAATATTCAATTTTTCCAATCAATTCAATGCAATCATTGAACGATCGAAGTGTGCGCGGGAGATGCCTGTTGGTGGCGATGAGGTTCGCAACCCATCACACCGCGTCTCTCGCGATGGCGAAAAGAAATGGATGGAGTGCCGCATCGATTAAAGTGTGGCAGTCCATTCTTTCTGCCTACCCTTTCGGGGAGACGGCGTGATGGTTAGTTAGTTAGTTATTATAATAATTAACAAAATCGTCAGTTTCCTAAAAATTTTATAATATTTTCTGCGAATGACAAATTTTGCCTTGCTAGGCATTATCAACTTTACTATTCTCATAAAATATAATAAAACTTCTAGAAAACAGACGTTTTCATCCGAATTCATTATTTAATATGGAGTTTGACATCATTGTTCAAGAAATAATAGTTCACAAGAAATAAAATTCCAATGCCGCCTCTCCCATAATATTTATACAAAATATTAAAATATGGTTAGACATTATCTATACATATGGTAAATAATATTTATAATCACAAAGTTGAAACTAAAAAGAAATCAAATGAAACAAAAATGTTTATATTTAGAATAAATGCAGAGTAGAATAAATGCATTAGGAGTAAGATCTCTTAGACGAATGTATGGAAAAAAATTGTATGATAGATTGTCGAATAAGAATATTAGAAGTGAATACAATGCGAATGAAAGTAATGAATTAAGGTATTTAAAAAAAAAAATCTTTTTAAAATTTGCAATATTATATATTTAGCTTAAATTCAGTCATCCTCTGTTGTTTTGCAAATGAAAAAGTTATGAACAAAAAAATGAAGGAATAGTTAAGATGATTTGGACACATGGAAAGAATGAATGAAGAAATATCGGTAAAAAAATGTATGTTTTAACGATGGCAAAACGTGTCACGATTAAATAAATCTAATATTGAATGTCAGCCATGTGAGGAGTAGGAGAAATCGACGTGAGTGCATAACACGATGTATGAATGTTAAAGAAGCGATATAAATATGTCACGAAAGAACAGTGTAGCGGTGTATTATTTCTGCCTTATCCTTCGGAGAGATGGCGTGATGGTTAGTTAAAATATATATTTATTTTTTAAGATAATCACATGATTTTACTGAAATATTTTGATGGAAGTTCATTTTAAATAATAATCAAATAAAACGATGTTTTCAACTGCTTCCACTTTTGTCTTTGTTTCGACAGCGACCGGTTTTGCTAGGCTCGCTGGTATCGACAGACCAAACACCGCTGACCAAGTAGTCCTTAATGACCAATTGCTGTTTGCATACTCCCCTTTGTTACCCAATATAAACAAATAAAAAATATTCCTGGAATCGATTACTGCCGAAAAATTGTTTTGTTTGATTCCAGACCTTAGCAGCTATATGGATGGGAAAACCGAATAAGGCGATGCTAACCTTATGGACCAAGAACTAACATATAATATTTAAATTCAGTAATAATAAAAACAAAAGTACCGTTTTTTCAAACGTAATATATAAATATGTAAGCTATAATATAATTTAAAATCCATTGTATTGAATATGAATCTTCTTGAATACCTGTAATACCAATATTTAAATTCAGTAAAATTTACATAAATATTTGAAGATTATTTTTGTATAGAATCATGTTTACCACCCCTGATCTGTGTGTATATTATATTAATGACTTGGTTTCAAATAGTGTCACCAGTCTGTCGATACCAGCGAGCCTGGTGAAACCGGTCGAAATAAAGACAAAAGTGGAAGTAGTTAAAAAATATCGTTTTATTTAATAATTATAAATTCATTCTCTAATATCTAATGAATACCAGCAAACCTAAAAAGAAATCTTTAGGGTATAGCCAAGGGTAATAACCGTTTTCTTTGAGGTATAGAAAACGTAGAAACTTTTTATGTACAATACCATAGCTTCCCTACCGTTCTGTGTTTGAAAGAAAGTTATACCGTCGCGCCCGACATCGGTTTAACTTGTACTCCCGGTAAAAACTACACGAAATTGTGCAGCGTTATCTGGCAGTTAAGTTTATCAGACATCAAACAAGCGAGCTGCGGGTAGGTACAATAAAAGTATACGGCATGTCCTATCTTATCAATCGCGACATGACGTCATTCGGGAATTCGCTCCGTACTCGGGTGATGAATTAGTAGTAGTAAATAACGGTTTATCGCTCGAGAATGTCATAATCGAGACCGTGTCCGGATGAATGTTGTATTCTATGAAAATACTCGTAAGTGAAATGGATAGTTTTTCCACACATTCATATTTATCGAAACAAGGTCCCGAGTATAAAAAAATTCATAGAAAATAACCTACCTCCCCAGTATACGCATCAATGTATTTATTATTTTTATTTATCTATTTGTTATAGACGGATAAATTCCAATTTTTAATACTGACAGTAAACATAAATCTAAAAACATTTTACGAGTAACGGTAAAAACTAAGCCTATAACGTGTAAATACTACCACTATTAAAAATACAGGTAAGATTGTGAATTATTAAATAAGAAGGACCCTATTATAAATAAGAATACATATTACAGAAATAGCAAAAACCATAGAATATTACAGAAATATTAAAATTTAGAGTACACGAATATAGATTGTTAAATTTTATAAATGTCCGGATATTGGTGACGATGAGGTTAGAACTCATCGCCACCAATAGGCATCTCCCGCGCACACTTCGATCTTCCAACATCCACAAAATAATTCTGAAACACTTAATGCCAAGAGAAAGAAGAGTTTAAACCCCTCTTTTAAAGCCACCTCTGTGACATACAAAGCTTTCTTGCCAAAGATACGAAGAAAGAGAAAAATAACAATAATTGGTTAGTCAACATGTAATTCTTCTTCTTCTTCCTCAGCCTTTTCCTGTCCACTCCTGGACAAAGGCCTCCTCCATTTGCTTCCATGCCATTCTGTCCTGTGCAGACTGCATCCAGGTTATTTCGACGTGTCTGTTTAGATCATCCTTCCACCGTAGTTCGGTCGCCCTGCACTTCTCTTCGCCGTCTACGGTTTCCAAGTCAGCAGTCTTCTTGTCCACTTTTCATCTGAGCTTCTGGCTACGTGACCTGCCCATTGCCATTTAAGAGTCGCCACCCGGTAAATGATGTCAGTGACCTTTGTTTTTCTCTCACCGTATCGTTTCTGACTCTGTCTCTTAGGCTTATTCCTAACATGGCTCTTTCCATGGCTCTTTGGGTCACTCGTAGTTTCTCGGCACTTTGTTTGGACAATGTAACAGTTTCAAGATCATAAGTACCAACTGGCAGAACGCAGGCTTCATAGACTTTTCGTTTCAGGTTGATCGGTATTTTCCGGTTTTTAAGGTATGTATAATACAACATGTAATTAATGTTTTTAATAAAACTTTATGAGCAGAAGTATATTTCAGTAGTTACGTATCGTTGTTCAGGTAATAGTTTGATTCAGAGTAGGTACTTACTTATTTACATTTGTCAATTGTTCGTTTCCCTTGAGTACATTATACCAGCAGTGTTTCAAATTATTCCATAGACATCCTATTGGGTAATCTGCTACTAGACTCAGCTAGAAGACGTACGAACATCTTCGGTAATAGTGCAGAACAAAACACATTTACCTTCATTAATTATGCAGGCGTGCTGTGATGCCAGGTATAAAATATCGATTGCTACCACACAGCTAACAGCCACATCTAAACTGCGAACTTGTACTACAGAGAACATGGCGATACTTTTGATCGAACATATTATACTCGTATATGAAGGGAGTGTGGAGTCAAGAAGATCAAGGAAAACATGGTATGAATGTGGTTAGAGTAGTGTGGCGGTCTATCACTCTGCCTACGATTTTGGAGAAACGGCGTGATGATACATTTGAAACAATTTACACCATTATACAAATATTTCAAAAATGTGTAAAATGGAGTGAATTAGTGTATATAGGTATCGTGTTCACAGCGGATGGCCGAACGGACAGTAACGTCGAAAGAAGGGTTGGTGCGGGTAATAAAGTGAATGGAGCTTTAAAAATAGTTATTGAAAACAAGAATTTATCAATGAAAGCGAAAACGTCCGTTCACAATGGAGTTCTGGTCCCAACCCTAATGTATGGAAGCGAAGCATGGAACTGGCAGAAGGAGGATGAGAACAGAATAAATGCGGAAGAGATGAGGTCACTAAGACGTATGTGTGGTAGAAAGATATACGACAGAATCTCAAATGCTGATATAAAAAAGGAATATAGAGCGGAAGAAGGTGTTATGAAAGGAACGCTGTGTTGGTTCGGACATATGGAGCGCATGGATGGAGAAAAAATGGTTAAGAAAGTATACGTTAATGAAGTAAATGGAGTACGGAGTCGAGGCAGACCGAGGAAAACATGGCATGACCAAATTAATCAAATTTTAAAGGTTGGTCATGGTAGAAGTCAGAAGAATCAACGTGCGTGTATAACTCTCTGTATGAATGTGGAGAAAGCTAGAGAGGTATGCCAGAATAGAGTAGTGTGGCGGCCCATTCTCTCTGCCTGCCCCTACGGGGGATGGTTTGTTGTTGTTGTTGAAAATGGATTCATTTTAGAGCTATTCTCCGACAAACAAACACGTAGATACCTTTACTATATGATACGAGAATCATTTTATAGTTCCAAACGTTGTCACACGTTTGAAAAAGTTTTTGTTACGATACTTGCTTCAAAATATCACCACCCGCCTTTGTATACGATGCTTTATTAGTCCAAATAATCCTTTTTAGAGAGTAAAACGGACACTGGGCGCGTGATATGAATAACAAATGAGGAATCTCTCTCCATTTAGACTGTCAATTCTAAAAACGTGGTATTTTTAGTTTTGGAATATATTCTGTTAAATTTTTAACATAAAACGTTTTTTTTAATTTTCAGTAAAATGAAAGAGAAAAAGAAAAGAAAAGAAAACACTACTGTATTCAAATATTGTATTATATAATGAAAAAAAAATTAAAATTCAAATATTTACACTGACAATGGGTGGATTCCTAAATTGTAATGAGTAGAAAACAATAATTATGCCCTTGATCAAAATCTTGCTGTCGATGAATTTAAAATAAAGTTTTATTTTAAGTTATTAGATGTTTCGGAAAGCTCGCTCCATTTTACAACAGAGGGCTCTGGGTGCTTCAAGTCTTCGAATCTGACGGTCGTTTTTTTTAGTAGTTAAGCCTGAGCACTAATTAAGTAAGTAGACTAATTCTGATTTTGAAAATTTGGTTTGGTTCATGTGGAGCTCCCGTGAATTTGGAGAAATAACGTGTATAAGTGCATTGTTTTGGTCAATTTGATTGTTGCCGCACTTTATAATAGTTAATTGTGAGACGTAATACGTTTGTACTGTTTTGATGTCAAAATTATACAAGTTTTTTCGTTTATATAAAAAAATTTGACAGGTGTAAAAATAAATTTTTCATTTGTTCCAATGACAATTTGAATAATTTCTTCAATATTCTTTTAAAGTTCTTGCTGGTGCTAGTTGGTTTTAAGTGCCTAATTACTGCCAAATAAAAAAAGTGGATACGTGGAACATTAATTAAATCATATAACAGCTAATTTAAAAAACGGTGGATACGTGTAACATAAATTAAAGAAACACAAAAGTCTGGATCGTCTATGTCAACATGTGCAACATCGGAAAAACATTATGTGTTATTACATTATGTGCTAAATTTAAAAAAAACGGTGGATTCGTGGAACATAAATTAAATAGACAAATATGCCCCATCTAAAAATAACATTTTGTATTAAATTATTTTAATTTTGTTATTTTATTTTATATCATTGTATTTTATATTATTTGTTTTAGATTTATTTTGTAGATGTTGGAAGATCGAAGTGTGCGCGGGAGATGCCTATTGGTGGCGATGAGGTTCGCAACCCATCACACCGCGTCTCCCACGGGGCGAAAAGAGAAGGATGGAGTGCCGCATCGGTTAAAGTGTGACAGTCCATTCTTTCTGCCTACCCTTTCGGGGAGACGGCGTGATGGTTAGTTAGTTAGCCTGAGCATCTGTCAATTAAGTTCGGTTCGCAAATGTTGGTCATTCTCACAAACACATTTGTTTTATCGCTTCTTCAAATATCGACTTTCGTGGTAAATAAGAATTATTTGCTGGAAGTTCTGGTGTTCTATTTTAATTGGAAGAAGAGTACAGCTGAGGTGCATAAAATGCTTGTGGAAGTTTATGGCGATCATGCCCCATCGGATTAATCAAGCAGATAATGGTATAGACGCCTCAAAGCTGGTGATTTTAGCGTTGACGGCAAAGGTCGCCCTGGAAGATCGAAAAAGTTTGACCGAAAAATGAATTCCTCAACCGGGTGAAACGGTATCGGGGGAAGTCTAACGACAAAAACAAATGCGATGAAAGCAGGCACTGGCTGAATGGGGCAACAGGCACTGGCTGAATGGGGCAACAGGCACAGCAAGCTAATTCTTCAACAAGACAACGCTCGACTTCACATCGCAATCGTCGTCAAAAACTACACAAAGAATGTGGCTTGGCAGATTATATCGCACCCGCCTTATTCACCAGACGTGGCACCATTGGACTACCATTTTTTCAGATCCAAGACGCAAATAGAAAAAAATCATTGTGTAATGTTGATGTGATCAGAAAAATTAAAATTATGATTGTCACACTGTCTAGTAGAATTAACTAACGTAACAATAAAAAATGAGATAAACCAGCTACCTATCATATGTCACGAGAATCAATAGCTTAAACATTGTATACGGTAATAAGGTTTAAATCACCTGTTGTATATAAAAATATAAACAAGCGCAACATCTTAGCCAACAAATGCTACTTCGACTTTCATAAAAATCTAATATCCATGCACATATCGATTGAAAACAAAACTTTGCATATATTAAACAGGCCAGGTTTGATACTTGGATTGGATACTTGGACACTGAGTGTTGCAGATTCTCAGAAGTTGCGGATTTTTTAGAGTAAAATCTTGAGGAAAATTCTTGGAGCGAGGATAATATATGGCGACGATATAACTCTCGAGTTGTAAGAATTATACATCCAACCGAACGTTGTCAAGTTCACAAAACTCCAACTACTTAGGTAGGTTGGACATGTATGAATGAAAGAGCTGTCAACAACCGCACAGTTGACATTTACAAGACCGGAGGGAAGGCGCAGCGCGGGAAGACCACGGCTTCGCTAGCTAGCGGCGTTGTGAAGGACCTGCAATTGTTGGGAATGAGACCTGAGAAAGTCCAAAGGGTCAGGAAAAAAAATTTAGCAGCCGAAGTCTACCCAGCACTGTTTAGCCAGAGAGAAGAAGAATAGAAAAATGTAGACAGCACCGAAAACTAAACTAACTAACTAACCATCACGAAGAGGTAGGCGGAAAGAATGAACTGCCACACGTTTCCTAACTAACTAAATAACCATCACGCCGTCTCCCCGAAAGGATAGGCAGAAAGAATAGACTGTCACACTTTCACTGATGCGGCACTCCATCCTTCTCTTTTCGCCCCGCGGGAGACGCGGTGTGATGGGTTGCGAACCTCATCGCCACCAATAGGCATCTCCCGCGCACACTTCGATCGTCCAACACCCACAAAATATATCTTAAACAAATAATATAAAATACAATGATATAAAATAAAATAGCAAAATAAAAATAATTTAACATAAAATGTTCTTTTTAGATGGTGCACATATTGTCTATTTAATTTATGTTCCACGTATCCACCGTTTTTTTAATTTAGCACATAATGTAATAACACATAATGTTTTTTTCGATGTTGCACATGTTGACATGGACCATCCGGACATTTGTGTTTATTTAATTTGTGTTACACGTATCCACACTTTTCTTTCCTGATATATTTCTCTCGCTTCCTCAACATTCATACATCGTGTCATGCACGCGCGATATATTTAATTGCGACAGTCAATAAGGCCGTAAGAACTATAGTAATTGAAAAATACGTATTGTGTCTGAGAGGAATCCCTAGACAAAATTCAAGATGACGGCATCTCGATAACATGGAATACAATTATAAATTCATAATATATGTGGCATGCCACAAAACACCGATTTATAACAATCGCGGTTGGCGAGAAGGTATTAACATAACAATGGACGTGTGTGACAAAAGCTGTTTTGCAAGCCGAAGTGGTCCGCTGATAATGGGCCGTGCAATATCGCTCCTAAGGCCACTCGACAGTCATGCGACCAACTTTTCTTAGGAGGGAAATAGATCATTACCTCACAAACGCAACGGCGAATATTCGTATGAGTTTATTTTATTCCGTTTGTGAAATATTCGTATAATTTCTTGAAGGCACTAATTTCATCATTTATCATCATAAGCGTTTTGGTCATTTGAATGAAATAGTCTTGAATCTTCTTGCACGCATCAGCTCTTATAATAATTCCTCTGGCGTCTGCTGGTTTTACAATTTTTTTTTTAAAGTTGTCATCGTGAACAAAATCCTATCCAAAAAAGCTAGAATGGCAGTGAACAGTGGTGTTCTTCTACCAACCTTTATGGATGGAAGCGAAGCATGGAACTGGCAAAAGAAGAATGAAAGTAGAATAAATGCAGTAGAAATGAGATCTCTTAGACGAATGTGTGCGTACTCTGTGTATGATAGAGTGTCGAATGAAAATATAAGAAGTGAATGCGGTTCGAATGATGGTGTTATGAACAAAATAATGAAAGGATCATTTAGATGGTTTGGACATATGGAAAGTATGAATGAAGAAAGAATAGTAAAAAAATATATGTTACGATGTAAATGGAACTAGAAATAGAGGAAGACTGAGGAAAACGTGGCACGATCAAATAAATCAAATATTGAATGTCGGCCAAGTGAGGAGTCAGAGAAAACGAAGAAATAATGGTAAAAAAAATATGTTAACGATGAAATCGGAACTGGAAATAGAGGAAGACCAAGGTAAACGTGGCACGATCTACACACAAATATTGAATGTCGGTCACGTAAGGAGTCGACGTGCTTGCATGGCACGATGTATAAATGTTGAAGACGGGAAAGAAAATAATTATTTCAACCAGTCGCTTCGGGGAGACGGCGTGATGATAAGTTAGTTCATTTACATATATGGTATACATGTCAACAAACAGAAAACGGATGTTTCCATCATATCATGACAGTCCAATTTTCAAAAGTAAATTATTACAATCGGACACTTTATTTTTTAAATATGCAATAGGTTAATTGTCGTCTACATCCTTTAGCATGCAATGATTTATTGTTAATATAGCAAGTCTATAAATATCGAAGCGTACTTTGACTCCAAATGTGACCACCTCTCAGAATTTAATTTATTTGTATTTCATACGTCTAAACCGTATTGTTGATCCTTTCTTAATATTACAATATGAAGTACTTACTGATTTGTACTTCCGGTATTTGGTTAAATATCATCTACCTGTTCCACGCTACACTTCCAAACTTCCGAGTCCGTGCTAGAATTCCATTATGTAGTGTATACGCCCAAAGACCACAATAATATTTAATCGATATAATTTTCAATTTCACCGTGGAAATGAGATAGCATAGATTGTTTTACCTACCGGCCGCCAGAACCAACTTGCCTCTGTTGACAGAACAGGGATAGTTAAATTCCACTGATGTTTGTGTCTGCGACCGGTTTAGGCAGCTCGCTGCCATCTTCTGGTGCTACACCATATTCTCCAGAAGATGGCAGCGAGTTGCCGAAACCGGTCGAAGACGCGAACATCAGTGGATTTTAACTATAAATACATTTAAACAACATTCAAATTTTTTTTTTTCATTATTTATAATGAACTTCTACCATTAAATTTCAAATAACTGACCACATTAATGAAAAAAAAAAAAATTTTATCACTGATTGTGTCCGAGAAACATGTTTGTTTTTTAATTTTAATTTTTTAAGTTAAAAAAAGAAACATTGTTCGATGAATCCGCAACACAAAGTAATGGTGAATAAAAGAATATTATAAAAGAAAATTTTATTATGATATTATAGTTATTCAAATATGAATCCACACCACAACAAAAAGTAAAGGCGAATATTGAAGAAAATACGTATTTTCTTCTATATTCGCCATACTTTGTATTGTAGATGCTTTATTTATCTTTTTTATATACTTTGTATATACAAAACTTACATTAAAACAATTAAAATTACATAGACATGTTTCGGACAACCAGTCCTTCTTCAGTGATACATATTTTAAAGATACATAGTATTTAAAATATTATAAAATTGTTTACATGATCTGACAGATGTGATGTCCGAAACATGTCTATGTAATTTAAATTTTTTCAATGTAAGTGTTGTATATACAAAATATATAAAAAAGAAAAAGAGAAATAAAATACGTATTAATCATTTACTTTTATTTGAAATAGTGATGTTAGGATTTAATATTAATTATTAAGCATTTATTCATAATCACGTTTCTAAGAGAACACTTATATAATATTTTTTGCTATTGTGTTTGCAATAAACTTTTATTCTGTGTCGATTAAGAAACTTTGATATAAAATGAAGTATTCTATTAATATATTATACTAGATAAACATCTTGATTGCTATAAGTAAGCATTGGTAATTGCGAAATCACTCGAGAATATTATTGAAAAACATTACTTCAAGTGTGTTTAATTCCACAGGAGTGGTTCGCTTTACAAAGATTTTCGAAATGATTATCTATTTGAAATATTTCTGATTATAATCATAACCCTTATAGTAGTATAACCGAATCTGATAAATTTTAACTGTCATATCTTTGGCGATTCTGCAATATCAAAAAAGTGCATTATATACTCGCATTCTGAGTTTTTTTATGCTTATAACGCTAGTATAGGTATATCATATATAAAATCAATTCACGTAATTGAATTAAATGTCAACAAATCTGCTAAGTATATCAATCAAGCGATAATTTAAATCAATCAACATATTACAAACAAAATTTTAGTTTTAGGCATCTCTTGAGAACAGGTAAAATATAACATATAATACCAAACAAGCATGAGAGCTTGTTCGACTTTACGAAGACAAGATACATACTCTCTAAAGTCAGAAGAAAGTAGTTTCACTAATATAATAGACGTCGATCTTCGAAGAGATCGTGTACAGCAGACTGATTGCTCTTCCCAACGGTGTCATTAAAGGCAGGTTGGTTCTGACGGCCGGTGGGTAAAACAATCTGCGCTGTCACAACAATCTATGTTTATATAGGTTGTTTTTTTTAAAAGTTTGGTTTTTAAACTGGCAACATTGTTTATACAGACTGTCAATTTGATAGTTGATAGTTGATTTGGAATTAATACATTTTGCCATTCAACTCAGTTGCTCTATAAAATTATTGAAAATTTAACTTCACGATTGCGCTTCATTCGAGATAGCCGTGGCGCTCATATGCCTGAAATCATATTTAAACAATGATGGCATAAAATTATCTTTTAAATAAAGCCAATATCATAGACATTAACATTATTTTAAAGTGTTTTTTTTTTCATTTTGAATTTGTATACCTCTAAAAAACACCCTTATACACATTGCTATATAAAGGGTGTTATTTTTAGAGGTATACGAGTAGGTGTACAAATTCACAATGAAACAAAGCAGTATGAAAATCATTTTGCCATCGCCCGGAAACGAATCTGGGACTTTCAGTGTGGCAGTCGTAGCTCTTTCCACTCTGCCACGAAGGTTGTCGTTATATCTCTTGCAAACTAAGCGATTTAAACGACATATTTCAAAAACCCATTCACATACAATTTATCCAGAGAATCTAATAAAATACGGAAAAGAACACATCAGATAGTTTACTTTGCTCTCAACTGCGCTTTTCTACTACACTCGAGCAGATTTATGTTCACTTCGAGTTCAGTGTAAGTACTGCTTCGTTTCTACGTACAAATATAATTTATAAATATAGCCCATAATACACAACTTAATGTAATCTTCTGTTTATTGTAATTAATGCGATTTGAGTAATTGATTTCATATTTCAATCGATTGATTATCTACCTATCTTGTATAAACATCAACTCGTGTTTTGTTCATTACATTTAATTATTGCTACCTAAGCAACGCTATGATATTTCGTATCAATAATAACATGTGTCGCGTTATTAGGACACTAATAGAATGTTAGAAGTTGTTGTGGATAAAGAAGCAAAACAGTTTAACCATACAACAACAACAACAAACCATCACGCCGTTTCCCCGCAGGGGTAGGCAGAGAGAATGGACCGCCACACTTCTCTATCCTGGCACACCTCTCTAGGTTCCTCCACATTCATACATCGAGTCATACACGCACGTCGATTCTTCCGGCTTCTGACATGACCAACCTTTAATATTTGATTAATTTGGTAATACCATGTTTTCCTCGGTCTACTTCGACTCTTTACTCCATTTACATCGTTAACGTATATTTTTTAACCATTCTTTCTTCACCCATGCGCTCCATATGTCCGAACCAACTCAGCGAACCTTTCATAATTTTGTTCATAATACCTTCTTTCGCTCTACATTCCTTCCTAATATCAGCATTTGAGATTCTGTCGTACATCGTTCTACCACACATACGTTTTAGGGACCTCATCTCTACCGCATTTATTCTTACCAGGTTAACCATAATAACATATATAACAGGTTAACCATAATAACATATACTTAAATACATCGATATATTACTTGTTAAATTTATTACTGTTAAAATTTAAAACACTGTTATAATATCACAATTTCTTTTTACTTAACGAGAATGTCACGACAGCTGTTTCACCAACCGAAGTTGGCATCATCAGGTGTTACAATAAACTTGTAACAGTTTATTGTAACACCTGATGATGCCAACATCGATTGGCGAAACAACTGTCGCGACACTCTCAGTAAATAAAAAGAAATTGTGATATTATAACAGTGTTTTCAATTTTAACAGTAATAATGTTGAAGTATCATAGTGTTTAGGCCAAAACAATGGACTGTTAAATTTTTACAACACTTTTATAGTATCACAATTTTTTATTATGCACTTTTTGATAATGTCGCGACAGATGTTTCGCCAAACGAAGTTGGCATTATCAGGTGTTACAAAAAACTGAAGTTAGCTGTGTGTAATACTTGATGATGCCAACATTGGTTGGAGAAACAGTTGTCGCGATATTCTCAAAAAGTGTAAAGTAAAAAAATTGTTATAAATATTATAAGAGTGTTGTAAATTTAACAGTTAATGATGTTGAAGTATCATAGTTTTTCGTCTTAAGCAATGGATTATATCAATTCATGATATCAGCCATCGTTACAGAGTGGCAACAGCTATGACAACTATGTCGAAGATCCCGGATTAGATATCCGGGGATGATAGAATGAATCATTAAAATCTTACACTGTCTTTGGTCTGGAGAAATTAACGTAAGAGTAAAAATGGCGATATACTATCACATGTCATCAAAACTCAATTGCATACAGTAATTGGGTTCAAATAACCTGTTGTAAAGAAAAATGTGAAAAGCAACGGAAAACTACTATTTTAAAAAGGCACTAATGGCATCCCAAGAACCAGCAAAGATGCTAAAAGACTTTACTGTATACCAACCCGTAAGATAGAAACATAAAAATTAAATACATGTATCAATTGCCTGTTATCTTAATTGCTGCGTTTATTTTTAGAAAAATGTTGTGTATTTCTAATAGCAAGTACATGTTGGCTGGACATTGCGTTGTATTTATTAAATGCAATGCTTAACGGAATCTCTTTATATAGGTCATAGGTTCCCAATGGAGGTGGTATCGCCCCCCAATGGACAGGGAATCCATCAAGGGGGCGTATACGGAAGCAAAGGGGGGCGTTAAGGCAGTCAAGATGGGCACTAAGGTGTCATTATATTTTAAAAATCCACGTAGACTAATATGTAACCCTTCGTTGTAATAATAAAAAATGACTCTAAATAAATAAATATAAATAAACGCATACAGTTAAAAGAACACTATTTTGAATGTATACAAATACTTGTAGACGAATACTGGATTTTACCCATTGCGGGTTATCATTTTTAAGGATTAATTGTATCTCAATAGAGACGAAGATGCAAATCGGAAACAGAATATGGTGATCGAGGCGTTTACAGGACTTATGACCTGTCATTGGTTGGGTTAAGCGATCGCTTTATGTTAACAACATTCCCTATTCCGACCTTCTTACGACCACCACGTCTGACAACATTTTAGAAAGATGTACTCGTACATATGCTATAATGTTGGGAAACTCTTCACATTTTTTTGTTCAATCTACACTAGCGCCATCTATTAAGATTGGATGTAAGCATTAAGCAGAAGATCTATATTAACGCAATGTGAAAGGCTACCGCCATTAACATTGCTAGATAACGCCATTCTGTTTCCACTATTAGATAATCAACATTATCAGATATTTTATCTTGAATTATCATGATTGAAAATTTATTAAATACAGATATTTCAAAAATTAAACGTAATTATATACAGGTATTACGAGGCGTGAAAATTTACACGTAACATTTAAAATTATTAAAAACATATAAACAAAAGCTAATTATCAATTAATATAAGATATGATTTATGTTGCGTTTAATTCGAGAATCAATTTAAAAACCATTTCAAGATAGTATAATTAATCTTGAATGTGTTTTATCCTACAGTATCTTAAGTATTCCAACTAACTAACCACCACGCCGTCTCTCCAAAGGGGCAGGCAGAAAGAATGGACTGCCACACTTTTCTTTCCTGACATATTTCTCTCGCTTCCACAACATTCATACATCGTGTCATGCACGCGCGTCTATTTCTCTGACTCCTCACATGGCCGACATTCAATATTTGATTTATTTGATCGTGCCACGTTTTCCTCGGTCTTCCTCTATTTCTGGTTCCATTTACATCGTTAACATATATTTTTTCTACCAATCTTTCTCCATTCATTCTTTCCATATCTCCATACCATCTTAATGATCCTTTCATTATTTTGTTCATAACATCATCATTCGCACCGTATTCACTTCTTATATTTTCATTTGACACTATCATACACAGTATCCACACATTCGTCTAAGATATCTCATTTCTAATTACATTGAATATGTTTGATGTTTGCTGATAAAGTAACAACCCAAAGTGAAAGCGAATATGGAAGAAAAAAAGATATATTATAATATACGAGGTCTGTTCAAAAAGTATCGCGAATTTTGAATTTCCGCTGGCTACGTATATTTGATTTTTGATTTTTTTGTAGCGTTATGTTGGTACCCATGTCCCTTACTTATGCTGACAAGGTCGGCCATTTTGAATGTTTAGTTAATTTTTGACAGCTGTTTTGCTTGGATGTGTTTTGGCTCGTCTTCGATTTTGCCTATTCCAAAAAATGGATCAAAGAATCTGTATCAAATTTTGTGTGAAAAACAAAATAAAGTGCGCGGACGCATTTCGAATGTTGACTGTGGCATATGGTGAAGCTACCTTGGACCAAAGCAACGTTTATCGGTGGTACAAAATGTTCTCAGAGGGCCGAGAAGATATGAACGACGAAGAGCGTGCCGGACGCCCGAGCACGTCAACAACAGACGAAAACATTGATAAAGTGAAGAAAATAGTATTAGCCAATCGTCGAATCACCGTTAGAGAAGTTGCTGAGGACCTAAACATATCGATTGGCTCGTGCCATTCGATTTTAACCAATGATTTGGGCATGAGTCGGGTCGCCGCGAAATTCGTGCCAAAATTGCTCAATTTCGACCAAAAACAGCATCGCGTTAACATTGCTCAGGAGATGTTGGACTCGGTCCGTGACGACCCAAATGTGCTCCAGAGGGTCATAACTGGTGACGAATCATGGGTTTATGGTTATGACGTGGAAACCAAAGCTCAATCATCCCAATGGAAGCTGCCGCATGAGCCAAGACCAAAAAAAGCGCGCCAAGTTCGGTCGAACGTGAAGGTTTTGCTCACAGTTTTCTTCGATTGCAGGGGCGTGGTGCATCATGAGTTCTTGCCACAGGGTAGTACGGTCAATAAGGAATATTACCTGCAAGTTATGCGCAATTTGCGCGAAGCAATCCGCCAGAAACGCCCGGATTTGTGGAAGAACAAAAACTGGCTTTTGCACCATGATAACGCCCCTGCTCACACATCGTTGCTTGTGCGCGAATATTTGGCCAAAAACAACACAGTAATGGTGCCGCAGCCACCGTATTCCCCAGACCTGGCCCCCTGTGACTTTTTCCTGTTTCCAAAACTGAAGAGGCCCATGAAAGGACGACGCTACGCCACGATTGAGGAGATAAAGACGGCATCGAAGGAGGAGCTGAACAAGATCACAAAAAATGTTTTTTTTAAGTGCTTCGAGGATTGGAAAAAACGTTGGCATAAATGTATTATATCCGAGGGGAATTACTTTGAAGGGGACAAAATAGATATTCATGAATAAATAAATACTTTTTGAAAAAATATAAAATTCGCGATACTTTTTGAACAGACCTCGTAATGTGTTTTTTAAAAAAAACATGAATAAATTATTATTTGTGATTTAACTAAAGGTGACTTCGGGGTTTTACTAAAAAAATCTTCAGAAATGTATAACAACCAATCGATATTTATACCTCCTGATATAATATGAAAATCAAGTTAAACTGTATGGTTTTAAAGGGGCTGTCAAAGTGCCCTTGAGGTGAGCTATTCACAAAAACGGCGCTATACAAATTAGCCTAATTATTATTATTATTATTATTATTATCAGGGCAGAAATAATTATATCGCCCTGGTGAAGCTTAGGTACCAAAAAAACTACTTGGTATCAATAATTGATTAAAAAAGCAAACCGTAGTTAAATACAAAGTGTTTTATTGTTTTATATTTATAAGTTTAAAATGTCTAAACACAAAGTTAGTACTTCATATGATAATATTTTATATATATTTATATTTGTGAAATTCTTTCAATCTATATTTTTAATACCTTTTAAATAAACAACATATGTATACATAGATAACAAATGTCCATCGATTTTAATGATGATAACATTTATAAACATTTCTAAAATGATGTTTGTGCAATCTTACCGCATATCATTAACGCACAAAAACTACAAACACAATCAATTAAACTTAATCTCGAATCGAAATCGTTAATCACTCCAAATTGGACGGGAGAATTCAAGAATCTGTCACTTTTATTGTGTTCACAAATTCCACCCAATGCCGGGAATTCCTAACACACTTTAAGTTCAAACGAAAATAGACACGTGCTTTAATTTGTCACTTTATTTTTTCAAATAAAACACAATGCTGGTCATGCAAAACCGACACTTTTATTATTTTAAAACTTCCGAAAACACGATAAATCCCGCCAAATACACGGCCAACTATCAAACGCGGGTTGCCAACGTGAAAAAAACAACGATAAATAAAT
Organism: Lepidostoma basale; assembly: GCA_022606425.2. NCBI lineage: Eukaryota > Metazoa > Arthropoda > Insecta > Trichoptera > Lepidostomatidae > Lepidostoma > Lepidostoma basale. The sequence goes on along the minus strand of JAHDVF020000783.1, from coordinate 91,995 downwards.
TTACCGATCGATACTCGCATCAAATCGAGTACCTACCTACATTTCTTAGTCTATTGAAAGTGTCATCGGGTAGATACATACATACTCGTAGAATAAAAGTATACAATTAAAAATTTCAATATAACAAATGAAATGTTTAGCAAACGTTTGCAAACGTCTCTCGCTTAATACTGAGTGTACAGTTCATACAAGACCGATTCAGAATATGTATAGAGGCAGGACCAAACTTCGAACAGAGTGAATAGAAACATATTAAAATACGAATGAGAACATAAAACGATTGCCATTATTCATTGCAATAAAGTAAAAAATCGTATACCTTAAGAATATTTTTGTAAATATTAAAAATATTACCAAGATTATAATTACTATAAAGCGAATATAATTTTAAAATCAAAAATATTTTAGCAGGGCAACATTAAAATAATAATAATTAGGCTAATTCGTATAGCGCCGTTTTGGTGAATAGCTCACCTCAAGGGCGCTTTTACAATGTTTTTAGTCATGAGAGCTGCATCTGACACCAGCAATCAGATAACCGTTGTTTAAATTTTATGCGATATTTTGAAAAGGTGGGTTTTAAGTGAGATTTGAATACAATGTTTGAACGATTTGAACAATGAGATGAAAGTTCACAAAATATAGGCCTATATTAAATTTTTTATTTAAGGCTGGAGTTATTACAAAGGTGCTCAAATAAACTTTGGTTACAATAAACTTTGTTTACTGTAACACCTGATGATGCCAACACCGGTTGGCGAAACAGCTGTCGCGACACTCTCAGTGAATAAAAATAAATTGTGATATTATAACATTGTTTTTTTTATTTTAACAGTAATAATGTTGAAGTATCATATAGATCCAAGTCCGAGTCCAAGTTCATAGTGTTTCGGCCAAAACAATGGACTATATAATAATATTTCTAGAAAATAGACGATTTCAAATTAAATGTGAATACGTCCATTTTCACATTAACTTTTCCTTTCATGAATTTTGTGTTTATATTTCGGTATTTATTTGGCAAAAGTTCCCAGATGCGTTTTTTGTGAAATTGAGTTAAATATACCATCAGTATTATTTTTGCACACTTTATGTTATGACAAAACGTTAGAGCTGTACCATTTTTTAATACGTTTTTTATGTATTTTTTTAAAATGTTCAATTGCATTCAACCCCAATTTTTTTTTAAATATGTTTATAATTTATTTTAAATTTAGTTACTGATTTATCTTGTAGATAACGTTATGCTACATAAATTGACATTTGAAATAAACAATTTGGAACAAAAATAACATTTTAATAAATAATCAAAATAATGTAAAAATCTAATTTTTGCTCTCCTGTAAAATTCATAAAAATGCAGTTGGGACCTTTTGCCAAATAGGTACCGATTAATTAATAACATTCATTATTTTTGATTTTATCTCATCCGGCGTTTGGCTGGTCGAAAACATTTTTAAAAAATCGATAAGAACGATTGGCGATTCGGCCCTGCCGGCCATATCAATTCACGCCAAAGTTGACATTGAAGTGCTGTACGTATTACGCGATATCCACGCGACGTCAATCTGACGACAAATTAAATCACGGCGAAGAAAAGCATACGACAATATTTCCACCCGGACACCCGGATCCATAACCAACTTTCACCCTTTTTACTAGATCCTTTCGAATTTTTATTCACCTTGCGTGTTATCATCAAAATAAGAATTCTATATCTTGACTTTTAAGGAACATACCGTAATAAAAATAATAAGAACCCGAGTAAAAACCACATACACATATTATTATACAGAATTAAGTACACAAATATTATTGTTCGGACTTTTTAGGAATTTGCGTGTTTTAACGTTTGGTTTTTCGCTATTTCTGAACCGTAGATTTTTTTAAACTTTCGGTTGCCGGTTTTGTAATACTGGACTTTTGTTTTCGCCACTGTTTATTGATTGTATGTAATTAAAGTTCGTTTTTAACAGCGAGGCAAATTCGTTTTATGACCCTTTTTCTATGTCGTTATCGCAAAAATCGGTAAAGTTTTCTTTTCAGTAACAAAATAAAACCCTTCATGATTTAACTAAAACTAACCAACTAACTTTCATGCCGTCTTTCTGAAAGGATAAGCCGAAATAATGGACTACCACACTGTTCTATTCTGACACATTTCTCTCGCTTCCTCAATCAATACATCGTGTCATGCACACACGTCGATTTCTCCGACTCCCCACGTGGTCGATATTTAATATTTCATCTACTTGTTTCATTCATATTGGTTATACACATTTTCTCTATCATTCTTTTCGTATGTCCAAACCATCATAATGACCCTTTAATTATTTTGTTCATAACACTTTTATTCACACTGCATTCACATTGATTCAATTCGAAAAGTTTATTTATTGTTTCTTGAACAATCATTTAAAACTCTATATTAAATAATAGATAAATAGAGTGTTTTTTAAAGGTTTGGTTTTAAAACTAGCAACATTGTTTTAATAGACTGTCAATTTGACAGTTAATAGTTGATTTGTAGTCAATACATTTTGCCATTTTACCATGAATAGACTGATGTTAGAACAGCGCTTGAAAATTGTGCTAATTTATTTTGAAAATCTTTAAATAAAGCCAATTTCATGAACATTAGCATTATTTTAATGTGTTTTTTTTTCATTTTGAATATGTATTGTATACCTCTTAAAAAACACCCTATATACATATATGAACATATCTGTGTTCTAGAAGTTTTAATATATTTAAGAAGTCTTGTAAAATTCAAATCTCCTGAACGCTGTGAGAAATCTAGATTATACATAATAGTTAAACTAGAATTCAGAACATGTTCCAAGTGGCGCAGGATAGAGATGCATTCCCTGCAGTGATCGCCAGCATTGGGGGGGACCTGACACGTAACCTTTTGCGACTAAGATGACTCTGAGATTAGTGTCGGTACCGTAACATAACTAATAAGGTATATCTAAAATGATAATATTAAAAATCTCAATTATTTTAATACAACATTAAATAATAATAAGTATCTCTGTTTTGTTTACGATTTCTGTTTTAATCAAGAATAGGAGTTAGAAGAGTTCAACAAGTGCCCAAAATAGATTCTCCTTCTAAGCAATACTCCGTGACACGCAGATCGTCCCCTCGCAAATATAAAAAAACCCACAATATTCCCTTTCTAACAGTGTTCTCAGAAGATGTAAGAAGAATAAACACAATTATAGAAGCTTCGTAAACCAGAAGTTCCAAGTAAAATTCTTAACAATAAAAATCTATTGCTTCTTAAACTTTTGCCAGACACCATATTATTGTTGCAATTTTCAAATTATAAAGATCAGCGTCATTAATTTGCAACCAAAAAAATACACATTTATATACATAAAGGACAATGTTATTACCATCTTCCTTATAAATAATGACCCTTTACCACCAAGTTATCCACCATCATTCAGTCCTTTACCCCTACCGCAATCAATGCGGACAAAAAAATCCTCCCCGATAGCCCACTAAATGGTCTCACGCAGGACGCTATCTCCTACGCTACCCAGGCACTGCTCCTCTTATCTTCCCCTCGGGAACAGACTTTTTTTATAAATACAATCCCGACCCTAACTGGTCTTCCATTCCTTGACAATAATGTAAGACTTTATCATGAACCCTAAATCCCCCCTCGTCCTCTTTCGGAGGGACACTCCGGGCCATACATTTAGCCCCATCATAAAACAACTACCAAATCGCATTCCAACAATGTTTCCTACAGACGTAAGAGGAATAGCAGTTAGAGCTGAACCTCTGTAAGCCAGAAGATCCAAGTCCAAGTCCAAGTCTTGGTTTAGGAGACCGATAGACTCGACGAAAAACCGAATTGTAATTCACTTTTAAATGAATTTGCATACAATAAAAGTGTGGGAGCCAAATAAATCATTTAACGCCGGGATACAGTCTATAATGGGTTAAACCAATTGTGTTGAAGTCAGTGTTTAATTTTGTATAATGGGATTCGCAGAGAGATGGCGCTCGAGTCGATTGAAAAGAGAGATGTCAATCGTCATTAGTCTATCACGAAACTTTAAAATAATAATGGATTACATTGTGAAACGCGTTATATATTTGGCATTAATGAGTTGACATCGAACTTCAATTGTATTTGTTTTATTTATATAGTACATGATGTATGCACATACTCGAATATAGAAATAGCGATGGGTTGTCCGGAGAGCTAGAAGATTAATAAGCACAAATATCTTGATTCACTAGAATGAACATCCGAAAAAATATATTATTACGCGTTTGATCTCATTAGAACTACAATACTTTCCTGTTTTTATATTTATGAAAAGGTTAACATTAAAATTCTGTGATTTTATTATTCATTTTCTCTGATTTTTATCTTGTTTTAACCATCAAATCTTATTACTTATTTATATGCGTTTTCTTAAACACTCGTTTTTATGTCATTTGCCTTGGTGAAGAAGATACGAACAATATCGATATCAGTTGTAATTAATAAATAAAAATATGCAGTTATAAAAATATATGAACTGGAGTGCAATAAAATTTAAATGTATGACCACAGAAAAACATACCAGCGACACGAGTCTATAAAATAAACACGACACATCTATAAACTAAAAAAAAGCATTTAACAAACAAATAAGCACTGAAGATAATCTAATGATTTTATTACTTCACCTTCTTATGTGTGTAAGTAAATTGTTTAATTGCTCAAACGCAGGTTTCTTATCTTTATTAAGATATAAATGAATTAATAAGATAATCTATAAATGTCAATAATAATTTACGATTCGATTTCAGATAAATCTAAATGGCGATATTACAAAACAATTTTACAACGATTCTCAAGTTCTGCTTAAAAATGGTCAAGCACCAAAAAAGCACCAAACCGCTTGTGATTTTTCCTATAAAATATAAAATATTTTTGTTTTATTATAATACATCATTTTAAGATACTTATTCTTTTAAATGTGGCTCCATCGCCGAATGCTCAGAGTTCCCTGGACAGACATGGTTACCAATACCGAAGTCCCGAGGCAAGCTAGAGTTGACAGGGAACTGTTATCAACTATCAAGGTTCGAAAGATCTCACATCTGGGTCATATACTGCATGGGAAAAAGTACCACCTTCTCCAACTGATATTGGAGGGGAAAATTGAGGGACGCCGAGGGCCCGGAAGGAGACAAATGTCTTGGCTGCGAAAAGTGAGGGATTGACCGGCATCCGAAGTGTGGAGGAGCTGTTCTGAGTGGCGCAGGACAGGGACAGGTTCGCCAAGCTGATTGCCAACGTTAGGGGGACCCGACAGAGCACTTAAAGAAGAATAATGCTTTTAAGAAATATAAATGAAAGGCGTTATTTGAAAACTCTAGGTGTTTATAAATAGGTGCCTTCTCTACTGGTCATTTTTATATTATTACCTTAGTTAGTTTTATCTTGATTTTAGTTTAGTTGAATCTCGTTTCGTAAGTCTATAATGTTAACTCTGTTAATTCATTTATATTTGTGGTAACATGTAATTGGTCTTATTTGAGTACTTCTTTGTGTATTTTGTATATATACTTATTCGCTGCTTATTACCCTAAAATAAATAAATAAAAATAAATTAAATGAATAAAAAATTATCGTGCCACGTTTTCCTCGGTCTTACTCTAACTCTGATTCCATTTACATTGTTAACATATATTTTTTTTACCATTCATTCTTCAATCATTCTTTCCATATGTCCAAATCATCTAAATGATCCTTTCATTATTTTGTTCATAACATTTTAACTTATATGTAGAGTTTATTTAAGAACGTTTTCCAATCTAGTGTGTTTTTAAAATTTCCGTCTTTTGGGGTCAGTGTCTTTTGTACTCAAAGTTATAATTATTAGATCTAGGCTTTATTTTTGGTTTCATAAGACCATCGTTTCATATTTCTATTTGATAATCTAATAAAAAAAGTGACTCTTTCAATTTCTTCGTTATCAAGTTACCACTGATTGTACTACATGTACGATCCATGATATTAGAAATTGAGGAATAGACCCTAGAACTGTGGCGGCACAATAATTTTTGACTCAGGGACATCTACTCGTACTAAAAGTGTATCGAACTCGTTTCTTTAATCAGTCGCGTAGGTAAAGGTAATGTGATTTCGCGTCATAAAAGTTGTTTGTCTTGTAGTGCAAGGCAAATTGGCATTAATCACAATCTTAGATAAGGAACGAAATCGGACACGCTCGAGGCGAAACTCGGTCGCGCTGCAGCGTGAATATGAATGAACCTTCTCCAGCGTTTATCATTTTAAAAATTATGTAACTCTTAAGGTCGGCGGGAAACAAGTTATTTTGTTTGCTACGCCAATGCGAGTATCGAGAAATTGGAGCAAGTTACCGAATTTGAATATGGTGAAAACCTTAACACATGAAATATTCGATCAGAATATCTAAATAAAATGTGGTAAATTCATTATTTTTGAAAAAAGATATTGTATTAACGGTCGAACAGAAAAAAATAGTAATATTCAGTAAATTTATTTTTTATCATATTATACACAAAATATTTAATGTTATATTCTTTAATATTAAATGTTATACCCATATGTATGGAAGCGAAGCATGGAACTGGCAAAAGAAGGATGAAAGTAAAAGAAATGCTGTTGTAATGAGATCTCTTAGACGAATGTTCGATACTCGGTGTATGATAGAGTGTCGAATGAAAATATAAGGAGTACATTAAGATGGTTTGGACACGTGGAATGAATAATTGAAGAAAGAAAGGAAAAACACATACATTTTTACGATGTTAATATAACTAAAAATATATGAAGACTGAGGAAAACGTGGCACGATCAAATAAATCAAATATTGAATGTCGGCCACGTGAGGAGTCAGAGAAATCGACGCGCATGCATAGCACGATGTATGACTGTTGAGGAATCGAGAGTAATTCATATGGCAGGAAAGAAAAGTGTGGCAGTCTATTATTTCTGCCTACCTCAACGGGGAGACGGCGTGATGGTTAGTTAGTGAGTTAGTTTTAGTTTTAGTTGCATTTTTAATTTTTGTATTTTAAATCGTTTCGTGTGAAGCGATTTCTTTTTGCGTTTAAAATAAAATAAATGTATAATGCAAGGCTATAGCGTTTTTTTTCTTCAAATATTTTCTTTTTATAAAAATTAAAAAATAAAGCTATATATTTTATATTTGAAATCTGCTAGCAGCTAGCGGACCCGACAGAAGTCCTGCCCGAACGAAAATATATTTTCCTTAGAACCAGATTACAGCGCTGAAAGTCCAAGCCACCTATCAGGTCCAATTGTTGAATGAATCTGAACCATCCGGGGGCTCACTCGAACACACATAAAAAATTTCATCAAAATCGATACAGCCGTCTAGGAGGAGTTTAACTACATACCATATATATAAAGATGATAATCACACTAACAAAAGCCTGTGCCGTGACAAATATTTATAAAAATATCCTGTATGAAAGGGCACGGGTTGAAGTCTGGACACGAACAGATTCCTTTTTTCATAATAATGTGCTGTTTTCTACTTGCATAAGATTGCACAGAAATTCTAATAAATTTGATTAAAATCCTTGGTATTACTATTTAAAAAAAATCTAATTTAAGGTTTTAATAAAAGGTAAGAAAAATATAAATATATCGCACATGTGTCAATCGGAAAGAATTATAAAATAGCACAATGGAACAACGATAATTAGAAAGAACAAACATTTAAAGATAACATAATTTGTAAAGCTTTTATCATTTTGCTCGATTTTCGTGTTTCCATTGTGCCTATATTCAATTCAATAAAAATACGAAAAATGATATTCGCTTGTTACATTCGAATTGTCTGAAACATGTCACATTGTAAAATCAAAATTTAAAAATGAATCTCCATACTTACTTAGTTTGAAAAAAAAAAATCGAAATATGTATGACACCGAGTACAACAACAACAACAACAACAAAACCATCACGCCGTTTCCCCGCAGGGGTAGGCAGAGAGAATGGACCGCCACACTACTCTATCCTGGCAAACCTCTCTAGCTTCCTCCACATTCATACAACGAGTCATACACGCACGTCGATTCCTCCGACTTCTAACATGACCAACCTTTAAAATTTGATTAATTTGGTAATGCCATGTTTTCCTCGGTCTGCCTCGACTTCGTACCCCATTTACATCATTAACGTATACTTTCTTAACCATTCTTTCTCCATCCATGCGTTCCATATGTCCGAACCAACGCAGCGATCCTTTCATAATTTTGTTCATTATACCTTCTTCCGCTCTACATTCCTTTCTTATATCAGCATTTGAGATTCTGTCGTATATCGTTCTACCACACATACGTCTTAGGGACCTCATCTCTACCGCATTTATTCTACTCTCATCCTTCTTCTGCCAGTTCCATGCTTCGCTTCCATACATTAGGTTGGGACCAGAACTCCATTGTGAACGGCCGTTTTCGCTTTCATTGATAAATTCTTGTTTCCAATAACTATTTTTAAAGCACCATTCACTTTGTTACCCGCACCAACCCTTCTTTCGACGTCACTATCCGTTCGGGCATCTGCTGTGAACATACTACCTAAATACACAAATTCCCTCACCTGTTCCAAGTTCTCTTCGTTCACACTTATATTACAAACTGTCATTTGCTCTTCCCTTTCGAAAACCATCACCTTTGACTTTCCGACATTCATCATTAAATCATTTGACTTGCATACCTCATTCATTCTCGACACCAAGATTTGTAATTCGTCCGCACTATCCGCAACGAGAACGGCATCGTCCGCGTAAAGCAGACAGTTTACAGATAAATCACTCATCTTAGCACCAGCATTTATACCTTTAAGTTCTTTCATACACTTGTCCATATACAGATTGAACAACCATGGAGACATCACGCAGCCCTGCTACACCGAGTATAAAGTGAAAAATGTATAAACAATTAAACTGCAAATGTAACTAACTAATTAACTAACGATCACGCCGTTTCCCCGGAGGGATAGACCGAGAGGATGGACCGCCAAACCGCTCTGTCCTGACATACTTCTCTAGTTTCCTCCACATTCATACATCGTAACATGCACGTTCGTCGATTTTTCTGACTTCGAATGTGGCCGCCTCTTAGTATTTGATTAATTTGGTCGTGCCATGCTTCCTTTGGTCTTCCACGGCTTTTCTTTCCACTCACACTACTTGTATACAATATTTTAACCACTCTTCTCTCGTCCATTAATTCCATATGTCCAAACAATCTCAATGATCCTTTTTTAATTTTACTTATGATTCAATCATCTGCCTTACATTTCTTCCTTATTTCGTCGTTCGGTTTTCCATCATATATCGTTTTCCCGCGCATTTTTCTCAATGATCTCATTTCTCCCGCTTTCTATACTTATATTTCAATATATATTATATTACGAATATTACATACAAAGAATGATTGACCATGGTATAAATACTCACTTGGCAAAGTAGTTAATTTTTATTGTTTTGAAAAATAAAAACATCATTTAAAAAATAAATAAAAATGTGTCGAATGAACTGTGAGTAATCGAAGTATATCAACCGAATGTCAAAGTTTTTTTTAATTTTTTTAATATATATAAACAAGCGCTACAAGGAATAGTTTACGTACCCTAATATGAAGATGGGAAAGTAGAATGTAACGTACAACAATAATATGTTTGAAATTCAAATATTCTGTTATATATAAATATTAGAAGAATTTTCGGTTTTGTAGCATGATTGCCGCGCTGTGAAATGAAGGGTTAAGATATTTATTTAACCGTCGCGTTGCCATGTGGTCAATTGAGTTTCCACTGCCAATTTAAAGTTGATTTTCTTAAAACCTATGGACCCTAATATTATAAAAAAAATTGTAATCCTCCATTGAAGTGTTCTCAATATTTCGTAATAAAAAAAAAAGCAAAAAATTACTTCCTTCATCCCAAAAAAAATTTTTTTTTAAGACTGCCCTCACCTTCATTCGTGTTAAGGTAGAATTTGTTTTGCTAATATTTACAACTTTATCAAAAGTGACAAATACTTACTCGCTGTTTTGAACGTATTATAAATTATATGTTTGGCCTTTTCTAATAGGTACGTAATAATACCGACTGTGGACGGAAACGAAGCACGCAACTTAATAATATCAGAACTGTGAAAATATTAACACTTTACCAAAAGGGACAAATATAAATACGTACTCGTTGTCTTGAACGTACTATACATTTTGCCTAGGTGCCTTTATCATACGTAAAATTATAGCGGCGCGGCTGCGGCGCGGCGCAGCGGGGCGCAGCGGGGCGAGACAAGTTCATACTTGGTGTCAGTCGCTCGTATGCTGTGACGCATTCCATATCAGAAATCGCATGGTTTCAGAAAAAAATTAATAATGATATGTTTTTCAATCCATGTATGTTATAGATATCGATCTATTCCTAATGAAATTCCCTACAAGATGACATAAATTAAAATTTGATTCATCGAGTCATATGCTTGATATTTAGATAAAGTTAGCGGTAAACTGAATTGACCACATGGGAGCGAGCGTTTTGTTTTGAACACGGTACGTTAAGGGTTAAAGCATTGAAAAGCCTATTTGGTAAATAACCCATATATGGTAAATAAATCTACACTGCAAATGTAGATAAGTATATTCTTACAAATTGTGATTGTTGAAACTAGTTTATTTCTCTTATACTGTGATGTGGAAATATTTAATTGCTTGGTTGTATCAACTTTTACTCATTAAGGACATTTAAAGAACAAAAATAATGCGAAAATGCTTGCAATGCGTAAAAGTAAAAAAAATTCATTTCGAAATTATTTCAAACAGCTCATATATTGTACATATAACTAACTAACTAACTAAATAACCATCACGCCGTCTCCCTGAAGTGGTAGGCAGAAAGAATCGACTGCCACACATTTCTTTCCTAGCATATTTCTCTCGGTTCGTCAACATTCATACATCGTATCATGCACGCGCGTCGATTTCTCTGACTCCTCACATGGTCGACATTCAATATTTGATTTATTTGATCGTGCCACGTTTTCCTCGTTCTTCCTCTATTTCTGGTTCCATTTATATCGTTAACATATAATTTTTAATTTTTTTACCATTCTTTCTTCATTCATTATTTCCATATGTCCAAACCATCTTAATGATCCTTTCATTATTTTGTTCACAACACCGTCATTCGCACCGCATTCACTTCTTATATTTTCATTCGACACTCTATCATACACAGAGTATCTACACATTCGTCTAAGAGATCTCATTTCTACTGCATTTATTCTACTTTCATCCTTCTTTTGCCAGTTCGTATATTTAATTAGAAGTATAATAGTAGGGAAGTAGAATGGACACTTCATGAAGATAGAAGAGGTAGGGAGAAACCCATACGAATCTTAGCATTGTTTTTTTTTATTACTGTAACTCCTAATCTATGTACATATTAGGTCCTTACATATGAAATTGGCGTTTTGCCGTACTGGCAACTTTGATCTCAAATATCTTCTCTTTGGTTAGGAATTCCAAATTCAAATTTATACAGCTATTTACTAAAGTATTTGTGTTTCGAAAATTATAATTCATTTGTTTTTTCTTCAATTGTTTTTTTTCTTTGCGTCACTCAGTTTACAAAATGGAAAACTTGAAATATCGCGTTATTTACGAGTACGAGTTCCACCGTGGCACCAGTGCTGCAGAAACGGCTCGAAGGATTAATGATGTGTATGGCGACGGTGCCGCAAAAGAAAAGACAGTGCGTTTTTGGTTCCAACGTTTTCGTTCTGGAAATTTCGACCTGCAGAACAAGCCCTGTGGACGGCCGGAGACCAAAGTTGATAATGAAGAATTGAAGGCTATTGTGGAAGCGGATCCATCGCAAACCACGTCCGAGTTAGCTGCAGGCTGCGGTGTTTGTGATAAAACTGTTTTAATCCACTTGAAGCAAATTGGGAAGGTGAAAAAGCTTGAAAGGTGGGTACCTCACGAATTGAGTGAAGCAAATCAACAAACGAGCGTTGACTGCTGCGTTGCATTACTCAACCGGCACAATAATGAAGGGAACCCTGCCGAACCAGCCAAACCATGCCCCAAGCGAAAATTGACTCCAAAAAAGTTACTTGTGAGCGTTTGGTGGACTAGTGCTGGTGTCGTTCACTACAGCTTTCTTAAATCTGGCCAAACGATTACGGCAGATGTCTATTGTCAACAACTGCAAACCATGATGGAAAAGCTAGCTGCTAAACAACCGAGACTGGTTAATCGCTCTAGGCCACTGCTGCTTCATTATAAAGCTAGACCGCACACTGCACAACAGACGGTTACCAAATTAGAAGAGCTTCAATTGGAATATCTAAGACATCCACCGTACTCTCCGGACCTTGCCCCAACAGATTACTATTTTTTTCGAAATTTTGATAACTTCTTGCAAGGGAAAAAATTCAACTCCGATGGGGCAGTCCAAACCGACTTCAAAGATTTTATTGATTCCCATCCGAATGGTTTTTTTTTAGTAAAGGGATGGTTTTTTTAGTAAAGGGATCGATGAACTACCTATGAGATGGCAAAAGTGCATAGATAGCAATGGTACATACTTTGATTAAATAAATATATTATATTAAAAAAAAATCAACTTTATGTTCCTCCCATACAAAACGCCAATTTCATATGTAAGGACCTAATATTTACATTTTTAGAAAAAAGCGTTCAATTCTCAATATGATATTCGATTTGAGAATGAATACTCTATCGGTTAAATCACGTACATGGAATAACCATTATTCAAATGTATACATAGCTTTCCCCTTTTTGTGACGTTACAAGTTGTATATTGTAACAAATACATTGGTTTAAAGTTTCACAAATATGTGAAACTTTAAACCAACGATCCAATCAACAACAGATAAGTATTGCCCGCATTTATTTGTGTTATATTCCTGAATAATCCTTGTGTTAATATTTCTATGTTTGCAGGATTAACGGGCGTATATTTCAGTAGCGGCCAGTGAAAATATTTAAAATCGGCAATCATCAATGGTAAAATAAATCTAGATAATTTCAATCACTCCATATTATGAATGCTCACACCGAATGGCCAGGGTTCGATTCCCGGGGATGACAAGGTGATTCTAACATTGAATTTGTCATTAGCTACATGTCATAAGAATCAATATAATAGCTAAAACAAATTGTATACGTTAATTGGGTTCAAATAACCTATTGCATAAAAAAAATTCTTCAAAACTCATAAAAATAGTGAAAAAAATAGTCCCAGTCATACAGTCATACCCACATGTTCTACCAAACTCAATCTACCAAATCCTCTTAGAAAAGTTCCTTTCACCATCCAACAATGTAATCTTACAGAGATTATAAAATAATAACCTAAAGGCTGACACTTCGAGAGCCCAAGTCCAAGTACAGCGGTTCGATTATATTTGTATACAATATAACCCAGTAGATCAGAATTAAACAAATTTTTCTATGTATAAAAAAAAAACAAAGTGTGTTATTGTGTATCCCAATAATTCTCATAAAACTGAAAAATTATTTTCGCCTTACTTGGTGTTGTAGATATTTAGTTTATCTTTTGCTTTTTTATATAAATTGTATACAACACTAACTTTAAAAAAAAATAATTAAATCTCAGACATGTTTCGGACAACCCGGTCCTTCGTCAGTGATATTAAGATATTTAAAATATTACATAATTTTGTTTTTTTAATGTATACAAATACTTGTAAACAAAAACTGGATTTTACCCATTACGGGTTAATTATTAAGAATTAATTGTATCTCAATAGAGACGAAGATGTACATTATTTGGAAACAGAATATGGTGGTCGAGGCATTTACATGACTTATGACCTGTCATTGGTTGGGTTAAGCGATCACTTTGTGTGATACAACATTCCCCATTCCGCCTATAATTGTCAGATGTGGTGTTCGTAAGAAGGGCGGAATGGGGAATGTTGTATTACATAAAGCGATCGCTTAACCCAACCAATGACAGGTCATTAGTCCTGTAAACGCCTCGACCACCATATGATGTTTCCAAATAATTTACACATTCGTCTCTATTGAGATACAATTACTTCTTTGTTATAAAATTGTTTACAAATATGATCAGTTTTGACAGATCTTTTTTCAGACAGGTATTTATTCTTCATTTTTACACTATTTATTAATTGTACACCGGCAGTTGTTCTGGTAACACTTTGTATATGAATTGAATTAGTACACACACATTCTTGCACCCATTCACATGTCATTTAATCCAATAAACTAATTGATATTGAACATCAATGGTATTTGTTGAATTTATATTGGGTTTATTTATATACTCGAATATAGTAACAGCGAAGCGTTGCCGGGCCAGCTAGTTATTAATAAATGGTGCGATTGCTATTTTTGTTAAGATCTCCGGGGTTAATGAAACTGTTTACGCCCACACCCCATAAAAATTAATCATGAATCGTCCTTGGGGGCAAAACAGACACAACACAGAAGCTATAACTTACAGACTGGGTGTACTCGTACGTGCGCTAATTGTGAAAATATTTTTTTCTGTTATCATATAACTCAATTGGAGTTTATGCATCTAATATATCATAACGCGTTGACAAGGTTGAATAGCATATAAAAAAAAAACTATTATACCACCACGTTAACGTTTCTTGATAGATGAATTCATTCTTAAACTTGGCGAACGTTTTTACAAAGACTCCCTTCCCATCCTAACCCCACGATAAAAAAACATCTCAAATTACGACCCAAACACCTCCAGCCGCCACAAGCGCCCAAAATCGATCCTCCTTCAGAGGAACACTCCGGGCCACACAAATCATGCCCCCGCATAAATCAACAACCCACCAAATCACCTTCTAACAATGCTCCCATCAGACGTAAGAGGAATAGCCCAATGAGCTGAACCTCTGTAAGCCAGAAGATCCAAGTCCAAGTCCATGTCGGTTTCTTGAACATAAATGTAAAACTCCCTATTAAATAATTTAATAATGACTCAGAAAGGCGAAATATGTCATTCCCAAAATAAAATAATTAAATAAAACGATGTCCTATAACTTATTTCACTTTTGTCTTTATTTTGACAGCTTCTGGTTTCGCCAGGCTCGCTGGCATCGACAGACTGATTTCAGTAAAATTATTTCATTATCCTAATAAAAATATAATAAATAATAAAAATATAATAAAATTTCTAGAAAATACACGTTTTCATTCATATTTATTTTAAATTAATACACGAGATTTCATATTTTAGCATTTGATTTAATTAACTTTTTATGAATGTTGTTTGTGAAATCTGTTTCGCCAATCCATGTTGGCATCATCAGTTGTCGTAAATAGATTTAAAAAGTCAAAGGAATCTCATAGTCTCATAGGAATGAAGGAATACAAATAAAATGTGTTATTATTATAAAGTTTCAAATTAAACAGTTAATAATGTTGAAGCATCAAAGTGTTTCGGCAACTTAAAAAAAATGGAATTGGACTTGGATCTTCTGGCTTACAGAGGTTCAGCTCATGTGGCTATTCCTCTTACGTCTGATGGGAACATTGTTGGAAGGTGATTTGGTGGCTTGTTAGTTTATGCGGGGGCATGATTTGTGTGGCCCGGAGTGTTCCTCTGAAGGAGGATTGATTTTGGGCGCTTGTGGCGGCTGGAGGTGTTTGGGTCGTAATTTGAGAGGTATTTTATTAATTTCAATCATTAGTTTTGGATATTTATAAATTAAAAAAAAAATTGCATGCAAATTTATTAAGAAACTAATTATAAAAGATATCAGATGTTCCGTTAGATGCTTTAAATATTTATATGTATAATACGATGGAAAAAAAAAATTACAATAAATGTAGCTAATACTTAAATATTTGTTATTGTCTATTTTCGTGGGGTTTGAACAATATATAAAGTTTTTTAAGTATTGAAATTTCAGCGTAATTTTGAGCGCTATAAGTATTGTCTCAATTAAAATATCTCTCCTTCAGTACGAGCACGATTATTTTTTTTAAACTAACGAATAATGCCACCACACCATCACGCCGTCTCCCGGAGGGGTAAGCAGAAATAATGGACCGCCACATTGTTCTGTCCTGACATACTTATCTTGCTTCCTCTACATTTATACATCGTTTTATGCACGCACGTCGATTTCTCCGACTCCTTGCGTTACCGAGATTTAATATCTGCCTGGGATCCGATATTCTCTGATGGTGGAGCGAGTGCAGAATATATTTCTGCGCTTTCTTTACCTCAGGGAGCGCGGTTATTACCCGTGGCTCTTTCCGACTGAATTCTTGCTAGGTATGCTAAGCTTCCAATCATTGGAGAGAAGGAGGAATATCCACTTGGGAGTTCACTTCTTTCAGCTGATTTGCGGCCGTATACAAAACTCGGATGTTCTGAGTGGTGTAAGTCTATTTGTCCCTGATAATTACCTTCGTCAAAGACAGCACAGATTGTTTTATTTGCCGCGCTGCAGAACCAACCTGCCAATGGTTTGTAGGGCAATCTTATTGCTTAATCGAGTCGCCTCGGAGGTCGACATACTTCGTGATAGTGTGAGTTGCCTCAGGGATGCAATGTCAATGTTATGATTTTTTCTTATTCTTAAGCTTATTTTTTTAATGCTTCTCTTCTTATAATGTAATTGCAATCGATCTGGTATGACATGTCTGTAATGTTTGTGATTTTTATCAAAAAAAAATGAAAATGAAATATTTGATTTTGTTGTTGAATAGGAAATAATATTATGTTACGCTACTGAATGGTCACACACTATTACGTGGCAAAAGAAATGGCGAAATACACACATCAAACCGGTTATTTTTATTGCACTTGTTGTCTTCAATCGTTTCTAGGACAATAAAATAAAACTGTATCAGATAACAAGATTAATGTAAATTAATGGTTATGAGAAAAATACAGTGCAGGTCAATGACAATATTTACCATGTTAATTACAATCGTTTAACAGCGTATTTTAAAAGAAATAAATATATAATGGAGAGATAAATAATGACTGTAACAGATGCATTTTAGATTAGGTTTTTTTCCCAAGGTTTTTGCAATAAATCGGCTACTTTAATACGCCATTAGAATGAACCTTTCAAAACGATCTGTTAATGTTATTTAATTAAAAACGTTAAAAAAATTAAATGCTAATTAATATAAAGCGCCGTTTTCGTAATGTAATTACCTCAAGGGCGCATTGAGACGTGTTTTAACTCTAAAAATCTTGGACTTGGATTTGGATCTTCTGGCTTACAGAGGTTCAGCTCTAATGGCTATTCCTCTTACGTCTGTAGGAAACATTGTTGAAATGTGATTGAATTGTTTTATGATGTGGCTAAATGTATGGCCCTGAGTGTCCCTCCGAAAGAGGGCGAGAGGTATTTAAGGTTTATGATAAAGTCTTACATTATTGTCAAGGAATGGAAGACCAGTTAGGGTTGGGATTGTATTTATAAAAAAAGTCTGTTCCCGAGGGGAAGATAAGAGGAGCAGTGCCTAGATGGAGTTGTGGTAGGAGATAGCATCCTGCGTGAGACCATTTTGTTTGACGGAGTACGTAGTGGGCTATCGGGGAGGATTTATTTTTATTTTTTACCTGCATTGATTGCGGGAGGGGTAAAGGACTGAATGATGGTGGATAACTTGGTGGTAAGGGATCATTATTGATAAGATGTTAATTATTTAGGTCGTGGACTGGAATGAAAGAGATGAAGTTGGAGTAGTGCAAGGAATAATAATATTCTGATTTACCAAAGGAGTTTGGTAACGGTGGGCTGTCATCGGGCAAGGACGCTAACATTACTCTTTAAATGATATGGACCTGTTTTTCCTCAATGTCAACCTTCCTGTTTAGAGAGCAAGGGAGAAACTCCCCGAAAATTTGAACATCGAGGTTCATATACCGTTTTGAGCTCTCTAATTTTACCGAATTAGTCCATGTGAACTAATAAATATGAACCCTGCATCTGAAATTAGCGATCAGTTAGAAAGTATAATAAAACAAAATATATAAGCTGGGTTTTAATTTGGTTTTGAAATATGCAAAATATCGGTCTGTCTGTTTTCTTTGGTCTGATCTGTCTCGGACTATTTGTGCATCTAAGGTATGAAGGGAGATTCTTCCAAGCTGATGGGAATTGATACTTGATAATGAGCCCATAGAACAGGTCCAAAAATTCAAATACTTGGGCATAGATCTCTCATGCCAAACGGATCTCTATAATGAAGTTCGCGAGCAAACCACCAAAGCGGCTGCAATATCTGGATGCTTGAAAGATTTTGTGTGGAAAAACAAGCATATGCGAGTAGAAAGCAAAGTGCGAATATATAAGACATGTGTCAGACCCATGATGACTTATGGTATAGAATCGAGGGCTGACACAAATAGAACCATAGCACTGTTACGAACCGCCGAAATGAAGACACTCCGCGTTCTTCTGGGCTAAACACTGAGGGACAGAATCAAAAACGCGGTAATACGTGCGACCTGCGATATCGAAGATGTTATCAGATGGGGCAGGAAAAGAAGACGCTTCTGGCGCGACAACGTAGAACGAATGAGCGACAATAGACTCCCCCAAGCAGCCGCAAATAACGTGCCAATGGGAACTCGCCAACCGGAAGACCTGCGAAGAGATGGCGAGACAGTTGGAGTTCTGTGTCCCAGGAGACCTCGGCGTCATAAAAACAGATCCACAGATCTATTAAAAGAGGAAGAAGAAAAATAAGAATGATACGTATCGCCTTTCTAAAATATTGTCAAATGCAAACATTTGATGCGGTGTTTTACAGCATTGGTAAATATATTATACAATAAATAAAAAGTAAATTAGTATGATAGGTAGAAGTTCAGAAGTTCATTGTAAATAAAAAGTATAATAACGATGTAAATGTAACTATGAATATAGAAAGACCGAGGAAAACGTGGCACGATCAAATAAATCAAATATTGAATGTCGGACACGTGAGGAGTCCCCCGCTATGATGCCTTACATCATAGCGGGATTCACGCTGTCTTCTCAAGAATACTTGTTTAAAAGTACAAAGGATAAAAAGAAATTGATAGATAGGAAAAGGATAAAGTATTTGAGAAAAAAGTTTTCGTTACTTAGCGATACAAGTTTGAAAAGAGCAGAAACTTTTTTCAGAAAGTTTTTAAGGTCACGATAGTATGAACAGTAATGGATAACTTACTAACTAACAAACCATCACGCAATTTCCCCTCCGGGGTAGGCAGAGAGGATGGATCGCCACACTGCTCTGCCCTGGCATACCTCTCGGGCTTCCTCTACATTCATACATCGTACCATGCACGCACGTCGATTCTTCCGACTTCGAATGTGGCCGCTTTTTTGTAATTGATTAATTTGGTTATGCCATGTTTTCCTCGGCTTCTTTTTCCACTCACGCTGCTTGTGTACAATTTTTAAACCATTCTACTCTCATCCATTTGTTCCATATGTCCAAACCATCTCAGGGATCATTTTTTAATTTTGTCCATGATGCATTCATCTGTCTTACATTTCTCTCTTATTTCATCGTTCGGTATTCTATCATACAACGTTTTCCCGCACATTCTTCTTAGTGATCTCATTTCTACGGAGTTTATCCTGCTTTCATATCTTTTCCCAGCTCCAAGCTTCACTTCCATACATGAGGGTTGGCACTAGAACTCCATTGTGTACTGCCATCTTTGCTTCTGTGGATATGTTTCTATTTGCTGTAATGTGCTGTAATGCTTTGAGTGCGCTATTTATTATATTCCCAGCACCAACCCTTCTTCCGATGTCTTTCTCCATTTTTCCGTCTCTTGTAAACATGCTTCCCAGATACGTAAATTCGGTAACTTGCTTCAATTTCTCGCCCATCGCACTTATATCACAAATTGTCATACATTCTTCTTTCTCGAAAACCATCACTTTAGATTTAGACACATTCATCACCAAGTCACTATTTTTGCATGCCTCATACATCCTTGACACTAAGACTTGTAAATTTTCTCTATTGTCAGCGATTAACACATCATCGTCTGCAGATAACAAACAACTGACTGACAATCAATTCATCTTAGCACCAGCGTCTATGCCTTCAAGTTCTTTCATGCACTTGTCCAAATATAGCTTAAACAACCACGGGGACATCATACAACCCTGTTTGACACCTTTGTTGATGTCAAATAAAGATGTGACAGCCCCGTTAACCCTGACACAAGCAATGCCTCTCTCACAGAGGTATGCGACCGCGCGTATCAGTTTTGTGCCCACTCCATACTCGGCCAAGACCTTACAAAGTTTTTTCCTATCAACTTGGTCATACGCGTTCTGCAGATTCACAAACGCGCAGAAAAGTTTTCGGTCCTTGGCCAAAACCTTCTCTGTTATACTGCGGAGTAATGGATAACTCACAATAAATAGATTTAGCGAATTTTACTTAAAAGTTGCATTATTCAATCGTTTGAGTTGTGTCAGAATTGATTTAGAGTTTAAAACTATTTTATTTGATGGCCGGGGCTAAATTGCAAGTCAGACGTTCGCCATTTTACGGTTTGAAACAAGCAAGATCGTCCCAGTTCACACGCGACTCGTGTAATTTACAGCGTTGCGCATTTCGAAGATTAGTATTAATATCTTTATAAATAGACCACGGTTTATCTCCAGCGTGTGTGCGGGATTGATTTTGTGATTTATACATTGCTGACACGTTTTATGGGTCTAGGAGCGGCAGAAACGGCTGCCAGTGGAGTGCCGAAGTCGACTGCTACAAAAAGTTATTTTCAAAAATTATCGTAAGGTGAATTATTTATTTATTTTGTTATCAATGGAATAAATTCTAACACATTTTTTTAATACAGACAGTTTACTTAAATCAATGAACATTTTAAGAGTAACGGTAAAAATTAAGCCTAAGTCGAGTTTAGTCTGTGATCAGGCTTAAGAATGCTGATATTAGGAAGGAATGCAGAGCGAAAGAAGGTATTATGAACAAAATTATGAAAGGTTCGGTGCGTTGGTTCGGACATATGGAGCGCATGGGTGAAGAAAGAATGGTTAAAAAAGTATACGTTAACAATGTAAATGGAGTAAGGAGTCGAGGTAGACCGAGGAAAAGATGGCATGACCAAATTAATCAAATATTAAAAGTTGGTCATGTGAGAAGCCGGAAGAATCGACGTGCGTGTATGACTCGATGTATGAATGTGGAGGAAGCTAGAGAGGTGTGCCAGGATAGAGTAGTGTGGCGGTCCATTCTCTCTGCCTACCCCTGTGGGAAACGGCGTGATGGTTTGTTGTTGTTGTTGTATCAGTCTTAAGAATACAGGTAAATATTGTATTAGGTTGTGAATGAAAGAAGGACACAATTATAAATGAGAATACAGGTATGTTGAATAAAAAAGAAAAGACACTTTTAAATTTAAGAATTCAGGTATAAAAATTTTTAACGGGAGAAGTACAATTTTAAAATTAAGCTTCAGGTATACTCGTATATATTAATATATGAACTTTAAAATGATTACAAAGAACTTATTCAAATTGACATAGAAACAGATACACATGACGGTTCGAAAAATCACGAAAATTAATTTGAACAGTTTTTATTTCTACCTACCCTTTCTGGAAGACGACGTGATGGTTAGTTAGTTAACTATATATAATGTTCTAACAAATATCTCGTGAATGTACATTCAATTGAAAACATTATTCATACAGTTTACCTAATATCCCATAGGTACATTTGTAAGATATAAAACTCGATTAGATCTCGATACCCTACGTTACATATTATTTGGATTGTAATCCTCGAAGCCCATCTGAAGGGTAAATACGTAAAACATTATTACAACAAATAATAGTGCTCCATCTACCTCTCATTGATATACGCAAAATAAGATAATGATTTAGATATTTTTTCAAGTGGCTTTAGATTAAGTAAGTCCGTAGGGGATAGCCTAGGGCATGGGCCCGCAAACTTTTGTTGTTACAGGGCCAAATATTTGACGTGGGGATAAGTGCGGGCCGCAATTGGGTCACATATCATCACAGTATACCTACAATATTTAACCTTACTAACCAAACACCGTCTCTCCGAAGGGGTAGGCAGAAAGAATAGACTGCACACGTTATCCGGTGCGGCACTACATTTTTCTCTTTTCACCCCCGCGGGCGACGCGGTGTGATGGGTTGCGAACCTAGATATCTCCCACTCCTACTATATTTGTGTACAAATTTTGATTTGTGTGATTCCAAATGATTTTTTAAATTTTTTTAAATATGGTTAGTATAATGATGTATGGAAGCGAAGTATGGAACTGGCAAAAGAAGGATGAAAGTAGAATAAATGCAGTAGAAATGAGATCTCTTAGACGAACGTGTGCATACACTCTGTGTATGATAGAGTGTCGAATGAAAATATAAGAAGGGAATGCTGTGCGAATGACGGTGTTATGAACAAAATAATTAAAGGATCATTCAGATGTTTTGGACAAATGGAAAGAATGAATGAAGAAAGAATGGTAAAAAAATCATGTCAACGATGTAAATGGAACCAGAAATAGAGGAAGACCGAGGAAAACATGGCAGGATCAAATAAATCAAATATTGAATGTCGACCATGTGAGGCGTGCATGACACGATGTATGAATGTTGAGGAAGCGAGAGAAATGTCAGGAAAGAAAAGTGTAGCAGTCCAGTCATTCTGCCTACCCCTTCGGGGAGACGGCGTGATGGTTACTTAGTTAGTTAATAAAATGAATGAGATTTTTTGTATTAGCATTTGACTTGCAAATTTTTGTTTTATATTAGCTTGCATTTTTGAGACGTGTAGTATTGCGTCCAAATGTGAATCCGATAACCGAGCACAGTGTTTATATTTTTCGATAATTTAGAATTGAAAATGTTATCGTACGACATCGTCCGTCGCGTGCGGCGAGAATCTTGCGGGCCGCTGGTTGCCGACCCATGATCTAGGGTATGGATCACCGTACTTAATTTCATTCCAGCATTCTCATATGATTTTCTTGACCTTCAAATACATATCTCAATTGTCCCAACTTAACAAATATACATTTTTAGCAGGTTTATATTTGTTGCTAAATTGAACAGTTTCATTCAATCAGTCCTATGAAAACATACAGATTTCGTAGTAAATGTATTAATATTGTGATGTTTATCTTATTGTTAATATAATAATAAGATTTTCTACTAATGTTTGCATATACGACGACCTTCGTGGCCGAGTGGTTAGTGCTTTGACTGCCACACCGAAATTCCCGGATTTGATTCCCGGCAATGGCAGTGTGATTATTAGACTGTTTTTGGTCTGGTGTAAAATGCAAATTACAATAAAATGGCAACAGATCAGCTACCTATCACATGTCACGATAATCAATATCATAGCTATGCCTATCACATTGATTTGACTCGAAGAGTTATAATGTAAGAACCGATTCAATATGGTAAAATAATAATTAATAATAAAAATTCATAATATTTTTATAAAAATAAAATTTCTGAACATTGTTCCTACTCATTCTATTCTCAGTAAGAATTTTAAGTTATTGTTAATAATATTTAAAAAATTAAAACTTCTTGGTAGACGTACACTGAAAAAAATTTAAATAAATCAAAAAATAATATTTTTTTCTCTTTATAACTTAACTAACTAACCATCACGCCGTCTCCCCGAAGGGGTAGGTAGAAAGATTGGACTGCCACACTTTTCTTTCCTGACATATTTCTCTCGCTTCCTCGACATTCATACATCGTGTCATGAACGCGCGTCGATTTCTCTGACTCCTCACATGGCCGAAATTCAATATTTGATTTATTTGATCGAGCCACGTTTTCCTCGGTCTTCCTCTATTTCTGGTTCCATTTACATCATTAACATATAATTTTTTTACCATTCTTTCTTCATTCATTCTTTCCATAAGTCCAAACCATCTTAATGATCTTTTCATTATTTTGTTCATGACACCATCATTCGCACCTTATAACTTATGTTTAGTTTAATGGTTTCAACCGGTTTTGGTAGCTCACCAAAATATGGCAGAGGGCTGCCGAAACAGATCGAAGCCATAAAACCAAGTGGAATTGAACTAAATATATATAAAAAAGATTTTTTTTTAAATCTGTATGTTTTCATATTATGCTGTTAATATTTATTACAATGTTATGATATACCAATATTTATTCTTCACTTTGCGAGTGTCGCGACAGCTGTTTTGTCAACCGATGTTGGCATCATCAGGTATGTAACACCTGATGATGCCAACATTAGTTAGCGAAACAGTTGTTGCAACACTCAACAAGTGAATAATAATAATAATAATATCATAACAGGGTTATAAATTCAAACAGTTCATAATGTTGAAGTATCACAGTGTTTCGGCCAAAACAATGGACTATATGTTCATTATTTATAATGATAACTAACTAAACTAACTAACCATCACACCGTCTCTCCGAAAGGGTAGGCAGAAAGAATGGACTGTCACACCTTAACCGATGCAGCACTCCATCCGCTCTCTTTTCGCCCAGCGGGAGACGCGGTGTGATGGGTTGCGAACCTCATCGCCACCAACAGGCGTCTCCCGATTGTTATGAATGTTAAAAAAAAATACGCCACTGAATAAAATACCGTAAAACATTAAAAAAAAACAGATAATAAAGAACAAGCTAGTATAATGCATAAAATGCCCGTCTCAACTGGTTTAAAAATAATCGCATTTAATCTCGGATTAAGCAAATAACATAGCGCTCGGTTTAATTCGTTAATCTATTAAATTTCATCACGCTGCAGATGTCGCTGTCTAAATCATGCCACAGCATCCAATGTATCTCTCTTATCCCGACACGAGGGAAATATAAACAAATACTTTGTGTCGCATCCGTGTTGATGCCTGTCGACTAGAAAAATTCCACACTAAACTCTTAAGACTTATCACTTTAAAAAAAATTGGATTCGATGAAGACACATGTCATTTATTTTTTTTGTGATAATTGATAAAAATTAAAAATTTCTAGTAATTTCGCACATTCTTATTAGTGGTGTCATTTCTATGGCATTAATTATACATTTGGCAGCTCTTATTGTTGCATTCCAGGATAAACGCCGTAAAAAATGAAGACTACAGGGGAAAAACAAGGAATGTCAGTTAAAATTCAAAATAAATGCAATAATGCCATCTAGCTGCATTTGTACGTATCTATCCAGAGTAAAAATTTCATATTCAAAAATCACGTGTGTCATCGGCTGTGGCCAGATAATCGATTGCTAATTGCTAAGAAATATATAGACTTTGATTAGCTTTATTCTCAATTTATTTAAATTAACCTTCTACTGACATTCCTTGTTTTTCCCTTGTAGTCTTCAAATGAGATAACTAAGAAGAATGTGTGGGAAAACGTTGTATGATATAATACCGAGTAATAAGAGAGAAATGTAAGGCAGATGACTGCATCATGGATAAAATTAAAAAAGGATCCCTGAGATGGTTTGGACATTTGGAACAAATGGATGAGAGTAGAATGGTTAAAAAGTTGTACACAAGCAACGTGAGTGGAAAAAGAAGCCGAGGACGACCGAGGAAAACATGGCATGACCAAATTAATCAATTACTAAAAGGCGGCCACATTTGAAGTCGGAATAATCGACGTGCGTGCATGGTACGATGTATGAATGTAGAGGAATTCCAAGAGGTATGCCAGGACAGAGCATTGTGGCGATCCATCCTCTCTGCCTATCCCACTGCCATTAGTTAGTTAGTTAGTTTCATTACAGTTGGTATTAGAACTCCGTACCTTTGGCAAAAGCCCACATGTCAGTTTTTACGATTTTAATCGCAATACATTATTTACTAATGTCATATTATAGCAGAAGCTTAAGTTTCTAAAACTTAGAGATTTTTCTCAAAACACATTAGAAAATAATAAATCTCACAAAATGTCGAATTCAAATGTGGCTATGGGCGAATGTCTACGAATCCAGTGGAATTAAAAATTAAATAAAAAATTCCGACTTTACCCAAAATCTCTAAAAACATAAGTGCAGAACTCTAATATAATTTGCAATCATCTACAACATTTTAAAATAAATTTTAATAAAGTAAACAGTGAATCCCACACTGCGAAAGTTTGATGCTATCCAGATAATGTGAACAAACAAAAAAGCAATATATTTCTTCAGCCTTCGCTCCGCCCTGTAAAATAACTCCCGTTCCACGGCGAAAAGTAGTTTTATGAGCAACATAAAATGCATTCTACGGAATAATAAAAGATTGGCATCTAAAATGACCGTGACCTGTATACTCGCTTCGACCTGTCTAGCGGCCACACTACGGACACGCATTTAGCGGTAGCGAGAGCGAGATTAACGGCGGATATATTAATCAATTCATTTTAGATAAATTTAAGGCGTTAATACTGTGGAATTGCATAATGACGATTTTTTATGAATTCAAACACTGTTTTTTTCACTTAAGAGTTTATTTTTCTCGACATATTTCGAAGGCTTACACCTTTATCATCGGGAGAAAGATATACACAGTTTATATTATTCTCCCGATGATGAAGGTGTAAGGCTTCGAAACATATCGAAAAAAAGAAAATGTAAAGTGAAAAAAAAACGTGTTTTAATTCATTACAAATTCGTCATCAATTCATCGCCATGGAAAGAGCCATGCTTGGAATAACCTTGAGGGACAGATTTAGAAACGAATTTACTCGACAACAAACCAAGATGGCTGAGGATGGGCGGGCTGAAGTGGCCATGGGCTGGCCAGGAGAACGGCCATCGGAGAACCATCGGAGAACCGACGGCTGATGGGGGAGACGGGTTCTGGAGTGGAGACCGCGTACAGGATTCCGCAGAGTTGGACGCCCCCCTACCCGATGGACCGACGATCTGATGAGGATTGCTGGACATGGATGAATGGGAGCGGCAATGGATAGGGGGCGGTGGCGTGCTTTGGGATAGGCCTACGTTCAGCAGTGGATGATAGACGGCTAATGATGATGATGAGACATTTCAGCAAAAACCTTATTATATTTTGTTTCCAAACGAATAAACATTTGTTTGTAATAATGTGTATATTAAACTGGTATTTCAACTTTTTGCACACGAGATACTTCTATTCTGCACTTGATTTCGGTTTCTGGATTGAGGTTCTACATTTGGACACCTCCAAAGTATTTGAATTTTTCACTCTATATCAATAGACCTTCGACCTTCGTGGCAGAGTGGTTACGAGCTCTGACTTCCATGCCGAAGGTCCTGGGTTCGATTCCCGGGGATGGCAGTGTGATTGTCACACTGTCTTTGGTCTGGTGTAGAATTCACGTGACAATAAAATGGCGATAGATTGGCTACCTATCACATGTCACGAGAATCAATATAATAGCTAAAAAATAAAAATTGTATACTGTAATTGGGTCCAAACGACCTGTTGTGTACATAAAAAAAAAAAAATAGCATTGCACAACACCAACTGCTACATCATCGTTTCTCCTTATTTCGGTGTAATCTCTTAATATCAAAGCGCGAAGTATTTTTAAGGGGCGATATCGCTCGTCGCTAATGCTAGCTTCCCGCTCACAGTGTGTGGGAGGATTTACGGCAAAGCGGTGAGCGGCGAACGTTATGATTTGCACCGTAGATATGTTTATGAACACGAACGTTTCGTAGATTAAAGGTGGAACGAGGTAGAAAATCACTAATAACATCATATTGTGTGTATTTATGTGTTATAGAGAGATGAGATGTATCTACCGTGTACTTGGTTGTGCGTAAAAGTAATGACGTAATGACATCATTTAAAAAATATATACGAGTATACAGGCGTCAGGGAGTTCGACAGGAATGTGAGATTTTGTATTTTATTTCATAACACAGTCAGAGAAATCGACGACCATTATTCCTTCCTACCCTTTCGGTGAGACGGCATGATGGTTAGTTAGTTAGTTTTTTTAATAACTTATTACTGAATACGATTGTATAGATTAAGGGTAGAAAATCTTTATTGAGATACAATTGATTCTTATCTATTGAGATACAATTGATTCTTGAATTGATAGCCCGCAATCGGTGAAATCCAGTTGTGCGACTACAAGTATTTGTATACATTCAAAATGTTGTTAAAAAAAACAAAAACTGGTCAAAATTATAGCATATAGATTGGAGTGGCATCTCCAGGCGGTTTCTAGCAATGCGGTAAATGGCGGTAGCCTTTCACATTGCGTTAAAAAGATCTTCTGCTTAGTGCTTAAAAATACAATCTTCATAGATGGCGTTAGTGTGTAGATTGAATATACTACCATGCAAAGGGTGGTGTTGCATATTAACATATATACAACTTCCAAAAATTTGTCAGACATGGTGGTCGTCATAAGAAAAATAAGGTGGAATGGGGAATGTTGTATTACATAAAGCGTGCGCTTAACCCAATCAATGACAGGTCATAAGTCCTGTAAACACTTTGATCAACCATATTCTGTTTCCAATTTGCATCTTCGTCTCTATTGAGATACAATTGATTCTTGAGAAAATCTTTACTTCCGTGAATATTTCACGGGTTGCAACTAGTTACTTGAAATAAACATTTTCCGACCTGTATATTTTAAAATCAAAGATTAAATATAAGGGAGATCGCAAGAGTGTAATTATGATGTCAAATCATTGTGGGCGATAACATGATTGTTAATATCGTAATAATAATGTTCACGCATATAATAATATTAATGATTGTTCTTACGTACCAAGCAAGTAGGAGAACTGACCTTCAAATCGCGATAACCTGTGACCTACGGTATATAAATCTAACATAAATCCGTTTCTTGTTTTAATTATATACATTAAAAACGATTCGTTTCTAATATAGGTACTATATAAAACAATTTTGTATAAATTATATTTTTATTCTTTACCATTATTATTATTAAGTTGTTTTTTGGCGGAAGATGTAACAGATTCCGGGACGATTTAAATGTACAAAAATATATCTCTAGAAATATTTTGTACTTTTACATCGATCTTTGTGGCAGAGTGGTAAGATTTCTGAGTTCCATAACGAAGGTTCCGGGTTCGATTCCCGGCGATGGCAGTGTGATTGTCAAACTGTATTTGGTCTGGTGTAGAATTCACGTGACATTAAAATAGCGATAGATTGGCTACCTATCACATGTCATGAGAATGATCAATATAATAGCTAAAAATAACGTGTATACAGTAATTGGGTTCAAACTACCTGTTGTAGACAAGAAAAAAAAAACAATTATGCAAATAACTAACTAACTAACCAACTAACATTCCGGAGAGGTATGCAGAAATAATGGTCCGCTTTATTTCGCTACTTCTATTTCCGTTTACGTCCTTTACAAACATTTATTCTTTTCGTGTGTTCATAATACTTTCATTCGCACTGCATTCAATTCTCTCTCTCTTTTCACATTCATCTAAAAGATCTCATTTCTAAATAATTTATTCTACTTTCAACTTATTTTTGCCTGTTTCATGCTTCCCTTCTATTTTACTAAATAGACAAATACATTAACTATATATATTTTTTAATATACGGTGGATACGCCTATTAGTAATTGATTGATTTGGTCATACCATATTTACCTTGGTCTTCATCGATTTTTTTCCATTCACAATACTTATACATATTTTTTAACAGTGTTTTCCTTATCCATTCGTTCGACACGTCATTGCTCTTTATATGGTCTTCTTCTTCTTCTTTTTGTCCTGTCACACCTCCGTGGTGCATAGGGCCTCAAGGAATCTTCTCCACCCGACTCTATCGCATGCCTGATGCTTAACATCGTCCCAAGTGAGACCTGCTGCCTTAACCTCGTCCTGCAGGGTTCTTCTCCAGGTGGCTCTAGGTCTGCCTCGCTTTCTCTTTCCCCCCATAGGGGACCAGTCTAGTGCGCCCTGAGCGATGCAGGCTGGGTTCCGTCTCAGAGTGTGACCGATCCACTGCCATTTGCGCCTAGCGACTTGTTCTCTAATTGGCTTTTCGCCTGCTATGGTCCAGAGAACGGCATTTGACACTGTTTGGGGCCAATAGATTTTGAATATTGAGCGAAGGCACCTATTTATTAACACCTGGAGTTTACCAATAACGTCAATGGTATATACATAAAAATAAAATAAGTCCATCAACCAAATAAAAATAGAAAATGCCTGTAACATAATCTTGTTTAAAGTCATGTCCCTCAATTACGGCTTAAGGTGCTGGAAAATTGTCCGGTGATAGTTGTACGAGTAGCGTAACGTACCAACTCTCCTGGAAAATCTCTTACGGAGAAAATGGCATTGAATATGTTAAAAGTTTATTTCTAGAAAGCGAGTGAGGCTTCCGCTGTGATTTTTTTAATAGTACCTTACCTAACCTTGACAATAATTCTGCGACTGGTACGGATTTGGGAAGAAAAGTGAATCCAAAATGGAAATATTGAATTTCCCTAGGGGACAGATGAGATTTTCCTTTTTAATACGTATCCTTTTATACACATCTTTTACGGCAATACCTAGTATTAAATAACAACAAATATTGAGATTTGAAAATAATTGAGAAGAATAAAAATGGAAAGTGTAACTAACTAATAAACTAATTCACCATCACGCCGTCTCCTCGAAGAGGTAGGCAGAAATAATGGACTGTCACATTTTAACCGATGCGGTTCTCTATCCTTCTCTTTTCGCCCCCTTCGCATACTTTGACCGTCCAACGTCCACAAAATAAATATAAAACAAATTTTATACTGGTTCTGATTTTGAAAATTTGGTTTGGTTCATGTGGGTCTCCCGTAAATTTGGAGAAATTTCGTGTATAAGTGAATAGTTTTGGTCAGTTTGATTGTTGCCGCACTTTATAATAGTTAATTGTGACACGTAATACGTTTGTACTGTTTTGATGTCAAAATTATACAAGTTTTTTCGTTTATATAAAGAATTTTGACAGGTGTAAAAATAAAATTTTCATTTGTTCCAATGCCAATTTGAATAATTTCTTCAATATTCTTTTCAAGTTCTTGCTGGTGTTTGTTGGTTTTAAGTGCCTAATTACTGCTAATTTAAAAAAGGTGGATACGTGGAACATTAGTTAAATCATATAATAGACAATATGTGCATCATCTAAAAAGAACATTTTGTGTTAAATTATTTTTATTTTGTTATTTTGTTATTTTATTTTATATCATTGTATTTTATATTATTTGTTTTAGATTTATTTTGTGGGTGTTGGAAGATCGAAGTATGCGCGGGAGATGCCTATTGGTGGCGATGAGGTTCGCAACCCATCACACCGCGTCTCCCGCGGGGCGAAAAGATAAGGATGGAGTGCCGCATCGGTTAAAGTGTGATAGTCTATTCTTTCTGCCTACCCTTTCGGGAAGACGGCGTGATGGTTAGTTAGTTAGTTAGAACTAAACAAACTAAACAGTAATACTGAGAGAACTAAATCTATACGTTACACACAGATATACCAATGCAAGGGGGCATATATTAGGTCCTTACATATGAAATTGGCGTTTTGTATGGGAGGAACATAAAGTTGATTTTTTTTAAATATAATATATTTATTTAATCAAAGTATGTACCATTGCTATCTATGCACTTTTGCCATCTCATAGGTAGTTCATCGATCCCTTTACTAAAAAAACCATTCGGACGGGAATCAATTAAATCTTTGAAGTCGGTTTGGACTGCCCCATCGGAGTTTAATTTTTTCCCTTGCAAGAAGTTTTCCAAATTTCGAAAAAAATAGTAATCTGTTGGGACAAGGTCCGGAGAGTACGGTGGATGTCTTAGACATTCCAATTGAAGCTCTTCTAATTTGGTAGCCGTCTGTTGTGCAGTGTGTGGTCTAGCGTTATCATGAAGCAGCAGTGGCCTAGAGCGATTAACCAGCCTCGGTTGTTTAGCACTAGCTTTTCCATCATGGTTTGCAGTTGCTGACAATAGACATCTGCCGTAATCGTCTGGCCAGATTTAAGAAAGCTGTAGTGAACGACACCAGCACTAGTCCATCAAACGCTCACAAGTAACTTTTTGGAGTCAATTTTCGCTTGGGGCATGGTTTGGCTGGTTCGGCAGGGTTCAGCCATTGCGATGAGCGCTTCCGATTATCATACAGGATCCACTTTTCATCACAGGTAATTATTCGATTCAAAATCTCTTCATTATTGTGCCGGTTGAGTAATGCAACGCAGCAGTCAACGCGCGTTTGTTGATTTGCTTCACTCAATTCGTGAGGTACCCACCTTTCAAGCTTTTTCACCTTCCCAATTTGCTTCAAGTGGATTAAAATAGTTTTATCACTAACACCGCAGCCTGCAGCTAACTCGGACGTGGTTTGCGATGGATCCGCTTCCACAATAGCCTTCAATTCTTCATTATCAACTTTGGTCTCCGACCGTCCACGGGGCTTGTTCTGCAGGTCGAAATTTCCAGAACGAAAACGTTGGAACCAAAAACGCACTGTGTTTTCTTTTGCGGCACCGTCGCCATACACATCATTAATCCTTCGAGCCGTTTCTGCAGCACTGGTGCCACGGTGGAACTCGTACTCGTAAATAACGCGATATTTCAAGTTTTCCATTTTGTAAACTGAGTGACGCAAAGAAAAAAAACAATTGAGGAAAAAACAAATGAATTATAATTTTCGAAACACAAATACTTGAGTAAATAGCTGTATAAATTTGAATTTGGAATCCTAACCAAAGAGAAGATATTTGAGATCAAAGTTGCCAGTACGGCAAAACGCCAATTTCAAATGTAAGGACCTAATATTATTTTATACCCCAAATAGCCGCATAGAGGCGATTCGAAGTTCTCCTGTATTGAAAGCGATTTGTCTTTTAAATGGGGTGGCAAATGAGATAGACCCCTTTGGATGCAATTATAGCTAATTCGTGAATACCCTTACGGTAAGAGCATCAAAGAGATAACTGCCATATTTCTTTTTACATGGCTCTATGTATATTTCCTTTGATGTTTTTTTAACCGTGTACATTGATTTGGCTAGCACTTTATTGATTTAAAGAGCTTTTTAATCAAATAATAATAATAAATAAACGCATAACAGACAAATGATTGGCTTTAATATGTTTGACACCTTTTGCTGTGTGATGTACCATACAACTATTATCTAATCAACGTAAATGCAACAATAAATGTAACAAGAATAAATAAAATAAATAAAAATTTATTGAAAAGGACGCTTTTATTGAACTTGTGAAAAAGTTAAATCAAAATGAATAGATTTTATTTACCCAATATCCATATAATATGTATCTTCTTTTCACAATTTTTTTAAAGTTAATACTATTGTATTAATATAGTATTAAACAATATACAAGATAAAAGCAAATGAAGCGGCTAAATCGCTCTCTGGCTATGCCAAGCGAATATGAACTCTAAAAATTGTACTCAGAGCTCGACTATTTAGGTCTATATTCGCCTGTACTACGAAAATTATCAATTAATTTATAAAGTTAATTAGAGCTCGATTCGTAACAAAAGTATCCCTTTAACCACCGCCGTGTTCCTTTTAATTAATCCTGAAAGGATCAACTCGATCTGCTGGATATTTGCCGAGTAAAAAGTCTTCACAATAACACACTTTGAGTTTTATTTATAAAGATAGATGTTTAGATGATTGAGAAGAATAAAAATTAGAAGTACCTATAACTAAATAAACACAAACTAGACATTTGTCTAATCATTTGATTGACTTCGAAATGCTAGAAACCTTTATGATATAACCAAAAAACAAAAAAAGATGTAATTTTTTTTATCTAAGTATATTATTATACTCTCACGTCTTGAAAAAAAAACATTGCCTAAAGCAATCGAAAACAGAACCCAAAAAATTATTATTATGATATATTATATTCATACAAGGTATAGATGACGTAACAAAAACTTTCCTTCCCACGATCGTACACCCACCCATTATTTGAACATCATCCCTATGGGCTTATTTGGTTAATGAAGCTTTTATATAAATGGTAACGTAAAATAACCAGGCACTTGATACAATATTAAGAAGTTTGCCAAAAGGCTTGTACAAAGCTAACAAGGAAAACCTACTTTGTAAAGAAACATAAAAATATGAATTCGGCGAATATATAATTTCTTTAATAATGTTTCTGATTTTGAAAATTTGGTTTGGTTCATATGGTGCTCCCGTAAATTTGGAGATATTTCGTGTATAAGTGAATTGTTTTGGTCAATTTTATTGTACTGCCGCTCTTTATGATAGTTATTTGTGACAAAAAATACGTTTTCACTGTTTTGGTGTTAAAATTATATAAGTTTTTTCGTTTATAAAAATAATTTTGACAGGTGTAAAAATAAATTTTTCTTTTGTTCCAATGACAATTTGAATAAATTCTTCAATAATATTTTAAAGATGTTGCGGGTGTTGGATTGTTTTAAGTGCCTAATAACAGTAAATTTAAAAAAAACAGTGGATAACGTGAAATAAAAATTAAATAAACACACATGTCCGGATCGTCCAGCTGACGACAAGTGCAACATCTAAAATAACATTATGTGTTAAATTATTTTTCTTTGTTATTTTATTTTATATCATTGTATTTCATATAATTTGTTTTAGATTTATCATGTAAACGTTGAACGATCGACGTGTGCGCGGGAGATGCCTATTGGTGGCGATGAGGTTCGCAACCCATCACACCTCGCACGAGTCTCTCGCGATGGCGAAAAGAGAAGGATGGAGTGCCGCATCGATTAAAGTGTGGCAGTCCATTCTTTCTGCCTACCCTTTCGGGGAGACGGCGTGATGGTTAGTTAGTTAGTTAGTTATAATTTTTTTTAACACAAATAATTGTTTCTCGAACAATGAAGTAAATATATTTATTAAATTTTAAATATTTATAGGTTATCTAGAAGTTTTTGTTATATATTATGGAAGTGACAAAGTTACCTTTTGTTAGGACATTTATAAATGCATTGAGAATATTTGATAATGCTTAATCAGGTGAAATTGAGACAGTCCCAAAAAATGTAAAAAAACTTTTAGAAACCGGACGGTTTCATTAGAATTATGCGACCTAAATAGTTAACGTTTACTTGAGAATTTTTAACTGATAAAATTTAAAACACTGTTATGGTATCACATTTTTTATTATTTGGCTCGACAGCTGTTTCGCCAACTGATGTTGGCATCATCAGGTGTTTATAAACAACTAAAGATACAATTCGAAAGACTTTTTATAACAGAATACGTTCGTGCTGTTTGGTGTTGAAATTATGTAGTTAACTTTTTGGTTCATATGGAGAGTTTTGTTGTTGTTCTTCTTCTCTGGTTTCAATCCTGGGATTGGTTTGCAGCAATTTCCTCTATTCTTCTCTTCCATTCTTCCCTGTCTTGTGCGGCTCTTTTGAAATCTGCATATGATGAGCAGCGCACGTCCACCAACAGGTCCTCCAGGTACTCTCGGCGTGGGCGTCCCCTAGAGTTTGTCCCCTCGATCATACCCTCCATTATGGCATGCAAGAGACCTTGTTGACGTATTACATGGCCGATCCATTTTGCACGCCTTTCGGACATGTTATAACTGTTAAAATATCGTGATTTTTCGAACCTTTAAGTGCATTTTTTCCAATGACAATCTTATTTACCAAAAAAGTGTTTTAAATTTTAACAGTTCATAATGTTGAAGTATCATAGTAAATCTATCAAAACATTGGACTATTTGAGATTTTTTATGCAAGATAATTTGAATACATTTTAGATTGTTCTTTATTTGACCGAAAGATTATTTTTACTGATGGTAAACCGGTTTCGATATTAAGCTTATCAATAGTATTTACTCTATTCTGTGTTGGAAATTCTGTATTGCGTCTCGGGAGTACCAGCACGGTAGCTTTAACAGTATGTTGAGACTGGATATTACTGAATCTTGAGATAATTCTAAGACATTTGATAATGCATTTAGAAAGACAAAACGTGTCATTCCCATAAAAATATAAAACTTCTAGAAAACAGACGTATTCATACGTATTAATTGTGTAATAAATAAAGTGTTGCGACAATACGAAATATAATTTTATTTATTATAAAAAAAAAACAGTGTGTTAATTCATAAAATAATAAAAGGCAAATCTGATATGGCTGACAAAACAATTTCTGCGTTTGAAGTACAATATTGCATCTTCGTCTCTATTGAGATAAAATTAATCCTTGAATTGATAACCAGCAATGGGTAAATAAAATCCAGTATTCGTCTACAAGTATTTGTATACATTCAAAATGTTGTGTAAAAACAAAAACTGGTCCAAGTTAGCATATAAATTGGAGTGACATTTCCAGGCGTTATCTAGCAGTGCATTAATGGCGGAAGCCTTTCACATTGCGTTATAAAGATCTTCTGCTCAATGCTTAAATCTAATATTCATAGATGGCGCTGGTCTGTAAATTTAAACTGACATGTGAATTGTGGTGTTGGATATTAACATACATACTTTCTTCATCTTTCTTCGATGGCCCTACAGCCCATATCGAGCCTTAGCCTCCAGTATTCTTCGCCTCCAACTCCTCCTGTCCTCCGCTTCGACCCTTCCAATCTGACACTCTTAACAATCTTGTTCCATCTCTCCCAACTTCATCCTCCCATCGCAGCCTTGGTCGTCCAATTGGTCTTCTACCACCTGGGTGCCACTCCAGCAATCTTTTTGGGGTTCGCGATTAACATACATACAACTCCCAAAATTTGTCCGACATGGTGGTCATAAGAAAAATGGAATGGGGAATGTTGTAATTACATAAAGCGTGCGCTTAACCCAACCAATGACAGGTCATAAGTCCTGATCACCATATTCAGTTTCCAGTTTGCATCTTCGTCTCTATTGAGATAAAATTAATCATTGAAGTACAATAGTATTAATATTAAAAGGTGTACATAAATTTTCATTTAAAAAATAAGATAAGAAGTCTGGAAAATTCGTGCAATATTTACATATTCCCTAAACGCATGTACGTGAGAAATAAGTAATATAAATTCACAAGCACGCTTCGCAAATCATGTGGTAACCCCGCGATAAAATGTGAAAATTCTCGGCCGCAATATCGAGGATATCATTTAATACACCTTTTAGGGTTCTTTCCTGATCACACGCGATATTTTTTCTCTCGTTTTATGTGCGTTCAGAGGGCTTATACAGGTACACCGCGCTTCGGCGATTTCGGTAATGAAGACTTAACTAACTAACTAACCATCACGCCGTCTCGCCGAAGGGGTGGGCAGAAAGAATAGACTGCCACACTTTTCTTTCCTGACATAATTCTCTCGTTTCCTCAACATTCATACATCGTGTCATGCACGCGCGTCGATTTCTCTGACTCCTCACATTGCCGACAATCAATATTTGATTTATTTGATTGTGACACGTTTTCCTCGGTCTTCCTCTGTTTCTGGTTCCATTTACATCGTTAACATATAATTTTTTTACAATTCTTTCTTCATTCACTCTTTTCATATGTCCAAACCATCTTAATGATCATTTCATTATTTTGTTTACAACATCATCATTCGCACCGCATTCACTTCTTATATTTTCATTCGACACTCTATCATACATTCGTCTAAGAGATCCATTTCCACTGCATTTATTGACAATAATAACAATTAGGCTAATTTGTATAGCGCCGTTTTCGTGAATAGCCCACCTAAAAGGGCGCTTTGACAATGTTTTTAGTCATGAGAACTGCATATGACACCAGCAATCAGATAACCGATGCTTACATTTTATGGGATATTTTGAAAATATGGGTTTTTAGGTGAGATTTAAAATCTGTTGGATTGTCAATGCATCTGAGGCGTGCAGGAAGCATATTCCAGGCGGACGGACCTGCCACTACGAGAGCCCGATCTCGGAAATTTGTCGCGCTTTGGCTCAACTAATCTGCCTATTGCCGAGGAGTTTGCTGATCGAAGCGTAGATTGTCGCAAGTTAGGGCTATCAACAACACAACGTTCAGATATATAGGTTGGCAAAGTTCAGATACTTGACAGACATATGCCGGAAGCACGTCGTGATTATGAATCACACGACTCAAATATCGACGTGTTCATTAGGAAGTATGGTCAAGTTCATAACCTCATATA
Organism: Lepidostoma basale; assembly: GCA_022606425.2. NCBI lineage: Eukaryota > Metazoa > Arthropoda > Insecta > Trichoptera > Lepidostomatidae > Lepidostoma > Lepidostoma basale. The sequence goes on along the minus strand of JAHDVF020000783.1, from coordinate 53,785 downwards.
GCATTTGAATTTCTTTAATAAATAAACTTATGAATTGTGAATCTAGATTATAAGTCCAATCATTATCATTAAACGCTTAATAAAATATTATTAAATAACCTCTCCGATACTTATAAATTAGCATATATTTAATTTTCAGTAATGAGGGAAACATGGCACGATCAAATCAATCAAATATAATATTAAATTTCGGCCACGTGCGAAGTCGGAGAAATCGACGTGCATGCATGACACGATGTACGAATATTGAAGAAGCGAGAGAAGTATATCGGATAATAACAATACAGCGGTTTATTATTTCCTTTCTACCCCTACGGGGAGACGGCGTGATGGTTAGTTAATTAATTAATTAATACGCCTTGAAAAATTGCCGGTTGTTGTACATGAAGGTAGAGTCTACAACGATCTCCGAAATATCGGTCTAAGAGATGATACGAGACACTAACATTCGATTTAATGTATTTAAAAAATCGTTAACATAATAGACATTTTTTAACGCGTTTATGAATACAATTTAAAAAAAATATGTAACAACAATGAAAAAAAGAAACAATACAGATAGTTAAAACATCAGAAAATCAGACATACCTCTTATCCCAGGAATATTTTTTACCTCCAACAACTCTGCAGGCCAGAAGTTGTGGCCGACAGAATTCTAGTAGGCAGCTCCGTGGGCCAGACATATTTAATTAAAAGTATGCGTTTTGTTTTTCATTATATCGTTTACCATGAAAAGCCAATTAGAGAACAAGTCGCTAGACACAAATGACAGTGGATCGGTCACACTCTGAGACGGAACTCAGCCTGCATCGCTCAGGGCGCAATAGACTGGTCCCCTTTGGGGGGAAAGAGGAAGCGAGGCAGACCTAGAGCCACCTGTAGAAGAACCCCGCAGCACGAGGTTAAGGCAGCAGGTCTCACTTGGGATGATGTTAGGCATCAGGCATGCGATAGAGTCGAGTGGAGAAGGTACCTTGACGCCCTATGCACCACGGGGGTATGACAGGACAAAAAGAAGAGAAGAAGCACATGGAAGTTTATCACTCTTTAAACTATTTTATTTTTCTATTATAGTTCTGAGAAAAAATGGTCAGAGTGTAAAAGGTTAAAATTACGGTAGCTTTTGTAAAATAAAAGATAGAAGTATCGTTACGTGACCTTAACTCGCCGCAAAGGTTTTAAATTTTGGATAGAACAGTAAATGTTTCCGAAACATATGTTAGTGAATGTTTTTCATATGGTTTACTCAAAAAATTAAATCATAAAGTAATCTTATTAAAGATGACATATTTCTTAACCCTCTGGTCACTAATCTTCCCTTCATAAACTTTAATTAAGATGATTAAATATGCCTTCGTGTGTACCATATCAATTATCATTATCTCTAATTTCGATGACTTAAAACTAAAAGTTGAATGCTAATTGCTAATCTAAACTTCATTCTAATTCAGAAGTTAATATTCTTAACTTCCTTTGTCGCGTCAACTCGGCGAGATAAACGACTTAATATGGGAAATTAATTTCCCAGGAAAATTATTAAAGCCCTGTTTTACACTAAAGACATTACTTTGAGAAGCTTGATGGCACTATTCAATTTTCTTCTCAAATAGGCATTCTAATTAGCAGGTACCTTTGAAATGGATAAACGTATATGAAAAGCGTATTATATATATGGACAATTTTATAACAGTCAAGAAAAGATTTGTATAAATATGTTACTAACTAATTAACCATCACGCCGTCTCCCCGAAAGGATAGGCAGAAAGAATGGACTGTCACACATTAACCGATGCGGCACTCCATCCTGATGGGTTGCGAACCTCATCGCCACCAATAGGCATCTCTCGCGCACACTTCGATAGTCCAACACCCACAAAAATAAATCAAATACAAATAATCCAGAATACAATGATAAAAAATAAAATAACACAATAAAAATAATTTGACACAAAATGTTGTTTTTAGATGGTGCACATATTGTCTATTATTTTAATTCATGTTCCACGTATCCGCCGTTTTTACTAGGGCTTTACCAGTAAGAGCTATACACAACCTGGTAAAGCCCTATACCTACTCAAATAAACAAAGGTTTATACTAAGTGATTAAGTGTTTAATTTTATTTTTGAAACATATTTTTCTCATATTTTTTTATAAAATTTCTAAGCAGACTTTTTCATTCGTATTAATAAAATAATTTATTTAAATGTGTTATGAATGAAAGACAATTAAAAAATCCTTATGAATATAAATATGTTTCTTCTTCTTCTTCCTGTGCCGTGTCAGGTCCCCCCGACGTTGGCGATCACTCCGGCGAAAACCTCCCTGTCCTGCGCTGCCCGAAACAGGTCATCCACCGTCCTCATTCCGGTCCACTCTCTAATGTTGCGCAGCCAGAACATCTGTTTTCTGCCAACTCCCCGTCTTCCCTCTATCTTGCCCTCCAATATAAGTCGGAGGAGGCGGTACTTTTCTCCACGCAGCACGTGACCCAAATATGAGACCTTTTTCACTTTGACATTCGACAACAGCTCTCTCTTGGCTCCGGCTCTCCTAAGTACTTCGACGTTACTGACCTTTTCGGTCCAAGGTATACGAAGCATTCTTCTGTGTATCCACATTTCGAATGCTTCTAACCGATTCATTACGTTCACTTTTAGAGTCCATGTTTCACTTCCGTATAATAGAGCTGACCATATGTAAGCTTTTATCATTCTTTGTCGAAGTTTAAGATTTAAATTATCGTCACAGAAGAAGGGTCTCATCTTATTAAATGCAGCACGTGCAACCTCTATTTTACATTTTACTTCTGTATCTGGGTCGAGTGTTTTAGTAATGATCTGAATAAATTTAATCTTGAATAAATATGTTTACTTTTTTAAATTACGTATTTAATAAATGCGCCGTTTTATAAAAAAATAACCGCAAGATACACCAGGAAACGACTGAACGAACAGCATAATTACTTTAATCTAAGGTCGCTATGCTCATATACAGAAATTATTTCAAAGCCAATAGACCCTTGCGTCATGCTGGCCACGATCTACGGAACCGATACGTGGACGCTGTCAAGGGGTCTGAAATACAAGTTCCTGGTCACCCAGCGGGTCATGGAAAGAGCCATACTTGGAATAATCTTGAATAACAGAATTCGAAAGAAATTTATTCGGCAATAAAAAAAGTGTGATCGAGGTGGTTCTGAGGATAGGCGGGCTGAAGTGGCGGTAAGCTGGCCATATGTGTCAGAGGACCGACGGCCGACAGGGATGACGGGTTCTGGAGTGGAGTCCTGGAGCAGGATTACGTAGAATTGGACGTCCCGCTAACCGCTGGACCGACGATGTTTTAAGGATTGGTGGACCTGAATGGATGAGGGTGGCGATGGAAAGAGGACAGTAGCGTGCATTGAAAGAGGCATACGTTGGTGGACGACAGACGACTGATAAATATGTAAGTAACGGATCCTTAGTACCAACCGAAAAAACAATCTTTAAGACTTGTGTTATTTGCTATTACTGTAATCACAATGTTATTCACATTTATTCCCACTGACAAAGTGAATGGTGTTATTCTGTAGGTATAAAGCTTTATATAGGCTGAAATATACTCTGGGACACTTAGTGTCGTGCCTTGTGCACTATCAAACATTTAATATAACATATGTCTAGTAAATTATTGGTAAATATTTGAAATATGGTGATAGTCAGGTCGAAAGTGATATTATGCAGATGATTTTCGCCACAAATCATTCTATGAACATAAAAAAATTGGAAGTAAATATAGTTATAGAGTTGATTTTATACCCTAAGTATACGAAAACCAGGACGCAAGCGGATTGCAATCTATAAAATTGGGTAACTATTGTAATTAAAAATAGACATAAATTGTATGATTTAAGATTCTAAGAAGTTAACGGAAGTGTTATATTATATTATGTGATGTTTAAATAAATATTTTTATGATAAAATGCCAAAAAAATAAATCTAAGGAAGCCTGAAAGTCGCTCCCATAGCGGAAAAGGCTAAAAAACCTCGTCTGTCGTGGTACGGCCATGTAAGCAGTAGGGACGATGACTACATCGTCCACAAGGAGCTGCAACTGGAAGATGGAAGGAGCGGACTGGTTCGATTTACTGCGACGCGGATGTCCACAGTTATAACGGCCTGAGGGTGTTGGGACTAGACAGCCAGATGACCCCGGAACGCGAAACTTGGCATAGCCATATTAGGAGAACTGACCCAGAATAACTAGAGATGGCTAGGCGGAAGAAATCACCTTCCAACAATGTTTCCATCAGACGTAATAGGAATAGCCACAAAAGCTGATCCTCTGTAAGCCAGAAGATCCAAGTCCAAGTCCATGAAGAAGACAAAAAAAAAATTAAATAGATTTATTAAATACTCATAATTTCAAGTAGTAAATCTAATCATTTAAAAAAATAATATTCAGCTTTAATATTTTAACTTACCACTCATTAAATGGACTTTAAATTACACGCAAAAGAATGCACTTTAAAAAAAAACATCGGTAAGTATATATTGCACGCATTACAATGTTTAATAGAGAAAATTTAAAAGAAAACAGAAATCGAATTAACGTATATCTTGCTACGTAAACGTGTCTATAAATATGTATAAACAACTTGTTTTCTTATTTATAAATTATCACAAACATTTGTGCAGTTTTTGTTATGAAAATTGATCTAAAAATAAGCAGACAACCCGTTTTAACAACTGAATATTTCGCATGAGAAAATATTTGATGTTAAGAAAGAAGCAATACTGCCAACGCATTTCTTTGTCTCGAATTAATTCTCGCGTTGTTTTTCCTCCGGGGTGTATTTTCATTGGCTGGTCACGCCAGAGGGCGAACCGACATCTGTTCGGTGATAAATTCTATTGTATGGAAAGTGCAGGGACTTTCAACCGCCTTGTTCCACGTTCTAAAGAAAAAATTTGAATTACACTCTATACAAAATCTGTGATACTTCTGTACAAGAAAATATTTTTCCCAAATGATATCATATCGAAATAAAATATTATAAGTGGCATAGATATTCAAGAATGAAGAGAATTCTGGATTCACCCAAGACCCATTCTGGACTGTAGAGCTTATAATGATGATTTGATTTCCTAAAATCCGAGATACTAAGACTGTTTCTTTACATTAAATTAAAATTTTACATAAAATGTACACAACATGTTGAATGTACAATATACAAATACTTGTAGACAAATACTGGATTTAACCCATTGCGGGTTAGTCATTTTTAAGGATTAATTTTATCTCAATAGAGCCGAAGATGTACATTGTTTTTTGGAAACAGAATATGGTGATCGAGGCGTTTACAGGACTTATGACCTGTCATTGGTAGGGTTAAGCGACGCTTTATGTAATACAATATTCCCCATTCCGCCCTTCTTACGACCACCACGTCTGAATTTTTTTTGAAAGATGTATATATGCTAATATGTTGCTAATCTTAATAGATGGCGCTAGTGTAGATTGAATTAAAAAAATGTGAAGTGTTCCCCAACATTGTAGTATATATATTATACATCTTCCAAAAATTTGTCAGACATTGTAGTCGTAAGAAGGGCGGAATGGGGAATGTTGTATTACATAAAGCGTACGCTTAACCCCACCAATGACAGGTCATAATTCCTGTAAACGCCTCGACTACCTTATTCTGTTTCCAATTTGCATATTCGTCTCTATTGAGATACAATTAATCCTTGATGAACGTGTCCGTTTTCTATTAGATTTTAAAATATAAAGGATTTTATATTTTTCACATTATAATAACTAATCAAATAAAGTATGATAATGCCCTTGCAAGGCGAAACATGTCAACCTTAAGTCTAATAAATAAATAATCTCATGAAATTAATTTCATTAGTACACATTAAGCAATAGCTGCGATTTTATAAGTTTTTTCACCTTAAAGGTCTAGACAACTTTTGAAGGAATTTCTCCCGATTATGAAGGTATATAGTAAAATTTACCTTCAAAACATACTGTGTTTTTATTCGTTAATTAAATCTAAATTATGAGATGCCAAGATGTTAACGCGAACATATTTATTTTGAATATAAATATATCGACAGAAGTAAAGATGGCAGTGGACAATGGAGTTCTAGTGCCTACCATTTTGTATGGAAGTGATGCTTGGAGTTAGCAGAAGAAGGATGAAAGTACGATGAATGCCATAGAAATGAGGTCATTAAGAAAAATATGCAAAAAAACAATGAAGTATGAAAGGAATGTTAGGTGGATGATTGCGTTCTAAATCAAATTTAAAACGGGTCATTAAGAAGGCTTGGACATATGGAACGAATAGATAAGAGAGGAATGGAAAAACTGTATACAAGTAATATTAATGGATAAAGAAGTTGAGGAAGGACAAAGAAGACATGGATTAACCAAATAAATCAATTTCCGAAAGGCGGCTATGCTCGAAGTAGGAACAATCTACGATCGTGCATGCCACTACTGTGAATGTAGACGAAGCGCATGTCAGGAAATAACAGTATGGCGGTCCATCATCTCTGCCTATCCCTCTTCAGGGAAACGGCGTGAAGGTTAGTTAGTTACAACATGTTGAATGTTTACAAATTCTTGTAGACAAATACTGGATTTTACCCATTGTATATTTAAAAGTCGTTAATTAGTTAGTTATTTATATATTTAAAAGGTAGCATGCTTTTAGAAAATAAAATAATTTAAAGAACTACATATTCTGATTTTGAAAATTTGGTTTGGTTCATGTAGTGCTCCTGTAAATTTGGAGATATATCGTGTATAAGTGAACTGTTTTGGTCAATTTAACTGTTGCCGCACTTTATAATAGTTAATTGTGACACGTAATACGTTTGTACTGTTTTGCTGTTCAACTTATATTAGTTTTATTGTTTTTATAAAGAATTTTGACAGGCGTAAAAATAAAATTTTCATTTGTTCCAATGACAATTTGAATAATTTCTTCGATATTATTTTTAAGTTCTTGCTGGTCAAGTGCCTAATTACAGCTAATTTAAAAAACGGTGGATACGTGTAACATAAATTAAATAAACACAAAGTCCGGATCATCCATGTCAACATGTGCAACATCGCAAAAAACATTATGTGTTATTACATTATTTGCTAAATAAAAAAACCGTTGGATTCGTGGAACATAAATTAAATAGATAATATGTGCACCATCTAAAAAGAACATTTTGTGTCAATTTTTTTTTTGTTATTTTATTTTATATCATCGTATTTTATATTATTTGTTTTAGATTTATTCTGTGGGTGTTGGACGATCAAAGTGTGCGCGGGAGATGCCTATTGGTGGCGATGTGGTTCGCAACCCCTCACACCGCGTCTCCCGCGGGGCGAAAAGAGAAGGATGGAGTGCCGCATCAGTAAAAGTGTGACAGTTCATTCTTTCTGCCTACCCTTTCGGGGAGACGGCGTGATGGTTAGTTAGTTGGTTAGTTTAAGAATTTAATACAATCAATAAAATATTAAGTTCTTTAGATTGGAAATGCCTGCAAATCCTTTACCTGTTGCTCCGGACTCAGGTCGAAGTGTGAAGCTGCACGTGTCGATGTGGTCTGTTTACAAGAATATTCCTAGACTCGGTCCCATTGCGGGGCTCGGATGAAAAATTGCCTTCCGTATCAATGCCAATTTCTCTTCCACGCAACACAAAACTGTAACGAGCCGTTACGTAATGAGGAGCATAACTCAAAAATAATGATAAAGAGGCTATTCTGCTGCAAAGTGCGAACTTTAAAAGCTTTTCAAAATATTTGTATTTTAAACAGTTTATTTTAAGATCTGCGTGTTGCTTCCAAGTAGGTATATCTGAGTTTTTACAGAATGAAGCTAAAATTACAGAATTACAGAGAAAATATTTTATTCATTCATTGGTTAGCAACTAACTTACTAACCATCACACCGTTTCATCCATCACCTGGAGGAGTTGGCAGAGAGGATAGACTGCTATACTGCTCTGTTTTGACATGCCTCTCTAGTTTCCTTTACATTCATACATTGTAACATGTACGCTCGTCAATTTTAATAGCTTCGAATGTGGCCGCCTTTTAGTATTTGATTAATTTGGCCTTATCACGCTTTCCTTGATTTTCCACATATTCTTTTTCCATTCAAACTGCTCGTATACTACATTTGAACCATTCTTCCCTCGTATTCGTTCCATATGTCAAACAATCTCTTCCTTATTTAATCCTCATTGATTTTACTAATGATGCATTTAAATATTAAATGTCGATCACGTCGGAGAAATCGACGTGCGTGCGTAACACGATGAATGCACGTAGAGGAATGGAAGTATGTCAGGACAGAACAATGTGGCAGTCCATTATTTCTACTAAAGCTATTTTTAAATATTTTAACACTGGAACAATTTTAACTAAAATCTTGGCCACATTATGAAAATTCCGAAAATATCCATCACTTTGAAAATGAGAGTTCAACGCCTGTGTTCTGCTATTCTTTACTTATAGTGTTGAGACAGTCACAATGTCACAAAAAAGTGCCGACAATCTGAGAGTCACACAGAGATCAATCAAGAGAGCCATGTTGGGTATCAGCTTCCGGGAAAGGATCAGAAATGAAGACATACAAGTCAGAACAAAGATTTCAGAGACGTCATCAAGTTGACCGCAAGCTTTAAGTGACGTTGGGCGGGACACGTCGCTCGTGACGAAGATGAAGAGTGGACAAGGCGACTATTGTCCCCGAGGACGGCAAAACGTGGAGTTGGGCGCCCACAGTTGTATTGGTGCGACGATATACGAAAGTGCCTGGATTCGAATTGCTCAGGATAGAAAAACTAACTAACTAACTAACCATCACGCTGTTTCAACGAAGGGGTAGGCAGAATGAATGGACTGCCACACTTTCTCGACATATTTCCCTCGCTTCCTCAACATTCATACATCGTGTCATGCACGCGCGTAGATTTCTCGGACTCCTCACGAGGCCGAAATTCAATATTTGATTTATTTGATCTGTGTATGATAGAGCGTTGAAAGAAAAAATAAGAAATGAATGCGGTGCGAATGATAGTGTTATGAACAAAATAATGAAAGGATCATTAAGATGGTTTAGATACATGTAAATAATGAATTAATAAAGGATGGTAAAAAAAAGTATACGTTAACGATGTAAATGAAACTAGACATAGAGGAAGACCGAGAAAAACGTGGCACGATCAAAAAAATCTCAAGATAGAAGGAGTGGAAAATACGAGAGAACGCCCACAACAGGCAAGAAGAAGAAAAATATAATAACATAGTTTGTTGTCGATTTCAGGCAACATATTTTTATCTCGGTCAAATGGGTATTTGTTTGTACGTAATATGATGAAAGTTTACAGTTATTCCTATTTTGATGACATTTTTGAATATGTATTCTCCACAAAAAAGTTATTATGAAGCATTTGAAATGTAGCTCTATTGCCGAATGCTCAGAATTCCATGGACAGACATGGTTACCAATACCGAAGTCCTAAGGCGAGCTATAGTTGACAGGGAGTATTGTCAACTATCAAGATTCGGAAGATTTCACATCTGGGTCATGTACAGCGTGGGGAAAAGTATTGCAACTGATATAGCAATTGATATTGGAGGGGAAAATTGAGGGACGCCGAGGGTCCGGTAGAAGACAGATGTCCTGGCTGCGAAACGCAAGGGAATAGACCGGCATCCGAAGTGTGCAGGAGCTGTTCCGGGTGGCGCAGGATAGGGACAGCTTGAAGAAGAAGAAGAAACTCATATAATATTTCAGAATTATAACCAGATGGGTGCCTCGCGAAAAGTGACCAAGCGGTAGATCGAGAAAATATGATGGGATTGCGTGGAAGAAGATCGGGAGAAAATGGAAAGAGCTGGGGAACGATGGCCAGGGACAGAAGTCCGTGGAGGACCGTTGTAGAGAAGGCCAAGTCCCACACCGGTATATAGCGCCGAGAAGTAGTAGTATTTTAGAATGAATTGTTTACGCACATACTAGAATCAACTACATTGATAAATGAAATTAAATAGTGTGTTTGGAAACCCTGATAACCAACAGATTTTATAAAAATTATCTTGCTACCTGCGCTACTTGAATTTGCGAGTTTCAATTTCCGGGCGAAAGCCCTGAATCGCAGACCTATGGCAAAACCAGTCATCATTAATAAGCTTCGTGGGAGTTCGATATTTAATTCGCCTTTGGAACATTAACTTGTCACTCGTCATTGGATAGTACAAAGTCCTGATAAATTTCAATAAACTCGATTTGAAGATAAATCTACCCTTTTAAATTTGTCAAGGCGTCGGAAATATTATACATTGAATAAGAGGCTTACTATGGCAGGGGGACAGAAGAATTTCTCAACTTGACAACTAAATCATGAGATACTGCCAAAGTTTGCCAAAAAAGCAAAAGAAGTAGACAACCTTTTGCAAAACTTTCCCCTTTTGTTTTTTATCATTTTCCGACACAATAAATTTGCCAGATTTTCAATTTACGATACAAACTTTAAAAACGAATTTAATAGAATGGCTGACGTCTTTTTGTTTATTGTCATTTAATTAAAATGTCTCCGTTGTGGAAAATGGCTACACGGAATTTTGGAGTCAATGGCTTTATACTGTGCGTAGATTTTTCACGGTTGGTAGCAAGCTATATATTTTGTTTAATCGTGAATATATAGTATAACTCGTTATCGTCCTCGACAGACGTTTCGGAGATCGTTGCAGTCTCCATATCCAGGTTTGTTAGGTACTCTACTAAATAACAAATAATAAATAATAAATCTTAACTTGAAACTCCGACAAAGATTGATTAAATGTTATATATGGTCTGTTCTACTATATGGCTGCGAAACCTGGCTCCGAAAGTGAATGTAATGAACCGGTTGGAAGCGTTCGAGATGTGGATATACCGCAGAATGCTCCGTATACCGTGGACCGATAGGGTCAGTAATGCAGACATACTGCAGAGAGCCAGAGCCAATAGAGAGCTGTTGTCGAGTGTGATAATTAGAAAGATCTCATATTTGGGTCATGTGCTAAGGGGAGAAAAATACCACCTCCTTCGACTGATATTAATGGGTAAAGTGGAGGGACGTTGTAGACGGCAGCTGTCCTGGCTGCGGAACATCAAAGAGTGGACAGGAATAACAAGAGTTCAGAACCTGTTCCAAGTGGCGCAGGATAGAGATGCCTTTGCTGCAGTGATCGCCAACGTTGGGGGGACCTGACACGGCACCGAAAAAAGAAGGTACCCTACAGGAGGAGATTGACGAGAAGAGACTGCAACGATTTCCGAAACACTGGCCGAGGAAGACAAGTTGTTATATTATCCATCAGGTAGTTAGGTAAGCTAAGCAGGGTAGTATCTAGTCATAACTGCCTTGAAGATGGAGACTACAACGATCTCCGAAACGTCAGTTGAGGAAGATAGCAAGTTACACGGTTATACCCATGATAAAAAAAATACATACGGCTTTATACTGCTCACGCAAATTAAAGAAATTTGTGAACTATAAATATACAATATTATTGAAAACATCCGTTTTCTAGAAGAATTATATTTTTTTATTAGAATGGAATGTTTCGCATTAGTAAGGCATTTTTAATTTCACTGTTTTAAATATTTTTTATTTTAATTTTAATTAGTGCCTCAGAACGGCAAGTGTAAATATGTTTTCATTAATCAACGAACAATCGAGATTAGTTCGATTAGCTGATTCGACAAGTCCATTAATAATGAGAGAACTGATTCCCGTGCGTACCAAATACACGGAACAATGGAAAATTCATCTCGTTTTCATTCGGCTAATCACCTTTACACATAACTTCATTGTTAGAATATTGTCGGAAACCATATCGCACATAATGTAAATCAATTGTTCCATCGAACGTTGAGATAGATTTTTGAGATACAGAATATAAAAAATTATTTAGTGATACTTTTAATAATCACAACTATGCTTCAAAAGAAAAAGAAAATTATTCGAATGACGGAGCAAGACCGAAAATAGGCAATTTATTATTAAATGTAAACGTCTAGAAGATTATTTATTGTTTCTTAAAAAATGATGTAAAAATGTAATTACAACATTCCCCATTCCACCTTTGTTATGACCATGTCTGACAAATTTTGGAAGTTGTATATATGTTGTATATATGTTTTAACATATATACAATTTCCAAAATAATGTCATTATCATAACAAAGGTGTAATGGGGAATGTTGTAATTACATAAAGCGTGCGCTTAACCCAACCAATGACAGGTCATAAGTCCTGTAAACACCTTGATCAACCATATTGAGTTTCCAATTTGCATCTTCGTCTCTATTGAGATACAATTAAATCATGAATTGATAACCCGCAATGGGTGAAATCCAGTATTCGTATACAAGTTTAAGTATACATTCACAAAAAAATGATGTAAAACTTCATATTAAATAATTAATACGAATGAAAACGTCTGTTTTCTAGAAGTTTTATTATATTTTATGGAAATGACATGTTTCGCCCTTCTAAGAAATTATCTAATCTTGAAAATTATTTCATAAACATAAAAAAATCGATCTCCTAAGCGAACGTGTTTTGAAGATTAATATTCTCCATCATCAGAGATACAAGAGTATGTGCTGACCCAGTCCTTAATACCCATACGAAACCTAAACTATTAGATGATCTTTTATTTATTTGGTTATGCCATGCTTTCCCTGGTCTACCGCGGCTTCTCTTTGCACTCACACTGCTTTTATACAATATTTTTCCATTCTTCTCTCGTCCATTCGTTCCATATGTCCAAACAATATAAGTGTTTCATACGAAAATTTTACTTTTTTGTGTTCAAATTTCAATTTTTTGTGTTCAATTCAAATACCCATTGGGCACTCTTCAAGATGATGAAATTCTCTAAAAATCCTATAATCAGTAAAAAAAAATGGGGAAATGTGAACTCATGCCTTCTTATCTGCAAACTATTGATCCACAGCATGCCTAAGAAGATTGCTACTGCACATCCGAGGCTTTATCGTACTCGATAAAGCTTCGAATAGTTACCAAACTCCCTTATTTAGAAATACCTCAGAAACCTTTCCAACAACCTGTTCTGATCGGGCTCCAAAACTCGAGCCGGCTTCGGATCAATGAGCTGTACAGTATTCTCAAAACATAAAGATTCTTGAAATTTCTACCAGTTCAGAAGATTTATCCAAAAAAATTCTCCATCAATGTCTCGATATTAGAATTGAAAGTCAGTATTTTTTTCATATATAATACCTAAAACTTTGATCGTAGAAAATCGTATAAATTTATGGTTATCCATTGTTTATTGGTAATAAACGGTACGCAATGCTCTCGTGATATATTATATATACAATTACATACTCTGAAACATTGAACTCAATTTGATTGATTTTACTTCCCTTATGTATGGAAGCGAAGCATGGGACTGGCAAAAGAAGGATGAAAGTAGAATAAATGCAGTAGAAATTAGATCTCTTAGACGAATGTGTGGATACTCTGTGTATGATAGAGTGTCGAATGAAAATATAAGAAGTGAATGCGGTGCGAATGATGGTGTCATGAACAAAATAATGAAAGGATCATTAAGATGGTTTGGACATATGGAAAGAATGAATGAAGAAAGAATGGTAAAAAAATTATATGTTAATGATGTAAATGGAACCAGAAATAGAGGAAGACCGAGGAAAACGTGGCACGATCAAATATTGAATGTCGGCCATGTGAGGAGTCAGAGAAATCGACGCGCGTGCATGACACGATGTATGAATGTTGAGGAAGCGAGAGAAATATGTCAGGAAAGAAAAGTGTGGCAGTCCATTATTTCTGCCTACCCCTTCGGGGAGACGGCGTGATGGTTAGTTAGTTTACTTCAGATGATGGTATTATTAACATCTGACTAGAGACGGAGGCAATATTCGTGGCTTTATAATTTGAGAATTATTTTGATTTAACGCAATGTACGCCAAAAGTTTAAAATGTTCAACTTTCTCTTTGCAGATGCTTCGGCTAGGAGATTTTTCCACTTTCCGCCTATCAAATAAGCGACAATGTAACACGTTTCATCGGAAAAAAGATTACCCGAATATATTAGAAGCTTATCTGGTAACCTTTATCTGATAAATGAATATGAAAAGTATATACATTTGAGGCAAACGCTGCTCACGGGGGTGATGGAAAATACTTATTGAGAGTATCAGAGCATTCATATGGTTCTGACAAACTTTGCAAACTAAAAATCAAATAACTAGTCGGATATAAATTACCATAATCACTATATCGCACTAGTTTTTCTAGAGCTCAAGACACAAGTCAAAATCACGTTTTTGACTTGTGGCACTTTAAGAATACTAATACTAAACTAACTAACCTAAGGGGTAGGCAGAAATAATGTACTGCCACACTTTTCTTTCCTTACATATTTCTCTCACTTTCTCAACATTCATACATCGTGTCATGCACGCGCGTTGATTTATCTGACTCCTCACATGGCCGACGTTCAATATTTAATTTATTTGATCGTGCCACGTTTTCCTCGATCTTCCACTATTTCTGGTTCCATTTACATCGTTAACATATAATTTTTTTACCATTCTTTCTTCATTCATTCTTTCCATATGTCCAAACGATCTTAATGATCCTTTCATTATTTTGTTCAAAACACCATCATTCGCACCTAAGAAATACTAATAATATGACAAATTATTTAAAAAAAGGACGAGAGTGTGGGTCTCGAAATATAAATAATAATAATAAACTCAAGAGGTATCCTATGATAAAACTGTAATCTAACTTTTTGTCCTTATGGCGTGATTTAGTGATAGTTAGTCTATTGTCACATTAGAAAAACTCATCTTAGTGTGCGGTGTGTTAAGCTGTTTCATAATATTAAATTCGTGCGCCTCATAAGGTATCAAAAAAGCCCTTACAAGACAGGTGTGCCTGTAACTTCTAACTAACAGACAACGGACCGGGGTTCCTGGCCTCTTTGAACTTTGACATAATTTATACTCTCCAGTTCGTCATACGCAACTTTATCCCCGTACATTATTAATTCGAGGGAACATTGTCTCAAGACAAAAGGTTTTCTCTGTTCCAGCATTTCGCTATTAGCTTTGCGATCTATCCACACACATACACTGGCACATACACATACACAGACACATGCATACAAACTAGAGGACGTAAAATATTGTAAATGGTATTTGTATTCGCACATATCTAACAATCCATCATTTAATAACACCCGTCATAGCAAAAATGCTCATACATTATTATTATGAAATCTTTGTTTTGGATTTTGTCATTCCTCATTGTTCTATATTTAAATACTGTTTTAAAACATTGTTTTATTATTTCTGTACTCGTTCTGCAACTAAACATAAGTATCATTATATTATATTATATTAATGAAATAAAATATCGGTAATACATGTGACATCATGTACGTAAATATCATACGAGGGTTGTCCGTAAAATAAGTTTCCCTGTTTGCTACGGGCGCGTGGATCGCTGTTACGTGCGATCCGGCAACACTGGATCGTAGCTTGGTCTTCCCCCTCCACATCCCTACCCAGCCGAACTCGCTGCAACGCTCAGTGTCGGTTTGGCAGCCGTAAATAATGGAGCTCCCGATCGCAACGCCCGCGAGGTGTGAAGTACGCTCCGTGATTCGTTTTTTGTGTGCCAAAGGCCATTCGGCGACGGAAATTCATTCTCAACTGACGGGAGTATATAGAGAAACGTGCATGAGTATTCAAATGGTGCGCAAGTGGTGCAAAGAATTCAAAGAAGGGCGCACAGACTTCCATGACGAACATATATGTGACATGTGAGATGTGACATGTGACAAATTAATAAACATTTCATTCAAATGCCACAAACACGATACGTTTTATAAAATAACGATGTAATACAAGTATGATAATAATTCACGTAGATATATTTTACTTTTCAATATTAAAAAATATTTTCCTCATAACTACCCTTAAGATAGAGACTGCAACGGTCTCCGAAACGTCGGTCGAGAAAAACAAATTCCATGAATTTTCCCAAGATCCCAAAAAACATTATTCTTTTTAATAAATACTTTATTACGTTTCACGTTAAGAATATCGTAACAAAAGAAGATTCTCATTTTCCAACTTCCATTTTGCATTTTATTTCAATATCCGGGTTAGGCGCTTTAGGAATAATTCTGCAAAGGTATTTATCATATCAAGGTATGAGGAATTATCAAATATAATTTGATAATGTCTTAGACAGGCGAAATATGTCATTCACATAAAACATAATAAAACTTCTAGAAAATATACGTTTTCATTCGTATTTTATACGGAGTTTTATATCATTGTTCAAACAAACAATAAATGCAATCAAATGCCAAATCACAAAATACAATTCGCGATGCCAAAAACATAGGAATATCGATTATTATAATATTATATTTGACCACATCATTGGAGAATTTTTATCTTATCCGTGTAAATTCCTGTATGCAAACTTTCCACATTACGATATTGTATATTACGTTTACGTTTCCATCATCAAGGCACTTGCTGTATTTTCGGTGAAATAATAGCTTGGCAACAAGAGATATTAGCCGTTATAATGATCAATCTAAATATATAATAAGTAAGTAATTACGGTGGAGTAGTAAAAAGTTCTTTGTCGGGCACTAGGCCGTCATCCGATATCCCAATTTCATTGGCAGGGTCGGCTAGTGTGAATAAACTCAACAAACTGGAATCGTTGGAAATTTTCAATTCAGTGAAGTTAGGAGAGAACATTATCAACAATCAGATCCCTCCATTCACTCCTTTCTCTCTAAACGCCTTCTTAACCATAAATTCCAAACCAACGCAGTGATTAGTTCATAATTTTGTCCATAACACATTATTATACTCTACATTCCTTCTTAGTATTAGCATTTGAAATTCTGTCTATGCGTCTATGATATGAAATCCTTAAGATCTCATATCTACCACATTTATTCTGCTACCATCAATCTGCCAGTTGCATGCATCTTGTGTAAGTATCGTTTAAAAAAAAGAGAGAAAAAATCCATTTATCAAGTTATATGCACAATATAACACATTGAAAGTGCAAGAGGAAAGAAAATATAGAGATTCAATATTAGGTCCTCGAGTATGAAAAGTTTATAATGAAATAAATTGGAAGTGCAGGAAGGAAGATGCAATATAAATTGAAAATTAAGTTCTTGATTGTGAAAAACGCACAATATATCAAATTTAAACTGCAGGAAGGACGATGCTATGGAGGATTAAGATTAAGTTTATAATAAGATCCATAATAAATGTTAATTTTTATCATCACGATTAATTTTTGGTGCATCATAATTCACACATACTCGTATAACCTCAATGGTTTATCGACTTCACTGGTTAAGGTTACCTGAGCGAATCTAATATAAACAATGTCTACTTATTCACAAAGCCTTACATGGACAAGGACCCCACTACCTCACAGAACTTTGCAAGCTAATAGATCTGAACCCTCGGCAGTCAACTCTACGATCCTCGAAGGAAGAAGCAACACACAAACTGGTCCCGCGGCGCCAAGGAGCTTTAAACTTCGCGGATCGCGCCATTGGCATCGCGGGATCGACGGCGTGGAACAAGCTGCCCTACAATATCCGAAATCAAGACGACGAAGGAGTGTTGAGAAGCTCTCTTAAAACTTTTCTTTTTAAAATAAGCTTTCCGGACGAAAAGCGCCCTTGAAGTGAATCTCTCACAAAAATGGCGCTATACAAATCATCATCAAGTTCTCGAGTATGTAAAATGCATAATATAACATATTAAAAGTGCAGGAAGGATGATGCTATGGAGGATTAAGATTAAGCTTAAATTCTATTAACTGTTTATTGTATTTGTGGTAGCATGTAATTGGCTTTATTTATTATTTTTCTTAATGTTTCTTAATTAATATATTGATATCGCTGTATGCTGCCCTAACTGAATAAATAAATAAATAAAGTCGAAGTGTGCGCGGGAGATGCCTTTTGGTGGCGATGAGGTTCGCAACCCATCACACCGCGTCTCTCGCGATGGCGAAAAGAGAAGGATGGAGTGCCGCATCGATTAAAGTGTGGCAGTCCGTTCTTTCTGCATACCCTTTCGGGGAGACGGCGTGATGGTTAGTTAGTTTTAAATAAATAAAGTTTTCCAGTATGAAAAGTGCACATTATAACATATTGAAAAGGAAGAAGCTGTTTGTCCAGCGGTCAGGGCCGGCCCTGGCTAGTTGAGGGGTGTGTATGAGAGGATCCAAAAACTCGGAATTATCTGTGTACTCCAGCACGCTGTAAGTTGAAGGACCTAATCCTTGAATTGCTGATAAAAGTATAATGAAAAAACACACTCACACCCACGTACTGCAATCTACAATAAACACATTTGTACGTAGTGTGTACACAAAACCTTTGTGTTTGATCTATGGCCCGCCCTTACACTTATATAGTATCTCAATAGATATAAACAGTTATATCAAAAATATTACATATTAAATGTTTTTGATAAAGGCGTTAACAAAATTAAAAAAAGTGGAAAAAAAGTGTTTCAATTATTAAAAATAAATAATGAAAACAAAAAAAAATTAAACAAAATTTCTTTATTATAATTTATTTAGTGTGTTTTCACATTTGAGGGTATTAGTTGCAAACCTGGCAAACTTCATCATTAGAAGTTTTGAGTAAATCGCAAAAAACTGATACGCTAATAAAATGTGCTTTTTTACGATATTTATTTTTTTCATCTCAACCAGTTAGTATTTTCAAAATAATCAGCCATGAAATAATCATCATTATGTTGATAATTAAAGTAAAATAATGAATTTCATTTTGGAGTTTGCCAGCTTTGCAACACTCAAGTGGAGGTTGCCATGTTTGCAACAAACCATATATTTTAATAGCAAAATTCTTCAGAATGAAGCCGAATTTGAAACTGAAAATCAATAAAAATTGTGTGCAAATGTATTATGAATAAGACCCAATTCATATCTCACTTTTGATTGTTGGTGGAGTTTGCCGGGTTTGCAAATAATACCCTCATTTGTTTAACGTCTACCGGTTTCGGGAGCTTGCTGCCATCGGTCGACGTTAAACACAAGTGAAAGCACACTAAATATATAAAAATAAAGAAATTTTGGATACATGTTTTTTAGTTTTCATTATTTAAAATGAACTTCTACCAAGAAATTTCAATTAAAAATATTATGTTATTTACTTTGGGAATTAATTAAACATTGTTTAGACCACTTTTTTAGTAAAAATAAAATATCAAAATGAGCCTGTGTGTCTTAATAAGTTTATTATGTTATTATTAAAAATATTCGTATATTAAATGGTTCAATTTGGAAATACTGTTTTAATGCATATCGCCATTTCTTTTTATGAAATTGTTTGTGTGTTGTGAAATTGTTTGTATGTCGCCAACATATGTTGGCATCATCGGGTGTTACAAACAAATTTAACAACGATTAAACTTTTTTTTAATAATATTGATCTATCATAGCATTTCGGATTAAACAATGGAATTATCTTTAAAAAAATACTTATGATTATTATGTATTTTAGCAATATTTTGTGTTTTTGGGTCTTGACCGTGATATTATCTTCGACTAAGATCGTTGCAGACTTCAACTACGCGGTAGTCACCAACAAAACCTCGAAGAAGAAATCTGAAACGTTCCCCGAAACGTCGGACAAAGAGGAAAGAATGAGATACGTTAATTTTTTTTTACATTTTGTTACATTTTTTTTAACATAATATTACATAGAAAAATAAAATTAAGGTAAAAATTAAGTTGTATTATTCGCTTTTAAATTTCCAGAATCAGCGCCATTTATACGCGTAATTTCATTTCTCATTTTGAACGAGTAAACGCATTAATTTTTTTGAGATACATTTTTTCGAATGAGCCTGTGTGTCAGACGCGAAGAAAGTTTTTTTCTTTTTTTTTAAGAGAATTTAATCCCGTGGCCAGTGGCGCAGCTAAAATACTTTACGGAACCACTAAAGCCAGATATTTTCGACATGGACACCTAGAAAATGATAAAAGTGAGACAAGGTCAACAAACGGATATTTTATCAAATTTTTAACCAAAGAAATGAGAAATGAGGTTATGGGTTAGGTCACAATTGAGTTAACATTAGACAGAGGCTTGTGTTAACACTATCCATCTATTTTTCACAATGTCAACGCTACCATTCGTACGTACGATAATCGTTCACAATGTTAACGCTATCCATTCGTACGTGTTTTTCGGCTGTTTTTGTTGAAACACCGACTCATGTCAGATTAAGCAAAACTTGCTTTTTTAGTTAAGCCAGTGTTCTATAAAGCGTGCGACATGGAAATAATGAACGACACAAGAATGGCAAAAATATGATATGTGATATAAACTAACTAACTAACTAACCATCACGCCGTCTCCCCGAAAGGGTAGGCAGAAAGAATGGACGGTCACACTTTTATGTGATATATAATGATGTAAATGGAACTAGAAATAGCGGGAAAACGTGGCCCGATCAAATTAATCAAATATTGAATGTCGGCCAAGTGAGGAGTCAGAGAAATCGTGATTTTGCCTTTTGACCCTAAAATCGCAGTTAAGCCACTCTCCGCCCCACGTCTAGAAATGTACCGCAACATGCCATAAGCATTTTTTGGGACGTCACAATGTTGACGTGACGGGTGAAATGTTGTCGCAAGTAAATAAAAGATGCGCAAATTTAAAAAGTCTCTGGTTGGTTTTTTTTAACAAAAAATACAATTGGAGTCTTGTATTTCATAACTCTGCGAGTTTTCACAATGTTTTTTTCATTGTCATACGGTAAATAGAAAGAAGACGATGAAAAAAAATACCATTTCAAAATAATCTTGCATTAAATATAGTGATTTATATATTGGTTGAACAATTGTATAGAAAATTAATAATTGATTTCTTTAATTAAGCTTTGGAATTACATTAATTATTTTGTAAGATAGTTTATGTTTAATCAATAATCATATTTTTTAGTCTCATAAAAATAAACACATACTAAATACTTTTTTGGTGTAACCGTAACATAGTAAACTATTAATTAAATCAAATCTGTGTATTAACCCAAAAGACATTGCAAACAGCAAAATATTTAAGGCATCTATTGAGTACAGGTAAAATATTATAAAAATACAACATAATACCAGGAACGCATTAGAGAAGGTTCGACATTAGGAAGATAAGATACTTTCTAAAGTCAAGAGTATTTGTCCCCAGAACGTACCTTCACTAATATGAAAGACGTCGATCTCTGAGGAGACCGCGTTCAGCAGACTAATTGCTCTTCCCACCGGTGTCACCAGAGGCAGATTGGTTCTGGTGGCCGGTAAGTAAAATAATTTGTGCTGTCGCTGTCCGAGAAATCTATCAGGGACAAAAAGACCAACACCCTCTAGCACTGCCGAGTTCTCGAAATATCCCCTGATTAATTAAAAGAAATGGGTAAAGAGATACTTATCTATTCGAAGCTGTAAATAATTGGTTCCGAGCATTCCCAAAAGTAATGCCGTGGGATTGAGCCACGCGTAACTACCATACTTCTTCATGTTGAGATACCTCATAATTTTTTTCTGAACCTTCTCCAGCATAACGGAATTTCTCGCTTCGTGAGGACTCCATATCACAGAACCACTTTCGAGTCTGCTCTGAACCAACGCGTTGTATAGGACTCTGAGCACATTGGGATCTCTGATTTTTAAAAAGTAGATATGTTCGAATCAGGAAAAACCGAGAAGCAAGCGAATTACAATATATGAATAAAATGGAAACCCGAGAGATGTGTCGGGATAGAACAGAGTAGGGTCTATCCTCTCTGCCTACTCCTCTGTAGGAACGGCTGGATGTTAAGTCAGTCAGTAATAAAGGAAACTACTTCTAAATAAAGTTTTGCCTATTATAATCATTGGATATCTTAAATTTTCAGTGGCGTGCATCGCATAAAAAACAATGACATGTATGTCAATTTTTTAATTTGATTAATTATAGAGGAAACTAAAAACTTATTCAATATTACAAAAACTTAATCCGACATTGAATAAATCATTAAAATTAATACGAATGAAAATGTCTTCTAGAAGTTATATTGTATAGGAATGACATGTTTTACCTTACTAAGACATTATCAAATTTGCTATTACATTTGATAATATTATACCTTAGTGAGGCATTACATTTGAAAATGCTTAGTTAGACGAAACAAGTCTTTCCCATAAAAAATAATAAAACTGCTATAAAACAGACTTTTTCATCCGTAATAATTATTTAATAGAGAATTAAAGCGAATGCAAAAATTGTTTTTCTAGAAGTTTTATTATATTTTATGGGAATGACATGTTTCGCCCGTTCTTTGGCATTATCAAATGCTTTAGAAGGATGAAACATGTCATTTCCATAAAATATAATAAAACATCTAGAAAACTGACGTTTTCATTTGTTTTAATTATTTAATATGGAGTTTTACATCATGGTTCAAGAAACAATAAATTTAATAGAGAGGTCAAGAAACAATAAATAAAGCATAAAAATATACAGAAATGAATAACTTGTATAAAGATCTAATGAAATATTTTTGACATTGATCGCCATCTAGTAGCAGCATAACAAATCACAGATTGTGTGTTTAATTGAAATTGTGAGTTATTTTATATAAGAACAGTCGAAATACTGGAAAATATCCATGATAATAACAAACGAATTTATCATATTAAAAGTATATTCCCGCTCTGAGTGATGGTAATTCCCGAGATGGATCTTTGACACCTAAAGCGATTATTAAGGGCAGTTTGTTACAACAATTTAAGGAATTCGGCGAGTACCTGTTTTAGCGCCCGGATCATAAATAACAGGGCAGCGTCAAATAAATTTCCCTGGGCAATATTATTTTCCTATCTCCTGATGGTGTTAGCAAAGGTCGGAGGGCTTCATCCCCTCTAAGTGCTGAGGGTAATAAAAAAAAGCCGAATGTAAACACCGAATTAGAGCTCAAATTTCGAAAGGTTCGTAGGAATAATATGAAAAAGTATCAGTAGGAAATGCGCACAATCATTTCGGATTGGGTTCTTATACCTGAACATACAAGACCCACATACAAATTAATACTTGGTATTGTTGTAGAGAAGTGTACTCGAACAGTGGGAGAAGGTCGCTAATAAACATAAACGGGAACAAGTAAAACAGCACCTTAGTGAAACTGATTTTTTTCTACCCTTTCAGAGAGAATGATACTCTACTTGAGAAGTGTACGGAAGTAAAGCTTGGAGCTTACAAAAGAAGAATGAAAGTACGATAAATGCAGTAGAATTGTGATCACTGAGAGGAATGTGTGCGGAACCATATTTGATAGAATAACAAACGACGAAATAAGAAAGAAATGTAATGCAGATGATTGCATCAAAAGTAAAATTAAAATAGGATAGGTTTAGATTCATAGAATAAATGTATGAGAGAAGAATGCTTAAAATGTTGTACACAAACAGTGTGAGTGAAAAGATAAGTCGTGGAAGACCGTTAATCAAATACAAAAAGGCGGCCACATTAGAAATCGGAAAAATAGACGAGCGTGCTTATTACGGTGTATGAATGTAGAGGATCTCGAGAATTATGTCAAGATAGAGCAGCATGGCGGTATATCCTTCCCCCGGGGAAACGGCGGCAATGGTTAGTTATTACTTTAGAAGTATTTTTTTACGTAACGAATATTGTTTTTTTGCATTTTGTACTAATAACTATTCTTACTAACTAACTAACTAACCATCACGCCGTCTCAGCGAAAGGGTAGACTATTCTTTCTTTACAAATAAAAGCTTTCATAACGTATAACTTTCATATATCATTATAAATGACCATTAAAAATACCTATTGGAAAGATTATTTAATTTTCCAATGAATTATTTTTCTTGCAAGCAATTCAATATTGATTACTATATATTCGTTAAATATATCTAAACCACCATAAAAGTATACTTTTCTATCATTTATATATCGAATAAATGCGGTAGAGATGAGGTCCCTTAGACGAATGTGTGGTAGAACGATGTACGACAGAATTTCAAATCCTGATAATATAAGAAAGGAAGGATTGACATATTATGGAGCGCCTGGATGGAGAAAGAATGATTAAGAAAGTATACGTTAACAATGTAAATGGAGTATGGAGTCTAGTTAGACCGAGGAAAACATGTCATGACCAAATAATCCAATTTTAAAGGTTTGACATGTAAGTCGGAAGAATCGACGTGCGTGTATGACTTGTTGTATAAAGGTTGAGGAACCTAGTGAGGTTTGTCAGGATAGAGTAGTGTGGCGGTCCATTCTCTCTGATAACCCCTACGGGGAAACGGTGTGATGGTGTTGCTGTTGTTTTATTCATCTTTTCTTTCCATAAAACATGCTATTTTTGTGACTGGTTTTGTCATCATCGCTGACATCAAGAGATGGATATATACATTATACATATTTAAATTTTCTAATTTAGCTTCAGTACATATTAATTATATGATAGGGATGATAATTTTGTACATATCAGCCCCCAACACTAGTTTTGTGATATCCAATTAAGTGCAATTAAAAAACATTTTAAAGTTATGTTGATTCGCCGATTGATTTGGCCATTCTAGTCAATTTTTAAATAAAATTACAGACATATATTACAATATTTTTCGAAGAATTTTGTTATTATTATAGAAAATACTGATTAATTATTTGAAAAAAAATCGTAATAAATTTTGTAAAAAATCCTAAAAATATATATTGGAAGTTAAAATTCCTCGACGAAATTTAATCTAAACTAAGTTATTTCTTTATCCATTTTTCACATTCATTATGAAAATTTAATATTTATGAGACATTACACAAATTCAATTATCTTCATTAAATTTTAAAATTTTCAATACCTTCGCAAATATTTTCGTCTCGGCATCAATGTAAGCTAAAAAAAGTATTTATTTACGGCATTAATAAAAACGTAAACTAGTAACACCAGTTTGTGAATAGCGACAAATAGAAAACGTCAAGAATAATAAAGACATCACATTGTCTGACGTCAGATAAGCGTCCATTGTAGAATGGGTTCGGGACGTGATTTCTCTCCCGGAGACACAATGTACAGCGGGCGGCGAGACTTCCTCTATCCGGTGGAGTGAAATATTATCCGAAAGTAGGTACTCGACCTCAACGTCGGGTCCCGAATTTTCTGACCTCATTGCAAAGTTGTTGCTTCGTGGATTTACGATCCAGCCCACCGTGATTTACCGTTCTATTTACACAGTTATTTTTAAACCTATTGAAAAAAAATCATAAGACATTTGTTCCCACATCAATCTCGTACTTATGTTATTAAGCGAAGGGTCAACTAAAAATAAAACTTCTGCAAATGCCTTTTTACTAAAAAGCAATCTCAGCCCCCTACCCAAAGTTAGCTAGGAACAGTAAACTAAGCACCGACAATAAACTCCTGATGTACAAAACGGTCATAAGGCCGATCTTCACTTATGCAGCCCCAATCTGGGGCTATGCAGCTTCGAGTCACATACGAAAACTCCAAATCCTGCAAAATAAGGCTATCCGTTTATCGCTTGATGCGCCTTCATGCACCAGGATCACACAACTGCACCTAGAATCAGGAATCCCGAAGATAGATGAATTCATTCTGAAACTTGCCGAACGTTTTTACAAAGGACTCCCTTCACATCCTAGCCCCACAATAAAATACCTCTCAAATTACGACCCAAACACCTCCAGCCGCCACGAGCGCCCAAAATCGATCCTCCTTCAGAGGAAAACTCAGGGCCACACAAATCATGCCCCCGCATAAACTCACCACTCAACTCTCATAACCCACCAAATCACCTTCCAACAATGTTCCCACCAGACGTAAGAGGAATAGCCACATGAGCTGAACCTCTGTAAGACAGAAGATCCAAGTCCAAGTCCAAGTCCAAGTAAAAAAAAACACTTCCTGCAAATCAACGCGCAAGTTTATAATTGTAACGATACGCAACGATGCTGATGAAACCGATAACAATATTATAACACTTGATATATAGTTTATATATCCTTCTCCTGATGATAAAGTTGTAAAACCTTCTGAAAGATGTCATGTCGAGAAAAAAAGTAGTAAAAAAAATCGTCATTAAAGAACTGCTTTTTAGATGACGCTAGTGTAGAGTGAACATAAAAATGTAAATATAGGCGTAGAAACCTACCATATATACAAGTTCCAAAAATTTGTCAGACGTGGTGGTCATAACGGCGGAATGGGGAATGTTGTTAAACGTGAAGCGATCGCTCAACCCAACCAATGACATAAGTCCTGTAAGCGCCTCGGCCACCACCTTCTGTTCCCAGAAAACAACTTGCATCTTCGTCTCCTTATAAAATAAAAATAATTTATCCGCAATGGGTGAAATCCAGTATTTGTCTACAAGAATTTGTATACATTCAAAAAGTTACTGCTGTTTAAGTTCCAAGTTTATAAAATATGCTGTTCTTACGCTTGCTAGAGCGATTTCAGAAAATTTCCGATATTTTTTCGCATGTTATATTTCTGAAGCATCAACGTGTATGCATACTGTATATTATTATATATGTACATTATAAAAGTACCGTTATTGAATAAGCCTGAGAATTTTAGAAAAAATACGGCATGATAATTAGCTTTTTGGCAAAACGTAAAATATGTGCGGTAAAACGATGTACGACATAGTTTCAAATGTTGATATCAGAGAATAATGTCGAGCGGAAGAAAGTATTATGAACAAAATTATGAAAGGATCACTACGTTGGTTTGGATATATGGAACGCATGGATGAAGAAATAATGGTTAAGGAAATATACTTTAACAGTGTGAATGGAGTACGAAGTCGTGAGACACCGAGGAAAACTTGGCATGACCAAATTAATCAAATTTGAAAGGTCGGTTAGGTTAGAAGAATCGACGTGCGTGTATGACTCGCTGTGTGAAAGTAGAGGAAGCTAGAGAGGTGTGTCAGGATCGAGTAGTATGATCGATTAATTGTTGTTGTAAAGTGAATTAAATCTTGTGACATAAATATAATAAAATCTATAAAAGTATTAACCATCGAACCCATTTCTCTTTGATCAAAAGTCAAGCAGTATATGTTCATTACCAAATAATATTTATACGAAAAAATGAGAGAACTCTAAAATGTAAGGAAAGAAAACATGTTTCATCCTTTCAGTAGGTAACCTTTTTTCAGGATAACATATATTATGTACATAAAGATAGTTCGCACAGATGGAAAGAATGAATTAATAAATAATGGTTAAAAATAGTATATGTTAACGATTTGAATGGAACTAAACATGGAGAAAGAGAGAGGAAAACGTGACAAGATCAAATAAGTCGAATTCTGAATGTTGGCTACGTAAGGAGTCGGAGAAATCGACATACGTGCGTGACACAATTTATGAATGTTGAGGAAGTAAGAGAAGTATGTCCATTCTTTCTGCCTACCCCTTCGGAGAGACGGCGTGATGGTTTTGTTAGTTCACATGTACCCTAGATAATATCTCCAAAATCAAACATGTAATTTCTCCAATATACAATCGTGACCACCTAAATGTATATTTCCACGTATTCGACCTGCTTATAATCCAGTAGCGAGAAATCAGGAATCATCTCCCAGGAGCCTTTTCCCGTCAAACGCAGCCGTGATGTCACCGCTCGTGCCAACATGGCGCCCGATTACCCTCGGTTTCCGCAACCCTTTGAACAAATTTCCGCGAATGTGGAAGAGCCCTGCTACAGAGAACACCAAAACCAAACTCATTGTCGTTAATTGGAAATAAGATAAAAAAAACGTTCCCCCGTATGATGTCGTATATGGTTTCACACAAGTCAACTTTGGAGCATGTTGAGCCGCGTTCAGATGGGTAGGGACCCTTATTAGAATGTATCGCGTGACTCGCCCCTTTCCTAGCTGCGGTCGTGGAAGTAAATATTTTAATAATTTAAAGGACTTTAAAATGGCGTTTTCAAAACCACACTTTATGCTAGCAACCCAGCGGTTGTGAATTTAATAGAATTCTTTATACGCATACATTACAGGTTATATAAAATGTATAAAAATTTACCTGTAATAATATATTCATTACACATAAAGTCACATCATTTTTCACCTGAAAAACATTAAAATATAAATGTTGTTAATTCTAATTTCTTGGTAAAAGTTCATTGTAATTGATGAATATAAAAAAATATGTATAATATATTTAAAAGAGTTCCATTAAAATTCATATTTAGTTTAATTCCACTTGATGTTATGGCTTCGACCAGTTTCAGCAGCTCGCTGCCATCTTCTGGAGGAACTCTCAGAAGATGGTAGCGAAATATCGAAACCGGTCAGACTCATTAAACTGAGTAGGATTAAACAAATTTTATATTATAGAGGTTTTTTTATTTTCATTCATAAAACGGATTATTCACCACTATATTTCTCTGAGGGGGTAGGCAGAAAATGGACCGCTGAACTGTTCTTTCCAGACATACTTCTGTGGTTTCTCAACATTTTACTTGTTTAGTGTAAGCGTTCACCTGTTCTTCGGCCAAAGACAAAAATTAAAACATTTTTTCTTCTATTCCATTTTTTACTTCTATTATTAGCTGGTGATTATCTCAAGGATATGCGTAATTATTAAAACATTTTATATCTGTATTTTACATTTAACAATACTGCTTAACAATATCAAAAGAGCCTCAGATAACACACCTATTGGGCAAATCATGCGATTCACTTACCTTGGCATAGAGATCGGTAGCTACAGTAACCTATATGACGAGGTGCGAGCACAAACCAACAAAGCGACAGCCGTGGCTGGCTGCTTGCGCGACACCATATGGAGGAACAAACACATGCTAACCGAAAGTAAAGTCAAGATATACAAGGCATGCGTTCGTCCCATCATGACTTATGTAATATAAGTCAGAGCCGATACCAATAGAACTAAAAACCTTCTTAGAGTAGCAGAAATGCAAACCCTACGCTCCATCGCAGGCAAAACCCTCAGAGATCGGATCAGAAATGAAACGATAAGGTCTGTCTGTGTTGTTGAAGACATAGTGAGATGGGGAAAAGGCAGAAGGCGCTTTTGGAGAGACCACGTGGACCGCATGGAGAATACAAGAATTGCAAAAATTGTTAAAGATGAAAACCCAAGTAGCAAGAGATTACCAGGAAGGCCGCCAAAGAGATGGAGAGATGGCTGGACATCATCATCCCAGGATAGCCCACCGTCACAAACAGGTCATACGACCTTAACTCAGAGGAATAAGAAGATTTTACATTTTATATAAATTCTACAGAGATGAATCAGTCAAGCTCTAATGACAATTAGAGTGACGTGTCCGTCTGAACCACATCTGCGGAAATTTATGCTTTTTCGACACCATTAAAAAAACCACAGAGGATATTATATCATACGCAACGTAAACACACTCTTTGTCTAGTCTGCTTGTTAGAGGTAAGTATTTAAGTCACAAAACACGAATTGTGTTACACCACTATTATTAGCTATTCCCTTTACCACACTAATTGCACTTGTGGAACAATTCCTAATTTCTCTCCTTCCCGCACCACCGCACACCCCCACCCAGTAACATTAATCTGTCTTTGATATGTTAGGGGTCGCAGGATGGAAATATGAAAACGAAATGGGCTTTGAATAAAACAGCCACCTGCATACATTAATGGCGGTGATAAAGGGTGAATAAATTTAAATATTTTTCTACAACCACCGCTGTCTTCCCTTATTACGGGGCGAAACAAAGAAAAACCATTAAACAATTTTCTATTCTTTTAGTTACCAGGCACTTGATAATGGGTATTTTGTTAAAATTTCAATTATGCGGCAAATTCTGTTATAAAGGCAAATTTTATTAATATTGGATCATCTTAATATAAACAAAATATTATTTTAAGTTGGTTAGTAATAAATACTCTATTTACCAAGTCAAATTGCCATTAAATATTCATGTCGTTTATTGAAATTTTTTGATTGATATGGAAGAAAATTAATTCCAATTTTCTTCAGTCTTCCAGTTTCAACCGGCTTCAACAGCTCATTACCATATGTTGATAACTTCATTAAATTTTCTAAGGGTTATATATGGTAGATTGTTAATATTGAGGGATGTGTGGAAATGTGATTCTATAAAATCTTAAAGCAGTAAGCGGTACGTGTTTGAAAAAATGTTTAGACCTCATCAATAATAAGTAACTATTGTAAGAATGTGCCAACTTTTCACAATGGAATTTTAATGATGCTATATAATGTTAAAATTCATAATAATTTTTCGTATTTAGAATTGTTTAATTATTTAACATATATACTAAAGGGTGTTTTTGTAGTCAGTCGGGCAAGGGCGTCAGTCTATTCATGGTAAAATGGCAAAACGTATTGAGCACAAATCAACTGTCAACTGTCAAATTGTCAGTCTCTAGAAACAATGTTGCCAGTTTAAAAACCAAACCTTACAAAAAACACCCTATATGTCTAGGCTAAAAGTGCCTGTTTTTAACAAAAGAGAGTGTCTATTTTCATATTTATTTTCATTGCCATAAAATCAAACTGTATAAAAAATAATGAAAATATTTTTTTTTTGCAAAATTTTTTAAAATGTGACTGTAGTAGAATGAATGGATCAGAGAAAGGAACAAAGTTGCGGATGTAGCGTGCAAAATAGCATCGTTGAAGTGGAATTGGGCCAGCCATGAAGCGAGGACAACGGATGATCGGTGGAAAAGACGAACCCTGGAGTGGAGATCCAGTCATAGAAATCCTGGCAGACCACAAGCCAGATGGTCGGACGACATCAAGAGAGTGGCAGGAGGTTAATGGCATAGATCGGCGAGAGATAGAGAGTTATGGAAGTCGGGAAGGGAGGCCTATGTTCAGCACTGGACAACTAAAGGCTGATGATGATGATGATATTTAGTTTTACAATTGCAACTCCTTAATAGTAACACGTCTAGATACAATTGTAATTCCGTACTTGTAACACATCTTTATACCATTGTAATTTCTTACTTATAACATCGTTTTGAATAAGGTTCTCTTCTTAAATATTTAATCGTGTTGGAAGTTATTCCATCCCAAAAATCCTCACCCGAAGGATAAAACATAAAATTGTTGGCAAAGCGGTGGGATCTTTCATTATTAAAAAACATAAAAGAGAGATGTCAACATGTCATATCCATGTCCATGTCCATGTCAACATGTGCAACATCGAAAAAAACATTATGTGCCAAATTAAAAAACGGTGGATTCGTGGAACATAAATGAAATATTCAATATGTGCACCATCTAAAAAGAACATTTTGTGTTAAATTATTTTTATTTTGTTATTTTATTTTATATTATTTGTTTTAGATTCATTTTGTGGGTGTTGGACGATCGAAGTGTGCGCGGGAGATGCCTATTAGTGGCGATGAGGTTCGCAACCCATCACACCGCGTCTCCCGCGGGGCGAAAAGAGAAGGATGGAGTGCCGCATCAGTAAAAGTGTGACAGTCCATTCTTTCTGCCTACCCTTTCGGGGAGACGGCGTGATGGTTAGTTAGTTAGTTAGTTAAAAGGGAGATCACCATGTATTATATACGTTCCAATCGACATGAAATCATTCAAGGAATAAATAAATAAAACACTTTCAATGTTTCAAAATACTATTTAAAACAAAACATTTAGAAAACGGGCGATTCGGATAATATTATAATATTCCTATCAGGTTTCATTTGCGATATACCTCGTTGGGTTACTCAATCATAAAACGCGATGCGACTCTATATCGAGAACAATACAAAATACATTCATTCACGGTAACATCTTACGGCTGAATATGGCATACGGCTTACATGAGACATAACAACAAAACAATACCTCCGCGGAATAGCGCACTTCAAACAGTGTCGTCTTATCTCTGATATGTGATACAACAGTAAGCGGGCTGGACAGGCTGCCTTCTAGCTGTGCATCTCCATTCGTGTGAACTTACAAAAAGAGTATGTAAGCCAACTGTGAGCGAAATAAAAAAACGTATTTCCAACACAGACGCAAGTGCAAAGTTACGTGATCCGTAATATATAATACTACACACTGTAGCACTTTTTGTAAGTGTTAATATTTATACACGTAATGACAGTGAAGCGCTGAAATATTTTTTGATTCTAATTTTAAATTCGAAAAATTATCATCCTAAAAACTGTTTATTCCAATTAGAGTATATATTTCTGAAATATTGTATTTAGGATACATTATTCCTCGATGATGAAGGTATAATATCTTCGAA
This sequence comes from Lepidostoma basale, assembly GCA_022606425.2. NCBI lineage: Eukaryota > Metazoa > Arthropoda > Insecta > Trichoptera > Lepidostomatidae > Lepidostoma > Lepidostoma basale. The sequence goes on along the minus strand of JAHDVF020000783.1, from coordinate 21,379 downwards.
AAATGTCGACATCGTTAACATGTCGACATTTTTCATCGTTAACAAAGTTATATGTTAACGATGTAAATGGAACCAGAAATAGAGGAAGACCGAGGAAAACGTGGCATGATCAAATAAATCTAATATTGAATGTCGGCCATGTGAGGAGTCAGAGAAATCGACGCGCGTGCATGACACGATGTATGAATGCTGAGGAAGAGAGAGAAATATATCAAGAAAGAAAAGTGTGGCAGTCCATTCTTTCTGCCTACCCCTTCGGGGAGACGGCGTGATGGTTAGTTAGTTAAAATGTCAAGAAAAATTAATAATTGTTTATTTTTCAATTGTTAGTTTCGATAATATTATCCTGGTTGGTAGGTTATCTCAAATACATTACTTATTATTGTAAAATTTTGTTTCTGTATCATACATTTAATTTAATGTCCAATCAGCTGACTCAGTGGTCTATTTAAGACCAATAATACCAGCAAGGGCAAACACAGTCAGGACCAAACATATTTTGAGGACTTCCGAGATAAAGACACCAAGGATGATAGCTGGCAAGACACTAAGATATCGCGTGAGGAACACCAGAATAATAGTGGTATATTGTGATATAATAAGATGGAGTAGACAGCGAAGGACAGCGAAGGACAGATGAGAATCCACCTCACAGGAGAATAAATTCTCTGGAGAACAGATCACATAGGTCTATAGCAAGGAAGAAGAAGATTTAAAAATCCACACAAAATATGTAATATTCAAATTAAATCAAATCGTTTTATTTTCTCAAAGATATTGCGATCCATCACACCGCGTCTCCCGCGGGGGCGAAAAGAGAAGAATGGAGTGCCGCATCGGTTAAAGTGTGGCAGTCCATACTTTCTGCCTACCCCTTCGGGAAGACGGCATGATAGTTAGTTAGTTAGTCAGCTAGTTAGATATCACAAAAATAGAGGGTTTTGAAGCATATATTGCGAACAGGTAAAATATAATACATAATACCAGGAATGCACGAGAGATTGTTCGATATTAGGAAGACAATGTACTCTCATGTCAAGAGTATTTGTCTTCTAAATATGAATGATGTCCAATTTCTAGAGGATTAATTAATTTTCCTCGTATATGGAAGAGAGACATATTCTTGAAATCTGACGTTTTCATCAATATTAAAACTAACTAACTAACCATCACGCCATCTCCCCGAAGTTAGTTAATAATTTTTCATATTGATAAAAACGTCAGATTTCAAGAAAATGTCTCTCTCCCATATAGCAATATTAAATGTGTTCACAAATCTATAATTCCCTCTTGGTGATGTTCCATAGACCGCCTCTGCTCAATATTTTATAGTGTTCTCTTAAGAAATAAAGTAGAGATATGGAGGCGTATCAATTGTCACAGTTTTTTTTTATCAATAGACTGAACAAACGTCGGAATGCAAATAACGAAAATTGTACACATCTCGCAACAATAGCAACGGGCTGAGACATACAGGCTGGAGGCTGCCAGAGATAAAGGCAATAATGTCTAGAAAACGTCACGTTCTTTGCTGCCTTTGATGTGCTAACTGTTTGCCGAAGATGATCTTACAAGACCCCGCTCGTAATTTAAACAAATGACTCGCAATCAATTGTTTCAATTTATTGTTTAGATGAAAAGAAGCATGAACTGCGATTGGTGTATCAAATGGTATATGCGTATGTCCTCATTGATTGTTCAAATATCATGTCATAGATTTTAAAGTCTTGCTCACAGTTTAAAAAACGCCTAGAAGCAAAATTATAGGCTTATAGATATACGAGTACAATAATAAAACATTTTGTATTTAACCACGGTATGGTTATTTTATACTGATGACATCAAGAGACGGCTATCCGCGATATCTGCAAGGTGGAGGATGTCGTGAGATGGGGCAGACAACGCAGAAGATACTGGAATGCGCACGTGCAGAGGATGGAACCCATCCGAATCCCACACGCTGTGGCGCATCAGATTCCTGCCAGCTGCCGTCCCCCCGGAAGACCGCCGAAGAGATGGAGAGATAGTTGGGAGTCAACCTCCCAAGAGAGGCCAGCCTGATTTCAGGAACAGACCAAAGAGAGTGACAGGAGGTAATTGTCAAAGAGCGGGGAGGGATAGAGAGTTATGGAAGTCGGGAAGGGAGGCCTATGTCCAACACTGGACGACTAAAAGCTGATGATGCTTATTATAATTATTGATGCCAACTAGTTTCGCTTGGCCCTGGTGAAGCTTCAAACTAGTTGGCATCAATTATAATAATCATACCGTGGTTATACAAACACAAAGTGTTCTATAAATATTTTATTTAAGTATAAAAATGTGTAACCACAAAGTTAGTGCTTCACATTAAGATTTTAAATTATTGGCTTCTGATCAAGGTAAACTTTAACAGATTCCGAAGTTTTCTGTATATTATATTACGTATCTTTTTTCCCCGTTTAAAAACTGTAATAAGGCTCTCTTAAAATATCATCAAACTTTAAGTTAAGTAGCATAGCTAAATATAATACATCGTAAAATGTTATTAAATAAGGCATTAATTGTCGACAATATTTTTTCATTGTTGATAGAATACTTGGAATCACTTTTGCTATATAGGATCGATACAAAATACTATTATTGTCAAAAAGTGAAGAAAGACATCGAAAGAAAGAAAGGTCGTTGCTGGAAACCAAATAAATGGTGCTCTCAAAGTCACCGCTACAAATAAAAAAATGGGAGTACTTAATGGAGTTCTAGTGCCAATACTTAAGTATGGAAGTGAAGCTTGGAGTTGGCAAAAGAAGGATGAAAGTACGAGTAGGATAAATGCCGTAGAAATTATATCACTGAGAAAAATGTGCGGGAAAACAAATGACGAAATAAGTATGAAATGTGAAGCAGATGATTGTATCATAAATAAAATTAAAAAAAGGATCCCTGAGGTAGATTAGAACAAAAGGACGAGAGAAAAATGGTTAATTTATTATACACAAGCAGTGCGAGTGGAAAGAGAAGTCACGGAAGTCAAATAAATCAAATTCTAAAAGGCAGCCACATTCGAAATCGAAAAAACGATGTATGAATGTAGAAGAAGCTCGAGAGGTATGCCAGGACAGTAAAGAATGGCGGTCTCTTGAGAAACGGCGTGATAGCTTGATAGTTTTTCTTTTAGTATCTCAAATCTGCTGTGTACAATTAAAAAATATTGTTACAATAACCGACGCTGTTTACAAAACTTCATTTTAATGTTATTTAATAATAATTTGTAACAGAATTCCCATACAAAATAGTATAATGAAAAGACGTTAACGTCTGAATGAAACAAGTTAAAAAATAAAACTTTGTCGATGAAAGTTTGTCGGTGTTTAACGTCTGATATCTTGTCTGGGGAGCAGACTTAACGACACTTTTAGTCGACTTTGTCGGTTATTATAGCTCTCCACACTTTTTGCATAAAAGTTATAATCCATCATTGATTCATCCAACTTTATGCAATTAACTGCTAAAAGGTCCCCAAATGTTGCGAAAGGAGTTAATGGACAAAATGGAAATACGAAAACTTACTCCACTATAGACCATGTGACTTATTTCATCTCTCTCGTTTGCTTTTAAGATCAGTAAAAATATAATCAGTTTCGATAGTTGTGAAAAGAGTGCGAAATGGGTCTTTCTTTTATATTTATTACGAAAAAAAAAATTTGAAAACATAAAATTATGAAGATTTCATTATAATGGTAACATGTGTTTTGACAAGGCCAGTTAGGCTACGTGAATAGTGATTTTACTGAAATCTCTCGATGGCAGTTCATTTTAAATAATAATTATATAAGAACTACTTCCACTGCTGTCTATATTTCGACAGCGAGCCTGGCGAAATAATGACAAAAGTGGAAATAATTCGTTTTATTTTATTATTATTTATGTGAACAATGTCATAAATGAATAAAATGTATGTTGAGGGTGTTCTAAAGTAAGGAAAACAATAACTGTATGTACAGAATTTGATCAATTTTAATTATGTATCGATTGGTCTGTCGATGTCAGCGAGCCTGGTAAAACCTGTCGCTGTCGAAATAAAGACAAAAACGGAAGTAGTTTATAGAAAACATGGTTTTAATTAATTATTATTCAAATCAGAGATTTCAGTAAAACATTTTTGCAATTGTTTTTTGATATTCGCCTTTATAATATTACATTCGATAAATCCCTATCCGTTTTTCCCGTCGAAATAATTATAAGAAATTCTTATTTGATATTATAATCTTAGCATAGAGAAATTCAATTACAGTAACAAGTCAGCAACAAAGTCAAAACCAAAACGGTTTAAACAGAAATTCAATAATAATAATAATAATAATAGTGATTTCTGTAGAGACTTAATATTGAGAGAAATAGTATTGAATTTATTAAATTTTATGTTAATTTCCCAGTAAACGTATCTAATAGGCATTCTTAGAATCATTAACTCTTTTAATTTTAAAACACTGTCATAATACTATCACAATTTATTTATTAATTTCTATAAAATTGTCGTGACAGTTGTTTTGCCAACCTATGTTAACATCTAGTTGCGTAGATTTTAATAATTAGTAGCAATATGTTTTTTGGGATCTTAGGAAAATCCGTGTAACTTGTTTTTCTTTCTGATAATATGGAGATGATTTGATCTCCGAAACATCGGTCCTGAAAGATGAGTTTCACGGATTTTCCCAAGATCCCCAAAAAACATACCTTTGCATCATCATGAGTTTTTTGTAACAACTGATGATTCCAAAATTGGTTCGTGAAATATCTGTCGCAACAATTACATAGAAATTAATGAAAACATTGTTGTGATACGTATTATAACATCGTCGAGGTGTTTCGGATAAAACGGTAGATTATATAATTCCTAGTATCATAATAAGGATTGAAATACGTCCATACAGCTGTTGGAAAAAACTAGTTTAATCAATGATGTTCTTCCTCTCTTCATTATCCAACATCTTCTACTTCTAGCCTCTACCCTTTTTAAATCCTATACAGACCAGCCAAGACGTTGTGCATGTAGCGATCTCTTGATATTAACGGATTCACAGGTGTATTCGTTATGGCTTATTTGTTTGTGTAAACGCCGGAAATCCACGCCAAGCGATCTGGTCTATCAACAGTAGCTATTTCTTAATTGCTATTGTATCATACCTCAACATTCTAAGCTATTTCATATTACGGACTCAGAATCCTGCCGAGGATGTTATTCCCTAATCTGTAGATTTTTTGCCGCTCTTTTAGTGATATTATCTACAAAGCTGTATCATCGCAGGTTCGATAGTAGATAACAAATTGACAATAAACATTGACCTATTTGCAATTCAGTATGAACAAAATGACTCGAAGAAACAATTGGATAATAACAATATAAATTAAACAAAAAATTGACTAATCTAGTAGTGTGTTTCTTGTTACGATAAAATGAGACTTAAGGCCGTGCCACACTGTTTGAAACAAGCTCTCTACAAGGGTGACCTTGGTGGAATGTGGAGCCCCACATGTGGAATGCGTGTTTACAACACGCATACTATGCGCGTCCGTCCACAGAGGTTGTTGAAGGTCAAACGAATTTTGGTTTCAAACAAGTGTCTACATATAACAACATTTTGAATGTATACAAATTCTTGTAGACAAATACTGGATTTCACCCATTGCGGATAAATTATTTTTATTTTACAAGGATTAATTGTATCTCAATAGAGACGAAGATGCAAGTTGTTTTCTGGGAACAGAAGGTGGTGGCCGAGGCGTTTACAGGACTTATGACCTGTCATTGGTTGGGTTGAGCGATCGCTTCACGTTTAACAACATTCCCCATTCCGCCGTTATGACCACCACGTCTGACAAACTTTTTGGAACTTGTATATATGGTAGGTTTCTACAAATATTTTCACAATATTATGTTCACTCTACACTAGCGTCATCTATATTAAGATTAGAAAGCATTAAGCAGAAAACCTTTATTAATGTACTGTGAAAGTCTATGCAAATCATACAGTACTAGATTTCGCCTGGAGATGTCTCTCCAATTTTTTGCCTGCATGTACCAGTTATATTTATATAACAACATTTTGAATGTATACAAATTCTTGTAGACAAATACTGGATTTCACCCATTGCGGATAAATTATTTTTATTTTACAAGGATCACCTTCTGTTCCCAGAAAACAACTTGCATCTTCGTCTCTATTGAGATACAATTAATCCTTGTAAAAGTGTCTACATAGTTTTAAACCGCCGGTGGAGACCGGTGTGGAGAGCTTGTTTAAAACAGTGTGGCACGGCTTTTACATATGACACCTTAATCGCCCATAAACGGAATATTATAAAATAAAACATGTCATATAACACATATCGATAACTTCATGCATACGAAGTCCCGTCACTAGTATTTCTCGAATGTATCGATTGTCCACAACTCTAGTATAAATACATATGATATAAGTTTCTTGGACTCACCCGATATTCTCTTGATGTGCAGCGAAGTGGTGAAGTTGTTTCCCATCTGGGAGACGTAGCTATCCTTCTTGCTGGGCGGTGGGGGTGCGGGCGTCGGGCCCAGCTGGACGCTGAATCCGTCAGAGTCCATGCTGGCACGGGGGGCTGCCCTAGGGGCATCCGCCCTACCGTTGCCTCCCCCCTGACCGCCATTCCCGCCCACCTTGCAGCTGAGCACCTGCATCGGACAAGGTAAACACAAAACGATATATTATAAAACTTTAATTGTGAATAACGTTTTACTGCCTAGAGGGGATAATACATCATTTGACTGTCTTTATATTTATGATATTCATAAAAGGCATAAAAATACTAGACAGCCTGTAGTAAATACAACGATTTTTTTCTGTGTTTATGGATAGTAAACTTAAAGCAGTAATAATAATTGAATAAAACTTTTTTTTTTAACTACGAGTACTTCTACTTTTATCTTTATTTCAACAGCGAGCCTGGTGAAACCGGTTGATGTCGAAATAAAGACAAAAGTGGAATTAGTTTAAAAAAAACATCGTTTTATTTAATTAATATTTAAAATGACATTTTCATCATTGTTTGGAGAGAATTTTGGCATTTCCACACCACGCTTGCCATGCGGATTGGTGTGTAATATTTCCAGCCACCCCTGACATGGGGAACAGGCGCTGATTGTAGCCGCCCACTGTGACTTGGAGACCGTGAACGGCGAAGAGAAGTGCAGGGCGACCGCAACTACGGTGGAAGGATGATCTGAACAGACACGTCGGAGTAACCTGGATGAAGTCTGCACAGGACAGAGTGACATGGAAGCTAATCGAGGAGGCCTTTGTCCAGGAGTGGACGGGAATAGGCTAAGGAAGAAGAAGAAGAAGATTTAAAATGAACTTTCATCAAGAGATTTCGGTAAAATCATTAGATTATTTTAAAACAGTAACACTGTGAAATGAATCTATAGTGACATATTTAACTCTATTATTCATGATATCTTTCTAAGTTTTTACACCTTCATCATCGGGAGAACGATATAAACTAACCAAAATATTTTTTTAAAAAAATAGAAGAACAAAATACATTACAAACAAAGGTTCTTTATTTGTCAAAAAATATTTTTGGTTCACTTATATCATTCTCTCGGTAATGAAGGTGTAATTTTTTTGTAAAAATGTCGAGAAAAGTTAAGTCAAAAGTGTAAAAAGCTGAGATTTAATTCATAAAAAAAAAATTATTACCCTCAGGTTTTATTCGGGCTTATACATTATTTTAATCATCGATTAAAGCCTATATGGGTTAACTAACTAACTAACTAACTAAGGGTAGGCAGAAAGAATGGACTGTCACACTTTGACCGATGCGGCACTCCATCCTTCTCTTTTCGCCCCGCGGGAGACGCGGTGTGATGGGTCTCATCGCCGCCAATAGGCTTCTCCCGCGCACACTTCGATCGTCCAACATCCACAAAATAAATCTCAAGCAAATCATATAAAATACAACGGTATAAAATAAAATATAATAACAAAATAAAAATATGTGATAGAAATATAATAATAAAAATATGTTAATAAAAATATACGAGTATATGGGTTAATGCATTAAAAAACATATTAAACATTTAGAGATTTTCAAACAGTATGCGTATGTGTTTATTACTCTAATATAGAGAACTCAAATGTTCATAGAGCCAAGTTGTCACATGAAACTCGAGTATTTCTATTATTAAAAAAAAACGTCATCATACCCGTGTAGTCCTTGCTAGGAAACAATACATTTTTTTATGTTAATAAATTTCCCCGTCTTTATCAACACGTCTTTGTATTGTTCTTTTAACATGTTAATAAGAATCCAAATGAATCGTTGATGTATTTTGTCTTTGTAAAGTTTCTATGGAGCAACTGTAACTCAAATACAATATTACAATAATTTTCAATGTTTCAATTTGCCAAAAAAAAAAAGATTAACATGAATATACATATCGTCGGCTAAGAGTGCTAAACTGGTAATGTCATATTGGTTCAGAAGAGTGAAAAATAAAACGATTTATTTTTTTATGACTCGGAAAATTTTCTATTAGAATTTTCTATTTATAGAATCTTCTTCTCCTTATCAGCCATCTGTCCATTGCTGAACGTAGCCCTCTCCCAAAGGACGTCACGGGAATGCGGACGTCCAACTCTACGGAATCCTATGCGCCGTCTCCACTCAGGAATCCGTTTTCCCCATCGGCTGCAGGTTCTCCGACAAATATGGCCAGCCCTCCGCCACCTCAGCCCGCGTTTTCCCAGAACCACCTCAGTCACCTTGATGTGTTGTCGAATAAATTCAATTATTATTATTATTATTATCATTATTATTATTTTGCTAAATAAAATCCTTACATCATTACAGCGCAAGCCAAATCGATATATGATAACTCGTAATGGGTAAAATCCAGTATTCGTCTACAATTATTTATATACATTCAAAATGTTATACGGATATTATCCATTTTTTTAGCCGAAACACTATGATATTTTAACATTTTACAACTGTGATTCAAAAACTTTGTTATATAATATAATACAATACAATTTGTGATATAAAACAAAGTTTTTGAATTAACAGTTATATAGATATTATCTAAAACTTGTAAGTAACTATCTTGTAAGCAAAACTATAGAAGATTAATTATATTCGAAGGCGGAGATGTTGACCTGTGCCGACTGTGTTCGAATGTCTGTTAAGTACCTCAATCTCAATAACTAACTGTGCACCTTAAATAAAGTTATTACAAATTTAAACAATTCGTGCAATAGAACCCCAAAATCATTGATTCATAAAACTCAACGATCTGTACAGGTAATGTATCCCCCGATTTCATGCATTTTATGCACGGTATTTATTGATAAATAAATAATACCTAACATATGACGTTAACATTCTGTATTAATCTTAATAAAGCGATCCTTTTTCAAATACTAACATAAATTAAACTAACTAACTAACCATCACGCCGTCTCCTCGAAAGGGTAGGCAGAAAGAATGGACTGCCACACTTTAATCGATGTAGCACTCCATCCTTCTCTTTTCGCCATCGCGAGAGACGCGGTGTGATGGATTGCGAACCTCATCGCCACCAATAGGCATCTCCCGCGTACACTTCGATCGTTCAAAGTCTATATAATAAATCTAAAACAAATTATATAAAATAAAATAACAAAGAAAAATAATTTAACACATAATTTCTTCTAGATGGTGCACTTGTCGTCAGCTGGACGATCCGGACATTTGAGTTTATTTAATTTTTTTCCACGTTATCCACTGTTTTTTTTTAATTAACTGTAATAAGGCACTTAAAAGAAACCAGCACCAGCAAAAACTTTAAATTATTGTTGCAGAATTTATTCAAATTGTCATTGGAACAAATGAAAAATTTATTAACATAAATTATGTTATTAACAAACAAACAAACCATCACGCCGTTTCCCCGCAGGGGTAGGCAGAGAGAATGAACCGCCACACTACTCTATCCTGGCAAACCTCTCTAGCTTCCTCCACATTCATACAGCGAGTCATACACGTACGTCGATTCCTCCGACTTCTAACACGACTTACCTTTAAAATTTGATTAATTTGGTCATGCCATGTTTTCCTCGGTCTGCCTCGACTTCGTACCCCATTTACATCATTAACGTATACTTTCTTAACCATTCTTTCTCCATCCATGCGTTCCATATGTCCGAACCAACGCAGCGATCCTTTCATAATTTTGTTCATAAAGAGTTCAAAGAGTTTAAAGTTTCTAGGTGTTCATTTAGATGGCAATCTGTCTTACAATACGCACATATCAGGGCTTGTTAAGTCTGGTTTCTTCCAACTGAGACAGCTAAAGCACATACGGAGATGTTTACCTGTTGGTGAAGCTAGGACCCTCGTAAATTCTTTTGTAGTGTCACGGTTAGATTATTGCAACGGAATGTACGCTGGATTGCCAAATAATCAATTAAGCAGAATACAAAGCGTATTTAATGCTGCTGCCCGATTGATTATGGGGCAACAAAAATACTGTCATATCACGCCGCTCCTGAAGGACCTTCATTGGCTTAAAATCCGAGAGCGAGTAAAATATAAATTGTGTTTGACAGTGTTTAAGGCTCGACACCAGAGAGCGCCAGCGTATATATCGGACCTCTGCGTGACACCCATGCCAACGGAAAGGCAACGTTCACTCCGATCAGTAGAAACAAGTGCAAACAACATAGCGATTCCAGTCAGAGCCAATAAAGCATGTTTCTATGATCGTGCTTTCAGCGTTGCGGGTCCGTTGGCGTGGAATAGCCTCCATGTTAGTATTAAGTATGAGGATAGTGACGTTAAATTTAAGAAACATCTGAAGACTGCACTGTTCGGTCAGTCATTTCCTAGTGCGCCCTTGGAGTAATTGATTTTACAAAACGGCGCACTTAAAATACAAATCATCATAATAATAAATAAATAAATAATACCTTCTTCCGCTCTACATTCCTTTCTTATATCAGCATTTGAGATTCTGTCGTATATCGTTCTACCACACATACGTCTTAGGGACCTCATCTCTACCGCATTTATTCTACTCTCATCCTTCTTCTGCCAGCAAACGGCCGTTTTCGCTTTCATTGATAAATTCTAATTTTAAAATAATATAATATCAAAAGTAAATATAAGTATTTTTTAAAAAGTATTCAATCATAATCATCCAGCTCCAGAAATATTGCGCAACATTATGAAATAAATTCTGTCAACTCCTATGACAAGCAAGTAGTTCAATAAATTTTAAATTAAAGTGTTAAAAACTCAAATATAATGCAATAATCTTATGAAAGCAACAAAGAGCAGTACTCACCGATATACGAGATTACCTTACATTTAACCAAAACCATAAAAATTGATAATTAGGAACAATAATCCAAGCGGCGTGGAAATAAACTGCTAACTTGTCTACAAAATGGCGACGAATGAGGGAGATGGCACTATTTCCCGTTGAGTAAACGTATATTATTGAGGTTCGAAAACAGCTATTTCCGCTTGTTCACGCCGTAATTTTGTTTGACACATCTATAGAGTATTTTTTCTAACGATATCAAAAATTAACTTTGTGAAAAAATTTAGTTAGCAGTTTAGCACTCTTAGGGCACGTTGTGTATTTCCACATTATAGTTGTGTTTGGCAAATAGTCAATTGGCTATCCTTGATGTTAAGTTGCTGAAGGATGGAGTCATTCTTTGCTCTACCGGAGATTCGCAGCATTCGTCTTCACCACGCAGCTCGAATGCGGTAATGTATTCTTACTTTTTATTAGAGAAAAACGAAGATAACCAATGGTTGCACCACCTTAATATTTGTGTAAATGGTGCATTTTATGTCTTTATTGCTCATTTTAGCCATTGCTGTTTTTCGAAAGATGGTAGTGCATAATGGGGTTAAAGTGCCGATCCTTATGTATGGAAGTGAAGCTTGGAGTTGGCAGAAGAAAGATGAAAGCAGAATAAATGTTTTAGAAATGAGATCACATAGAATAATGTATTGAAAAATAACGCATGATAGAATACCTAATTAAGAAGTTAGAAAGGAATGAATGGCGGATAAATGCGTCCTAAATAAAATTAGGAAACGGTCACTATGGTTTGGACATATAGAACGAATGGCTGAGGGAAGAATGGTTAAAAATATATATACAAATAGTGTGGATGGTAAAAGAGGTCGAAGAAGGCCAAATAAAATATTGCATTATCAAATTAACCAAATACTGAAAGGCCGTCATGTTTGAAGATCGTACGTATCACGGTGTGTGAATTTAGAAGAGGCGCGAGGGTTATGACAGGGTAGAACAGTTTGGCAGTCCATCCTCTCTGCCTACCTTTCCGAGGAAACAGCGTGATGGTTAATTAGTAAGTCTGTTTTTACAGTAGCGATACGCCTTTTTAATTCCTGCCTCACAAATTCCGTCGGATACCAGTGTTGACTGCAGACAAAGAACAAATGTACAATATCAAGGTCAGAAATTTAACTATTTGGTAAAACTGTCAATATCTGTATCTATGTTTTCATATATAATATTTAGTATTGGCAGTACTGGATAACTAAAAACATAACTAACCATCACGCCTTCTCCCCGAAGGGGTAGGCAGAAAGAATGGACTGCCACACTTTTCTTTCCTGACTAATGATCCTAATGATCCTTTCATTATTTTGTTCATAACACCATCATTCGCACCGCATTCACTTCTTATATTTTCATTCGACACTCAATCATACACAGAGTATCCACACATTCGTCTAAGAGATCTCTTTACAACTTTAAATGCACCATTCACTTTGTTGCCTGCCCCAACCCTTCTTTCAATATCCATCTCCACTCGCCCATCTCTTGTAAACATACTACCTACTACCTAAAGCAGTGCTGGATTAGCTATATATTAAAAGTAGCGAGTGCTATGGGCCGCGCATTTCTGGAGGCCCCGTGCCTATAGAGCCTCATGTATGGAAATAAAGCATGGAACTAGAAAAAGAAAGGGTGAAAGTAGAATAAATTTAGTAGAAATAAGATATCTTAGACAGATATGTAATAACTCTGTATATGATGGAAACAATTTATGATATCATGAAAGAGTGTCGAAAAAAAGTATAAGAAGTGAATACGGTGCGAATGAAAGTGTTATGAACAAAATAATTAAAGGAATATTAAGAAGGTTTAGACACATGGAAAGAATGAATGAAGAAATACTGGTATAAAAAGGAGATGGTAACGATGTAAATGGAACTAGAAATATAATTAGAACGAGGAAAACGTAGGACGATTAATTAAATCAAATATTGAATATCGGCCACGTAAGAAGTTGAAAAAATTGACGTGCGTGTTTGACATCATGTATTAATATTGAGGAATCAAAAGAAGTATGTCAGGAAAGAAATGTATGGCTGTCCACTTTTTCTGTCTTCTACTTCGGGGAGACGGTTTTATTGTTAGTTAGTGAAAAGATATATACATATTTTTTTAGTTAATTTGCAAGATAATATGGCAACCGCATAAAAACGATTTTATCTCGAAAACAAGGTTTCAATATATAAAACAAACACCATCATTCGCACCGCATTCACTTCTTATATTTTCATTCGACACTCTATCATTCACAGAATATCGACACATAATAAGAGATCTCATTTCTACTGCTTTTTTTCTACTTTCATCCTTCTTTTACCAGTTCCATGATTCGCTTCCAAACATTCATTTATATTAATTATTTAATATGGAGTTTTGACAGCATTGTTCAAGAAACAATAAATCCTTTTTTTTATTTTTATATACGACGCATTCATCCTCCTTACATTCCGTTCTTACTTCATAACTTAATATTCTATCATACACTGTTTTTTCCGCACATTCATCTTAGTGACCTTATTTCTGCGGCATTTGTTAAACAAAAAATAATTAATCGTTATTAAAATGTATATATTTAATCTTGACTCATTTAGCTTCCTAGAGTTAATTAAAATCGGTTAAGAAGAGCCTTCATTAATAATCCTTTTAATAAGTGAAAAGACTGAATATCCGCTTAGCTCAGAAAATCCGTCAGCAAGCGGATATTACAAAACACGTAACGAATAGAGCTTTGAATCGTGAGAAGAGTTCATTCTCGTGGCAATTGCATCGCCAGCGGTAATCAAACATCGACATATTTTCTTGAAAGACCATTCATGAGAACTATCTTAAAACATACTTTTGGCACAGAACTAGAAATAAAGGAAGATACATAAATCAATGGTGTTCTTCTACCGGCCCTTGTGTATGGAAGCGAAGCATGGAACTGCAAAAGAAGGATGAAAGTAGAATAAATGCAGTGGAAATGAGATCACTAAGACGAATGTGTGGATACTCTGTTTATGATAGTGTAATAGAGTGTCGAATGAAAATATAAGAAGTGAATGCGGTGCGAATGATGGTGTTATGAAAAAAATAATGAAAGGATGAATGAAGAAAGAATGATAAAAAAATTATATGTTAACGATGTAAATGGAACCAGAAATAGAGGAAGACCGAGGAAAACGTGGCACGAACAAATAAATCAAATATTGAATGTCGGCCATATGAGGAGTCAGAGAAATCGACGCGCGTGCATGACACGATGTGTGAATGTTGAGGAAGCGAGAGAGATATGTCAGGAAAGAAAAGTGTGGCAGTCCATTCTTTCTGCCTACCCCTTCGGGGAGACGGCGTGATGGTTAGTTAGTTTTACATAAATCATAACAATTAGTAATACAGTATAATAATAAATGAAAGTTAAAGATGTTTTCATCGTTACTGAAAATTCCGTATTTTGTCCACAACGCAAAAATCCTTCGTGTATTTTCTTATTTATCTCTAACTAACTAACTAACCATCACGCCATTTCCCCGGAGTGGTAGGCAGAGCGAATGGATCGCCACAATGCTCTGTACTGGCATACCTCTCAGGCTTCCTCTACATTCATACTTCGTACCATGCACGCACGTCGATTATTCCGACTTCGAATGTGACCGCCTTTTAGTAATTGATTAATTTGGTCATGCCATGTTTTCCTCGGTCGTCCTCGGCTTCTTTTTCCACTCACGCTGTTTGTGTACAACTTTTTAACCATTCTATTCTCATCCATTCGTTCCATATGTCCAAAACATCTCAGGGATCCTTTTTCAATTTAATCCATGATGCAGTCATCTGCCTTACATTTCTTTCTTATTTCATCGTTCGGTATTCTATCATACAATGTTTTTCCGCACATTCTTCTTAGTGATCTTATTTCTACGGTGATTATCCTGGTTTCATCCTTCTTTTGCCAGCCCCAAGATTCACTTCCATTCATGAAGGTTGGCACTAGAACTCCATTGTGTACTGCCACCTTTGCTTCTGTGGATATATTTCTATTTGCAGTAATGACTTCGAGTGCGCCATTTATTTTATTCCCAGCACTAACCCTTCTTTCGATGTCCTTCTCCATTTTTCCGTCTCTTGTAAACATGCTTCCCAGATACGTAAATTCAGTAACTTGCTCCAATTTCTCGACCATCGCACTTATATCATAAATCGTCATACATTATTCTTTCTCGAAAACCATCACTTTAGATTTAAACACATTCATCACCAAGTCACTCTTTTTGCATGCCTCATTCATCTTTGACACTAAGATTTGCAAATTTTCTCTTCTGTCAGCGATTAACACAGCATCGTCTGCATATAACAAACAGCTGACTGACAAATAATTCATCTTAGCACCAGCGTCTATGCCTTCAAGTTCTTTCATCCACTTGCCTAAGTATAGATTGAACAACCACGGGGACATCACACAACCCTGTTTGACACCTTTGGTGATGTCAAACTAATATGTGACAGCTCCGTTAACCCTGACACAAGCGGTGCTTCCCTCATAGAGGGATGCGACCGCGCGTATCAGTTTTGTGCCCACTCCATACTCCACCAAGGCCTTCCAAAGTTTTTTCCTATCAACTCGGTCATACGCTTTCTGCAGATCCACAAACGCACAGAAAAATTTTCGGTCCTTGGCCAAAACCTTCTCTGTTAGACTGCGGAGTGCGAAAATTTGGTCCATGGATCGCAGCAACTCATGAAGGCTCCTTTTACATCCCAAATCTTTTCAGATGTCAATTTCCTCACTCTTTCTATTATCAGTATCCTGCCATATAGTTTGCCAACGGAGCTCAGCAGACTGATGGACTTGTGGCTCCCACAGTTTCACGGGCTCCCTTACCCTTGTAAAGAGGCATGACAACTGATCTCCTCCTCTCTCCTCCCTGCCATTCTTTCATCAATACTGAAAATTCAGTATTTTATGCACAACGCAAAAATTCTTCTTGTATTTTCTTATTTATCAATTACGAAAATTAGTTCTTACCTGATCCTGTGAGCCTGTGCTGTCCCTGTGCCCTTTCTTGTGGTCCAGCAACATGCTGGGTGTGCAGCCCATCTTGGGCGAACTTCTGAAGAGTGTCCCTACCCTGCCAGCATACCCTGGGCCCTCAAAACTAAAACAATATCTCACTATCCACTTCACAAAACACTATCTGCTTTTCACATTTATTTATATTAACCTCTTAATTCACAAACACTTACTAAATCACTAGCTATTCCACAATCTGAAGTAGTTGTTAGGTCATTGGAGTTAACAAACAATTAAACTTTTAGCAAAATCTTTAATTAAAACTATGCCAAAATGTAGATATTCGACACTCGAATCAACATTTTTCAAATGTCTCATAATAAATCACAATTACTCTTAAAATCCGCCGCGTACTCTGACAGTTGACTTTGAAACATTTGAATCCAAACGATTCGAATTGAATTTAAATTAAGAACTCTTCATCACAATTTTAAACAAGTAGGTACCCAAATTTCATTTTTAATATTGAATAGCGTTATGGTTTACGAATAATAATTATGACGCTTATTAGAAAATGCCGAATATTTGATATTTAATCTGTTTAAAAATATGATAAGCTCCTCTACCGAGTCAGTCTGGTTTTAATTCGTAAACAATTTTAATTACGAAAGCGATTTAAAGTGTTTGAAGAAAACCGATATTTTCCATCGGAAGAATACTCCCCTTTGTGTAAATACAAGAACTTGGTATAGAGTTCGACGGAATCTTTGATTTTCATTTTAATTTTTATCTTACGGTACATTTTACTCAATTGAAAGAATTTCTTCTAGTTATTTCTTCTCGCTTTCAATATTTGCTCGAACATTTTTTAATCCATAGCGGGTCACTCGGGAGACAGTTTTCATCTGAAAAGAAAGAAAAAAGGCATTTTATTTTATGTCTGTTTCAAATGTAATCAAGCAATGTTTTTTTTCGAATGGTGGATACAAACAAATAATTTCAAGCACTCACTTTGTGGTTAGACATTTTAACTTTCGATATAAATAAAGTGAATGCGGTGAGAATAAAAGTGCTCTGATCAAATAAATCAAATATTGGATGTCGGCCATGTGAGGAGTCAGAAAAATCGACGGCGTGCATGACACGATGAATGAATGTTGAGGAAGCGAGAGAAATATGTCAGGAAAGAAAAGTGTGGCAGTCCATTCTTTCTGCCTACCCCTTCGGGGAGACGGCGTGATGGCTAGTTAATTCGTTAGTTAGTTATGTAAATGGAACTAGAAATAGAGGAAACTAAAATTACTAAAGCACTTGTTGTAGCTGTAAAATACTATACCATATATGGTACATCGCCGCGCTTTGAAAAAGATTTTTAAAATTATTTTCAAAAGTTAATTATTTTTCGTACCAGCTTCGTTAGTAATGATATGCGTCATTATGACACATAAAAAACTGAAGATTAAAAAGAAAGGTTTATAATTTTATAACTATTCAAAGTCGATATCCCACATAAGCGATTATTTTAACAGGGTGACCGCACGATTCAGAAATCAAATATTATCTATTTTTAAGCATTTTATCATAAATTAAAATTAAATCAGGAATTGAATCACTTTCACATTCCGTTGATAAAACCCCAGAATAAGTGCTGGATTCAAAATAAGAACAAGTTTTTATGTATTCAGTTAAACTTAAAGAAACATTATTATCTTATTTGGATAGTGTTCAATTGTTTAAAGTGGTTTTAAAAGGCGATTGAACTGGTTAAATGTAAGCCAAACTAGTGTCAAATTAATATAATACTCCATAAAAAAACGTTACGTCAATTTTATTATTTTTGCATGGAGTTAAAAAAAATTCACAAGGATAAATATTTTATGTTTTAAAAATAAAAAACATATTTGTAAATGATTCTAAATAAAACAATTTACGTAGAAAATGTATTTCATAAAACCAAGCTGAGAGAGGAATGGTTTTCATTTATTTAAAAAATCGTTTAAATGCAATTCCACAGTATAAACGTCTTAGGTTTATCAAGTTTTGGGCAGTAAATAGTGCACTTAACGTTATCATTCCCAACAAAAGCCTATACAAAAAAGCTAAGGTGATCTGTGCCGATCCTTATGTATGGAAGTAAAGCATGGTACGGTCAACAGAATGATAAAAATAGAATAAATGCAAAAGAAATCAAATATTTTAGACGAACGTGTGGTAAATTTGTATTATATATGTTCGAGTTTCGAATGAAAATATAATAAGTTAATGCGGTGCGAATGAAAGTGTTATGAATATATATATCCTCGGCAATAGGAAGATTAGTTGAGCTGAAGCGTTGTCCCAGTACAAATTTCGGGGATCGAGCGTTCGCGGTAGCCGGTTCATCAGCTTGGAACAATCTCCCTTCACACCTCAGATGCATAAATTATCCGACAGATTTCAGATCTAAACTGAAAACCCATCTTTTTTATATTTCATACCCAAATTAATCATTTATATTTTGTTCTACTTTACTTTCTAACCGATCGCGAAAATCAGATGCAGCGTTCACATTTAGATTTTTAGATTTAAAACACGTCTTAATGCGCCCTTGAGGTGATTACATCACAAAAACGGCGCTTTAAAAGTTAGCATATTATTATTATTATTATGAACAAAATAATGAAAACGTCGAAAAGATGGTTTAATCATATAGAAATAATTAATGAAGACATTAAGGTGGAAAAAGTATATGTAAACAATGTTAACAGAGCTAGAAATAGCGAAATCGGCGTGCATGACAGGATGTATGAATGTAGATGGATCGAGAGAAGTATGTTATGGTGAAAATGAAAAATGTGGTGGTTTATTCATTCTGCTTCCCCTTAAGAGAGACGACGTGATTATTAGTTTGTAAGTTTTAGTTAGTTTATCAATAATGTATGTGATGTTGTTACAACCACAATTTCACTTTGTTTGAAACGATTCTTCGTGAAGATCCTTTATACATTTTACGATTAATCCTTCTTTTATTAAAAATTGCCTTTTTATCTATTTAAAAATGAGAGTACTACACGGTTCGTGGTCAGATTGGTTCCGGCGACCGCATCCACAGCTAACACATCGTAATTTTACTCGAGTGGTCATATTTTTATCTCTCGGTATTCGTCATATGTTGTTTTATCATTAACCAGAGTTTTTTTTATTATCTTATCAAGTTTATTTTCGTTGTAGACACACATAGTCGCAAAACCAGCCTTTTTAGCTGAATCGAACATGCTACAATCCCCTATTATTTACTTACATAACCCTATCCCGCAATCAACTCTCTATTCCACAGATAGAAAAATGCATTAAAATATTACTCAACGTCATTTTATGTACACCATCATCATCATAATTAGCCTGGCACTATTCAACGACATCCTTGATGTCCACTCCTTGATATTGTCGCCCCAGAGCATTAGTGAGGTAAACCAGTGCCATCCTGAGAATATTACAAGCCGTAATGTTCCTTTGATATTGTTTATGGTTTGACTTGGTGGAGGCCTTGCACTTATTTGAGTCTCCTAGGACCTAGGAGACTCAAATAAGTGTAAGGCCTCCACCAAGTCAAACCATAAACAATATCAAAGGAACATTACGGCTTGTTATATTGTCAAGATGGCACTGGTTTATCTCACTATTGCTCTGGGGCGACGATATCCGGTCACGAAGGTCTCGGGAGAAGACGACCTTCGCGGCAGAGTGGTTAGAGCTCTGACTGCCATATCGAAGGAATCGGGTTTGATTCTCGGCAATAGCAGCGTGATTGTCACATTGTCTTTGGTCTGGTGTAGAATCCACTTGACAATAAAATGGTGATAGATTAGCTAGCTATCACAGGTCATGAGAATCAATATCATAGCTCATAACAAATTGTATACAGTAATTGGGTTCAAACGACCTGTTATAACAACTTCGGGTAAGCGATGGGTAACCTTCTATGTCTTTATTTCTATTTTACTTTTTTATGAACTTTGTATATACAACACTTATATTAAAAAATAAAATTATACAAGTATAGACATATTTCGGACAAACAGTCCTTCTTCAGTAAAGACACATTTTAAAAATATAATAAAATTGTCTACATGATCGAAGAGATGTTAAAAAGATTTATTTTGGAACGTTTATAGTCTTAAGCCTCACGGGACTCGTCTTCGTGGAAGACCTCCTAAAAGATGAAAGGACAGCTGGAAATCCACCTCATAGGAGGAGCAACATTCTAGAGAACAGGCCACATAGGTCCGTAGCAAAGAATAAGAAGAAAAAGAACTCTGAAATTTCATAGTGTTTCCGCCAAAACAATGAATCTGAAATTGAATTAGTATCAAAGGCAAACAATAAATTCGGACAGTAGTATCATTTCGTGGATCCTCGTGGAAGACCTCCTAAAAGATGGAAGGAAAGCTGGGAATCGACCTCACAGGAGGAGAAACCCTCTGGAGAACAAGCCACATAGGTCTATAGTAGGAAAAAAAAAGAATGGTGAAATATCATAGTGTTTCCGTGAAAACAATGAAACTTTTTTATTTATGAATTAGTATTAGGGTCATGCAATAAATTTGGATAGTCGTATCATCACATTAATGAAAATTCAAAGTCATTGTATCGGACGTATGAGATTATTGGTGTTATTATTCTGCCTGCGCCATACAAGAACGTTGAGAGTGACAAGATAAGCGAAGAGGAAAACACATGATCATAATACGCACGAAACTCATAACACTCGAGTAATACATCCACATAGATTGCAACACAGCGGCAATGCAGTTCCATGAAAATTCATAAAATCTCATATAAAGAATTATAAAAAAAAAATTATCTGTTATGGGTCACCAAGAGTTTAAGTAAAGATTACTATGCCGCCAAATCAAGCCGCGATTTGTGTGTGATATTACTAATACCCGTGTTAAAACTATCAGGTGCTTTCTCGTATCACACAATAGAGATGTGACGTCTCTGAATTTGTTCCGGAAATTTCGGTGCTT